>CM037589.1:151683389-151693463 GCA_021018995.1 Chloranthus sessilifolius
CACTCCGCTGCGGTCTCTTGAACTGAACTTCGTTGCCTTCCCGCGCGCGAAGCGAATGGGCGCTGTGCCGTGGGTCAGTTTCGGGGCGGGGGCGGAGAGAGACCAGAAGAATGATTCATTTGGATCGACGAGCCATTTCGTGAATCAATGGAGTCTATCCATGAACATCTATTCTATCTGTATATCTAGGGGATCTCTATCCATATAGAAGTCTTATATGGCATGATATGATCGTTTAAGTTGTAGCCGCATATCAGCTGCGCTCAATATGCGGGATTTCTGTTGGATCAGATCTTTCGCTTTGACGGAAGCTTTTGGACCCAGCGAAAAGGACTTCTAAGCCTTCGCGCAAGCAAGCGCGAGAGAAGCAAGCCACGCAAAGTAGCAGCTCTGCCAGAACCAAGCCGCGGACGCGGAGCTGTCGTCGACGCCGCTGCTTCCCCCGGCCGCCTCCACTACAACAGTCGCGACCTACTTTGTTTCAAAAACAAAGGCCTGGGTACGCTCTTTTCGCCCTACTTTGATTCAAAAGAAAGGCGAACAGGGTTGGTTTGGCAACAAGCAGACGGCTCTCATCATAGTTGCAAGGGGCTGTTCGCCTTAACTACTTAAGTACCAAAGGCTGCTTTCGGTTTCATAACATAAGGGGGGGCTGTTCACTACAAGCTATCAGCGCTGTCTTAGATTGAACGGCAATAAGATAAGTCGACGTTCAATCTCTAAGGCGGGTTTCCGCTGAGAACGGAATAGTGTTCGTGTCAAAAGGTGAACAAAGCCCTAGCTTCTAGAGTTCGCTGCTTTTCCCAGGCCGGAGAAGGGCTTATACTGCTCGCCTTTGTTTGATATGTTCATTCAGTACCAATAAACTACAACTACACCAAAGCGGAAGGGCCACTATAGAAGCTACTTCTAGCCTATAGTCTAGAAGGTAGCCTATAGTATAGTAGTCGGCCTAACCAAAGCGTCACGACATGTTGTTGATATTGATTGAGTTGGAGGGAGCAAGAAAACGAAGAAGCAAAGTCATACTTCATAATGGCGCCAATCAATACTTAGTATTACCATTCAATACTTAGTATTACTTAGTAATGGTAATACTAAGTATTGAATGGTCTTACTTAGTAATACGCGAAAGCCACTATAAGGGAAGGAACAAGCAACAGCTGAGCAGCAAGAAAACTCCTGCGCGCGCTACATTACTAAGTAAGACCATTACTAGTAATCAAGACTTAGTATTACCTAGTAATGGTATTGCTTGTATGGGCTTATGCTTCTTCGTTTTCTTGCTGCCCTACATTACTAAGTAATACTCAGTATTGCATGACTAAGTAATCAAGACTTAGTATTACTTAGTAATGGTATTGCTTATGCTTCTTCGTTTTCTTGCTGCCCTACATGACTAAGTAAGACTAAGTCTTGTATGGGCCTTGCTTCTTCGACCAGACTTTATGAGAATCCCTAACCTCGGGAGTGAAGCTGACTGAATCCATCCATATAGAAAGAAAGCGTCACGACATAATCCAAAGGTGACCCTTTTGAATCTTAAGTAGGGGGCTTAGCCCGCCCGCCTACCAATCAAAGAGGCTGAGAGTAAGCGTAAGCTCACCCGGAAGCTCTTCGAGCTTTCTCCGCCAGAGAGAGTGGAGAAGGGGAGAAGCGACTCGTCGTAGAAGCTTCGCTTCCGGGACGAAGCCAAGCCTAAAAGATGGACTTGGCTTGGCGCAGGAGGCCAAGCATTCTGGGCTGGAAAGAGGCAAGCAAATGAAGGGAGGCATTACGGGCCGACTACAAGACTACGACTACAAGAAGCAAAGCTTCGAGCTTCCCTTCATTCGCTTCGCGGGAGCCGCACAGCACATAGCTGGAAGTCAGAGGGCCCGTACTACCTGCCTAACCCTTCGCTCCGAGGGACCGTAGAACGGAAAGCGCCTTCTAAACAACTCGGCAGAAGGGAAGGGGCCTATGTATTTGCATGACCCCTGCAGATTTGACCCTACCTACACCCGAAGCCAATCCCCTAGCGGTCCTGCCACCACGCCGCAGAACGGGAGCTCGTGTGGAACCTTTTATTTCTGGCGTAACAGCGGTGGAACGTAACAAAATATTACGGCCGCGTAACATAGGGGCCTACGGTACGGGGAACTCGGCCAAAATATGGACACCCGAAGGGCCCGGCACGCACAATCCTATCCTATCCGAGTCCGAGTTTACCCCGTCATTGCACTTCGGACAGCCGTCCGTAGCATCATAAGGAGCACCTCCCTTTCGAGGTACCCAAATGGTACGGTACATAGGAGGTTGGTGTTTCTCAACGTGGTGTATAGCACGAAAAACCATTCGATACAAGATAGGGCCGTTCACATGAAAGAAGAGAATCAATCCTTTCTTCTTTTCTTTTTCTTTCTCGAGGGGGGGAAAGAAAAGTAGGGTCTTATGGAGGGAGGGGGGAACATTCGGGCGCATTTCTCAAAATCCTCCACTGCATCCAGGATCACAAGTGGAACGCTAAGCAAGGGTGGGGAGGCAGCGAGCGGAGCTTCAAAAGCGAAGCGAGCCATTCAAATATAAGTCGCGCGCTAGCTAGCAAGAAAACGAAGAAGCAAAGAGCAAGAAAACGCGAACCGCGCGGAGCCCACCCGAGTTCGTTTTCTGCCGCCACTGGCCGGCCGCTGGGGAAACACAGCCCGGCCCCCTCTCGGGAAATGGGGGTGGGGGTCCAACAAGCACTTGCTGCAGAGGGGGGCCCACAAGCACCTGGCCCGCCCCTTCTTCTTCAGTAAAGCCGACCTCTTTTTCGCCAGTGCTGCCGCAGTGCGCGCGTAGATAAGGAAAGCAAAATCCCAGTGGGGGGGACTGGGGGCCGGTGCCTTTCTTTGACGGCCTAAACTCCTATTTGTCAGCCGTGGGGAACTACTGCTCGGTCGGGGGAGGGAAAGGGCTACCTATCCTGATAGGACCCATAAAGGAACGGGGCTGTTGAGAGGTTCCTGCCGAGCCGAAGGGCAGCCGAAGGGCTGTACATGATCGTGGTATGTATCGTCACGTCGTCCCCTGCTGCATCGAAGAGCATCCACTATTCAGAAAGTACCTGCCACTATGTTCCCGGTTCACTGATGAAGGAAGATAGGAGGTTGAGGTGGGGTCTGGGGAGTCTTGATGATACTCAAGTACTGCACCCGGGGACAGAGAATACATGCGAACTCATGGGGTGTGGGTAGCAGGAACCATTATGTCAAAAATTCCATGGGGGTTACAAGATTCTACAGATACTCTCTCGATACTATAATCAGAGCGGAACGACCAGAAAAAGAAGTGGAGTTAGGAAAGCCGTATGATAGGTGGTAACTGTCTATCGTACAGTTGGTCTGGGGGTAATCTATGCGTACTTGCTTCAGTGGAATCTTACCCCATCGAACATACAGGAACGGAGGTAGCATTCCACCTGATGTCAAGTGACCGGTTCACTTCCAGCGAACTACGGAGGTGCTCTATATGACCAGGCACATAAGACTCGACTTGTCCAAGATATTACGGAGGTTCAGTGGAGCACCATGGCCGAATCTCCCTCCCAAAGCTTTCCTTTCTTTCCACATTTGGTGGCCATCAGGAGTATGACGCGACCTGGTAAGACTTTATCGGGGACACTTCCCAGTCTCAGTAGGAGCTTATCCAATAGAAATAGCTTATGTAGCCACATTGTGGCTCTCCTGGGATGATTTTATCGGTCCTACCATTCCTGTCTCGGTTATATAATCGTGCGGTTCTCTTGGAAATTTAAACCCGATGTAGGTTCACCTTAATTTCTTAAATTTTATCCTCCTCCGAATTTCCCATCTCAGTAGAAGTTTCCATTTTATACCTTTTCAAAGAAACAATGCAATTATTACCGTCCGTTGAACTCAGCGCAGGATGATTTTAAAAGTAAGCGGTAACCAATGTGTTCCATGACTGGCTATATAATCGTGCAGTTTCTGCGATGGGACGAACGATTTCCTCATGATTCTCCGATCAAAGCAATGGGCAGGTATCGGCCTTTCCTTCTCCACTTTTTTCCATTTTCTTCGTTGAGAGGGCAACTTTAGGGAGCCTTTTAAACCTTCTAAAGAAAAAGGGAGGTCCCAAGAAAGAATAACGGGGGGCGACCATGGCTGGCATTGCTCTGACCGTTGCTTGCCGATGGGACGGATGAAGGACCCCTCATAAGTAATGGGTGGCACGGAAGCCCCCTTTCAGATTTTCCGGTCGGACTTAGGGCCCAATAACTCGAACGGGCACCGGGAATTCGGTCAGTGTTTTTTGAGCAAGGAATTGAGCAGCCTGAGCACCTTACCTTCGACCATGATACGGGACAGTCTCCAAGTTCTTATGGCAGACTCATGAATGCTGCAGGTCGCCTTTGGACAACTAAATAATACTTCTCAGACGCGTTCAGCTTAGTGCGCAAGAATCCGCAGGGTCTTGCCACCTTCCCATGACAAGACTCCAACGTGCAACAGCCTGGCAGAACACGATGAGTTTCCAGCAATATCGTCATTGGGAATGGAGCAGGCACGACCGGGGATTCGTTCCAGATGTGGTCCGCGATGGACGTTACATCTGGGACGTAGGACTTTGTAAGCGCAGGTCGTTTGGTCTAGTATCTGGCAAAAGCGAAACCAGATGGCCAACGTAATCGGGGAATGGGGTTTGACCTGCAGACTGAGTATCTCTCTAGATCAGCAAAAGACACCTAATAATTCCTGCATGGGAAACGACTACTGAGCCCACCTGGCCTCGCAAAGTGGGTGCAGGGCCTGGCCTGTGGAGTCTGACTCAACATAGCAGAAGCATAGGCTGTGAGCCAAATGGAGGGGGCCCAAGAACTGACAGAGAACAGTGATAAGGAGATAATGACATCGCCCACTTCGGGCGCAGCGCTGGGGAGGCATTGCGTGAAGTAAGTGCTTGTAGGATGAATGACCAGCAACCCAGTGAACCGGGCGGGCAATTCTACGACGAAAGGGGGCACACTGAATGTTTACTGAGCAAGTACGGAAATTGGCCCCGCTCCGCTTTCCGAAAAGCAAGGACCAAAGCAAGGTCGACCACTACGGACCTATGGAGTCAGACGAAAGGACCTGTCCTAAGTATCAATATTGATCAACAAATAGCCGTAGCACTGACCTCTCGATTTGATTCAAACTACAATAGGGGTAAGATCGTACTGTTACTTCACGTTCAGTACAACGATTCAATACAATGGATCCTCCAGATCGTACTGATGACTCTACCGGGACAGCAGGAAACTCTTCAATGGGTCGCTCTTTCTCGCATGCGGGAACAGAACAACAGTGAAAGACCTGGCCGATTTCTCGTGGATTCGGGAACAGAGTGAGCAAGGAAGGCTTCGTTTGTTCTTGGTTTGGGGGCTTCGGGCCTCATCGATCTTATCTGCTATAAGGGAAGGGAGTTCAGCGCAATAATGTGATCGAAGAACTCTCAATGAACCATCTTCTGATGGACGTTTGCACATGGAATTTCTCGATCTTATTCATGTCAGGAAGGAGTCTCGTCAATGGACATTAATGAACCCATTGATGGACGTTACTGAAATGATCAATTCAGACTCTACACTGGCGCTTCCGGTAAATTTGCTTTTCTCCTAGTAGCGAAGTATCAAAAAAGGGCAGGCTTTTCGTAGTAATAGGGGCGGGGTCTTTCATGAGATCTGCGGCGTGTCAGAATCAAAACGAAGGTCGAAGGACCATTCGATTCGATTCATTAAGGGCATGAATCATGCAGGTTCGATCACGTTATCCAAAGAGCAGGCCTAATGTTGAACACCTCGGCCTCGAATCACCAAAAGGTCAGGGGGCGTACAGCAGGAAGCAGCCTTAGAGCACCTGACTGCCACACTCTCCATGTCCAGACTAACTGAGACAGGGTCAGGCTCATAGGCCCTGAATTCGAACCAGGACCAGACTCTTCTTTGTTGTCCGAGCAGCAATCCGCAACCGAAGACGGAAGTCTCACATTGTTGTCTGGACTGGCGCATTCAACCTAGCTGCAGACGGGCGGGCTGGGCCTAGAGATTCTTCGAGACTCCAGGAGGGTATCAATCGATCTTTCTGGATTCCTTATCAGCTGCTCCTGAAAGCTAGACCGGAAGATCTTCTTTCCATTGATAGATCGAGGGATTCCAAGCATGTCAACAGACTCTTAAGTCTGGGACCGGGAGGGAGTATCAATCGATCTTTACTTTGCCTCAGGATTCACTTTGTACCGCCGGAGGTCATATAGATCCAGACTCAGCAAGCCCTCAGCCCACAGCTAAAACTGGGGCTAACGAGCAGAAAACTCCTGCGCGTGCTAACGAACAAGCATGATGATCACTTAGATAAGAGCGCCGCTAAATTACTAAACAAAACCCCTTGAGACTCCCCAGCGTCTTACTTTAATGATTTACTACTTGTTCCTCTACGGAAGAGGTTTTCTTACTCTTCTTCTTCGTTAAAATGCATCCTTGGAGCATTCCGTGCGTACTTACCTTTAGCGCTCGACTTCTCGAAAGCAACCTGACGCGCTGCTGACAGAAGTAAATCAGCAGGGAAGCCCTAACAGCTTTCACTTCACTTACTATATAGTTCTTATTAAGAGCTGAAATGAGCAAGAAAACAAGTGAATCTTGCGCGTGCTAACGTAACTGAAGCATAAGTAATACTTTAGTAATCGGCGCGCTAGAACAAGCAAGGCACCATACAAGACTTAAGTCTTACTTAGTAATGCGTTGCTTGTTCAAAGGGCCTACTTGATCTTCGCCAGCTTTTCAGTTTCCTGCTGACCACATTTGCTTGACTTTAGTGCATTCCTTCAAGGGGCGCTACTGAAAGACATATAGGTGCAGAAAGCTTCGCTTCAAACAACTCCCTGGTACTTCAGTAGGGCAGTAAAGTCTAAACCAAAAAAGCGAGGCCTGACAGCCAGCTTCCCTGTTTCTACTGCTAATAAGTTTCATTCTGAAGTCTACAACTGGTACCGCCTCATCAAAAATGAAAAAAGGGAGGCCCGTGTATTGATTCAATATGCTAATACTGGAGGCCATAAGCTCAGTCAATAGCATAGCGGCTCTTTCTTTCGAGTTTGCAGCTTGCTGCTTCCCGTTGAACAGTTGGCGAGCGCTACTGAAAGACTATGGCAAAAGATCCCTGGATTGAAGCTTTGGTACTATCAGTAGGCGAGCAGCCCCTTAAACCAAAAAAAAGCGACCATCCCCTGTCCCCTATTTCTGATCACTTTCACCAACCGGTTCTCTATTTGGCCTGGCCTCATCAAAATGAGAAAAAGGGGAGCTCAGTCCTATTCGATTCGAACCCGTCACTCACGAAAGGCCTCAGCCGATCACGGTCAAGGTTCAGCATAGCCTCTTTCTTTCCGGGTCTCCTTTCAGAAGTGAACGAACCGGCCTTCGCATTCCTAATCCGGTAGGCCGGACGGCTTTAACTGTTTGCCCCAGCTATGAACTCACATCCCCTGCAACGACATTGTTTGTGCGCCACCTTAGCCGTTCTCGCTCAGTTGATTTGCAACGTGCTGGGAAGCACAGTCGAAGTAGGCGAAGCTCATGCGCCCATCCTGCCATGACCAGTTCACCAGCAACTACGAGATCATGGCCTTTTCAAAGATTTGATGGAATGGCCGTCAGCCCAATAAAGGAAGGTTATAGTATTACGTTCCATTTGACGAATCGCGAACATACCACGCACGACTGGATTCCGTCATGATGCCACAAGAGCTGTAAGACGGCCAAGCAGGTGCTGCATCCGAAATCAGTCTACGAGTCTTTGAGCAGCTTCATCCGCCTAGGCACCGGTACGACGGGCCCAGCCATTTCAAAGACTTCCTGTGCGAATGACGCCCACCCCATTGCCCAAGCAGCGCTAAAATATGATGGGAACCATGTCATGGCTGGAAAACAACGTATATGGTTCGTATTCACATCTGTGGTGGAAATAATAAGAATCCAAGTCCAGGTTGGTCCTGGTGAGCCTAAACTGTGATAGGAGGCATCTATCTAGCTTGGTTCAGCGAGAGCACTTCAGTTGCTAAAGATCGTCTCTATGAACAAGATCAGCCTGGCGGCTTTAAATGTTGAACTATTGACCCTTACGGTTCGTTCGGATGAGGTGTTCAGCTCTGCCTGCAAAGTGTTCCCGGACCGCATGCATACATCCGTAAGTAACTTAGTGCAAACATGGCAAATTTCCCATTGAGAGGAATGCCAGCAAAGAAAAGAAAAACGGGTCTTTGAGTTTGTATTTGAGATTGTCCTCGGCTGAGGAGGTCCACATGAGTTCATTGAGGTGTCTCAGCACAGCACTGCCTGGTTCCCACTCTCTCCCTGAGCTGCACCTTCCTTGTCGAGAGTCTGGATTGCCCACCCAAGTAGAACGAAAAGGAGAATTGGAAAAAACCAGGGGGAGCTAGAAAAGCTCGCTCATCCACAGGTAGCTTGCTTACCTCCTAGTGGTCATGAAGAAGGCTTTTGGTGCATTTTTCCCACGAACATCCTGGAGCAGGAGTCTTGCCAGCAAAGAGAGTTGGTAGATTTGATCATGATAGAGTTCCTGCGTCTCGACCTCGGCTCGTGACTTGTTTTAGTGGAAAGACCCCGATTTATCTCTGGAAAACATATAAGATTTGATCTCCATCCACCTTCATCCCGGAACCTGAAGAATGGTGGCTTGGCTTCTCACCCTGGAATTAGAGAAGCAACTTCTTCGCGTGACGGCGGCGTACAAGGCTGCTCCGGAACCCCTCCTCTTAAAGGAGGTGCGCTATCGTCTCTTTCTCACTTTCAGCCAGGTTACTGGTGGCATGTGACTCCACCTCGTCCAGATTGCACCGAATCGGATCTGCGTCGCTGGTCCTGCCGGTCACCGAACCAGTCTTAGAAGTAGAAGGAATGGCGAATAGCGAAACTGGTCCCCTTCCTCCTCTGTTGCTGTCTCCTGTCACTTTTCTGTCCAGTCCTGCCCTGCGCCGCTGATAGATCTTGTTGCAGTTTTCTGTTCTCCAACTCATCAAGATGGGGCATGTCGACCATGACGCCGCTGGCGATCCCCGGTGATAAGGACGGGAATGAGACGACAGTCGCTACGGTTCTCTGGCGGAGTCATCGTTGAATTGGTACCCCTTTCTGTTGGAATAGTTGAAGTCTTCTGGGATTTTTCTTTTTCTTACGTCTTAATAGAGCGGAACCCTTAGCCGTGGATCAAGTTGGTGGAGGACCAGTGTGAAGCTTACGGCTTCAGTTGTCGGCTGACGCCCCCAGCCGACGACTCCATACCCCTTTCTGAGCCTAGCTTGACCCCTTCTGATTCAGTTTTTCCCTATTGGCTCAGATAGATGAATCAACTGGGAACTTTGATCCCGGTCTTGCAAATTTGGTAAATTCCTTTTAAGGCCCCCATTTAATGCAAGGATCTGAATAATCAAAGCTCGCGTCCATTGCTGGGCAGCTCATCCATGAGCCTGCTCAGCCCAACTGTTTTTTGGGTCGCTACGCTCGGGGTCAGAGAACTTGCTTCAAGTAGAAGGCAGAATTTTCCGATTTCAAAACAAGCAGAAAAACACTGGTGAATGGAAAAGGAAGATTGGAATCTGAAGCATTGAGAGAGAACCACATGGTCTATCAAATATGAATCATACTTTGATGAACTATGAAGTTGTTTCTTTCTACTCAGTACCATCTTGCCTACCTCTAGATTCTAGAAGTAGTGACACCGTAACACATTACCTCGTAGATTAGATTGATTGAGGATACTTTCTCATGTCACATATACCGTTTGCATGTAATGACTGATACAATTGAAATAAGATCCCAAATCAACGCTTTCTTTGTCATCTTCGGAATCAGGGGTTCTCTTCAAAAACTCCCATTGGCCATTCTTGTTGCTAGTTCGGTTCTATTCATCTTTCCGGGTCACTACGTTCTCATAAGCTTCGGGTCTGTCCGTTAGTGGTGATTGGTCATTAAGGTTCCTTTGGGCTTGCTTTTCCTGCTATCCCGCTACGCTTTCTTGTTTCATGCCTTCT
>CM037589.1:151700737-151746439 GCA_021018995.1 Chloranthus sessilifolius
CCTGAACATTTCTTCTCTTCTTCTTTTTGCTTACTTGAATATATACACCAACCCAATCTCGATAGACCGCGGTATATGAGAGAAGCGTTAGGTGCTTCGCTATACGGTTTCATCAGTAGTCGTATACGGCTCTTTACAGCAATATGAGCCTGTTCAGCAGGTGCTTGGTGGAATGCGGTCGGGCGGGGAGAGTGAGTATACTATGTTAAGTCACCTATAATGACTATGTACGTCAAGTCAATCAACAAGCGCGGCTCAACACCGACGCAACAACAGGATCTGCATCTTCAACAGCCTCTGCTTCAATTTGTGATGAAACTGCGGTCGACTAGTTCTGGATCTAGAGACTCTGACTCTTCTACCGGTCTGCTCAACATCCATTTTCCGGTGCGCTGGCTGGAAGGGGGTGGAATGTACACGAACGATAGCGGATGCAGTACGAAAACTTATGCGAGCGAGTGAGAGTTCTAGTGGAGAGGAGTGAAATCAAATGCAGCTACTATTTTTCCCGGTCGAGTGGCTCAGGCCTCAAAGCAATAGATAGCTCGTATGCGGAAGCCTTCTTATTCATTTCCACCCGGTGCTGACCCAGCCATCTAGAGGAGGTTTAAGATTGGCAAGATTTAGGGCGATCAATCGAGCTATAGAAAGAAGGGTCTCCAGGAAACTCTCCTTAGCAGGGTTCAGAATGAACACTAGACTAAAAGGTTTGGGTGCAAAGAGGGTATACAGGGGTGCCTGCCCCTGGGGGAAGAATGACCACTGGGGCCCCCGTCCCGGGGGTTGGCTTTGCCTTCGTGACTAGTGCAGATGGATCTCGATATGCTCACTTGGTCAACTGAATTCACACCCAGGATTGGAGGGAGCTGCTGCTTCAACTCGGTCAAATGCAACTGCTGGTATTGGTGCTATACTTAAAAGACCTATGTTGCTGGGACTGAAACTGCGACTGGCAAATCTACTACTGATGGATCAAACACTGGATTTTTCACTGGAATGGAAATGGATTCAAGGTAAACGACTGACTCTGGATCTAGATATGCATATTGAATTGGATCCGCTTCGGCTCCTTCTAGGTTCTTTCCTGCTACTTTTGATTCAAATTCCATCTGGTTAACTGGCTGCGGATTCAGAGATTCCTTACTCATTTCCAACTTTCCTATGAATGAGTTTCTGCCTCAGCTCCTTTTTATGCTCTCCATACCTTCGTCGCTGCCTTCGCCTACGCGACTACTGTCTCTGCTGCTCCTGCTCGGTCAACACCATCAACTACTAGTGCCCTCCTGCCCGCTTCCGGAACTGGAACTTGGACAGAGGGATTTGGCCTACCAACTGCAGGCTCGGGTGGGAGAACGGTATCCATTGCCTGCTGCCCCATCCCAATAATACGTGTTTATCAACCACCCGTGCACGCGTGGGCTCTCCATTTAGGTAGCTTCCCGGATCTCCCGCAATAAGCGCAAGTGGTTCCGCCGAACGAAGTTGTAGTTGGTTCGTTTTCGTATGATGATTGCTCGCGAACCTACCTTCACGGCTCGTTCCTTCGGAACCTGTGTGTCTTTACCAACTCGGTCCGCCCGGTGAGCGCTCACGACTAAGCGAGACTCAGATGCTGTCTCATTCGCTGTCTCGCAGTACATTTGTCTTTTTCCGATACGGCTCGCGACCTAAAAAAATCCCGGCCCACTCGCTGCTTCAAGTAAAGCACTCGATGCTCTCTCGCAATCGATTAGTCTCGCTTTGTCGCAATAGACGAAGCTTTTTAGATACTCCTTTCGCCTTTATGCATGCGGGATTTTCTTCTTTTATTCAATTGTTATGTGGTGCCGGCAAGGGTACATCAGATTTGACTCACTGTATACATTCAGGAAGAGGAGGAACGAAGTCACTCGACAAAAGGAAAGGGAGAGGTACTTAATGAAAGGGGGGAAATGGAAAAGCCGATATTAAAGCGCCATGGCCACACTATTGATAAATGTTGGACACGTCCTCAGTCCAATGTTGCTACCTCATCTACTCCTCCACCCTTGGAGGATCATGGATCTCATAGAGTTGCAGGGTGCTGTGCTTCTTTCTATTTGACTGTTCTTTCTGAGTCAGGTCCTATTACTCTGGAGATTCTTAAGCAATTGATGTCTGCTATCACTCAGAAGATTGAAGATCTCGGGCCTTCTCATTCTGCAAACATGGCAAATCAGGTATCTGGATCTGCTGCTTCTTCTTCCATTCCCAGTGATTGGATTCGTCGATTCCGGGGCTACCAGTCACATGTCAGGTGATATCTTTCTTTTCCTATCTCTTTCTCCTTTACCTATCAAAGATTCTGTTAACATTGCAGATGGCACTCTCTTACCTCTTTCACACTGTGGGTCTATGTCTTCATCCCGGATTCTTCATGATAGATTCTATTTTCCTCCGCTGAGGACAAACTTGCTTTCTTTCAGTCACCTTGCAGCTAACCATCTTCGTGTCATCTTTTCTTCTTCTGAGTGTCTTATCCAGGATCAGCGCACGGGGAGGATCGTTGGCCGGTTGGGAAAGCTTTATTATCCGGATATTCTTCTCTACATTCCTTTTTTTCAGCTGCTTCAGTAGGATAAGGAATGGGACCCGCCGTCGCCTGAGACATACACAACACACAGTGCAATACTTCTTCCATTGTCTAGGGTATATTCCTGCATTTCATTCAGATGGGTTGAACAATTCATGTGATTGTTTACAGTTGGCAATTGTATGCTCCCGGATGAAACATAAGAATAAAAATGAAAGTGTGCCTTTCTTTGGATTGATTCATTCGTTAGTGTCCACTTGTGATTTGACCTGACCTACGGCTGATTTAAGGATATATCACAGACAACTACTTTCATTAAGGGGTCCTACTCGAGTGCAGTCATTCACAGGTGCAAGGTACTTGACTTACTATTATAAGTGGATGACTACAGTAGATACATCTGGCTTTCTTTACTTAGAGAGAAGTCCTAAGCTCTTTCTAAGTTTCATATATAGAAAGTTTGGAAAAGAAGTCAAATCTCCAGATCAAGAGGTTGAGGTCTGAACTCCGGCGGAGAATACGTGTCCAGGGTGTTTGATTTCATGCTCCTGAAGATAGGAATCAAACGTGAGCTGTCGTGTGCTCATACTCCGCTGCAGAATGGGGTGTCCGAAAGAAAGAATCGACACCTGGTGGAGTCTTGCAGGGCCGGGCCATGCTACAGGCCAAGGGAGTTCCGAAGATTTCTTGGGGCGAATGCATTAGGACTGCAGCCTTTTTGCATAACAAAACTCCGTCTTCGGAAATTTCCAACAAGACGCTATATGATATGCTACACAAGAAGGTACCAGATGTTGGGCACTCACTTGCGTCTATTTGGCTGTGTCTGTTATGTTCACCTGCCTGAACCGTCCAAAGGGAAGTTGGACAAGAAGGCGGTCAAATGCGTGTTCGTTGGATCTTCCACTGAGAGGAAAGGGTGAAGGTATATGGAGCCTTCGACAAGAAGGGTGTACGAGTCCCGTGACGTCGTGTTCGACGAAGGAACCCGTTGGGGTGGGTTCGCAGCAGAGAGAGAAGACGTAAATAAACCAGCAACCACAGTTTGATCGAAATGTCGGAAGGAAAACTCGAATGTATTGATCGAGCTCACCCCCCTTGAAACGAGAACCAGCCCTAAAAAAGTGGTAGCAGAATAATAAGGAATAAAGACCTCGTGTCCGCAGCTTTGGGATAAGAAACAAGAGCCCACGTAGCTAAGGTATAAGCCCTCTTTTTGGATGAGCAGGCACTTGAGCCTGGAATTGAAGTACGAAGTAAACGAACCGCGCGTAAAGTGCAGATGTCCAATTCCATGGCTATAGGAACGGGCGGGCCGGGCAGAATGACCACCAAAGATCAGAACGGGCGGAAGAGCTCTCACTCGGCTTCACCCGTTGCTTGTTGGAGGTTTTTTTTCTTTTGTTTACCTGAGAGTTCGTTAGCGAATTCTCACCCTATAAGAGTTGAGTTGGATGATCTCGAGGATTTTCCTGACCCTCGTTTGGAAGCTTTTTGATTGTGGTCTTTTTGTGATGTATTTTAGTGTGTAAGGAGGGAGAAAACCCTGGTTGTCAGAATGTAATCGAATTCCTCTTTTTCATGATTTGATGTCAAGAACTTTATATGAATGAAATCGAAGATTTTTCTTTAGGAAATTACCTTGTCTCTACCTTTCTATGAATGCTAAACCCCATCTTCTTCTATGTCGAGAGTCTGTGATACTCGTCGAGTGCTTGAGAAGAAAGAAGGATTGCCTGGCTTGGTCCTACGAACAGATGACCGGGTTGCCGACTACCGTGGCCGTTCACTGCTTGAACGTTAGGGATCAGACACCCGTAAAGCAGCCCCCGAGGAAGTACCACCCGATGGTTGTAGACACAATTGTGCGAGAAGTGGACGATCAACGTGGACTTGCGGAGTTACAGTACGCTACCTGGCTGGCCAATCTCGTTCCAGTCAAAAAGAAAAATGGCAAGAGAAAGATCTGCGTCGACTACCGAGACCCCAACAGGGCCTGCCCAAAGGATGACTTCTCTCTGCCGAACATGGATATACTTACTCATCGACAAGGGTTCGAAAACTTTTCATTTATAGATGGCTATAGTGGGTATAACCAGATAAGGATGGCTCCCGAGGATGCCAAGAAGACTGCGTTCCGAACGCCCAAGGGGAACTTATATAACAAAGTGATGCCCTGAAGAGTATAGGGTTAAAGAACGCGGGTGCTACATATCAGCGAGCCATGACCACCATATTCCAAGACATGATGCACAAAGAGATCGAGGACTACGTCGACGATATAGTGGTGAAGTCAGGCAAAGGGGAGAATCACATTGCAGTATTGGATCGGGTCTTCGAGAGGTGTCGAGCGAATAAGATGAAGATGAATCCACTGAAATGTGCCTTTATTCTAAATATAGTAAGGGTCTCAGCTGGTACATTTTTGGGATTCGTTGTCCATCGGAACGGAATAGAGCCTTCGAAGATCAAGGCAATACTCGAGATGCCACCTCCGACCACTCTGAAACAACTAAAGAGTCTCATGGGCATCCTACATTCGCTGATTTATTCCAAACCTCTCGAAGAAAGCCCTTTGTCTCAAAAAGAAGGGTCTCGATCTTATTCTTTCCTAGCATTATTCTTGTAAACCATTTGATCCTAGTCGTCTTGCGTGGAAGGAGCCAGATGACAGAGACTTTTCTTTTCTCACCCCTCCATATATACTATTAGATTGCGTCCGACCACCCGATCGATGAAGACTCGAACCTAACCACCCCGCTTTTGGAGATGACGGAGACTGAAGGGGATACAATACAAAGCCTTCTTCTTCTCTCTCTACGCTCGGGAAAGGGACTGAATGGAACCAGGCGAGTGTAGCCTGTGCGGAGCAAGCCTACACAGGCGAGCGTGCGAGTGTAGTATACGGAGCGTTTAGGCGAGTTCCGTAAACAGCACTCGCCTCCTTACTACGCGAGCCATCTCTAGGCGAGTGTAGCCTGTGCGGAGCAAGCCTACACAGGCTACACAAGCCACCCCGTAGTATAATGGGCCGGATTAACAATCACTCCGTTCACTTCGTTCACTAGCTTCGGGAGATACTCGAGCTACGGTAAAATGCTCTCTACGTACGTTGTAGCGCGCTACGTTCGCATTTGACCTTCGGTATAGTATGGAATTCTAATGGAAGCATTAGTCACTTCGTTCGGTCTTAAGGACCTCACTCACTACGTTCCCAAAGCTCACTTCACTCTCTAGGACCTGTTTGGCAACTTACTAAGATAAGATCGGTATCGCTCTGCCTTGAGGGCCCTTGGTCGCTGGCTTGCTCTGGTTCCCTTGTGCCTTGATGGCACTCGGTAACTAGTTAGTGCCCTTGCTTATCAATGCGTCGCTCCCTCATGCCTGAACGGCACTTGGTCGCTACGAGCATGAACAACTGGCTGCGTTATACTGCTCTTAGTGCTTCAGGTTATACTAAATGCTTAAAACAATGGCTCGCAGTGCCGCCGCCTAGAGCTCATAGGATACTGCCCGGAGCCGTCTAGGCTCCACCGCTTATTAGTGGTTTGTATCAAGCAATCTATTTTGCCTGGCAGTGGCACCAAAGCGAGAAGCCGAGAGCCAGCTCGTCCCTTTAGTGCATAAGCCCTAGAGAACTTAGACTGGCCAGAACTCAATCTATGTTGACTGCCTAACGAATACGTCATTTCAGAACTGACCGATCGGGTTCCTTTATTTTGGATTGCTACGGAAGAGACAGACACCACATCACATTATCTGTCCCACCTTATCCGAAAGGCACAGCTAACCGAAAGCGGCATGTTACTACCGCTGCGGTGTTTGTATTCATTATGGTGGCGAAAGTCCGCGGAATTCGCATAGGCGATGAAAAAACCTCCTTATTCAAGCGTCGGAAGTCGTCCGTTTCTTGGGGCCATAATCCGGACTGCTTGAACTCAGGGGTCAGGTAGGCGAGTTTCAGGGCGAGGTTTTTTGAAGCACCGGAAGCTATTAACACCGGTTAACCGGTAAGGAGTGTCTTGAAGACAGACGAATACCACACCACAGATGACAAAGTCTGGACCTTGAACGACCATAACACAAAGCACTCCAACACTCCCGCAGAGGTCGAGGACGTATACCGCAGTGCAGTATAGCCGGGATCTGGTCTACGGGACGGGGCAGAAATGAATGGCCTTTCGGCCTGGCACCTGCTAAGGAATGTGGACGTTCCTCTTTGATTGAGGAACGTCTAAGCGGGGAGGAACTTCTTGTCTAATATGATAGCTTAGTTGGCCTGCTGAACACACACCGAATCGAAAAACGGATGGTGTGATAGTTGCACACTCGCTTAGTGACTGATCCAGTGCCGGGGAGGAGGAAACTCCCTCCAGCACTAAAAAAGTTTGCCTTTTTTAGCTATTGTTTTGTGATGTGATGATAGATATCACATTACCTATGAAAAACGGGTAGGCAACAAAACAAGCAGGAGCTTGAAACTCCACTACTAGAGACTGTCTCCTATAACCAACCTAATTCCTGTAACCGAACTTACTACTTGAACTAGTACCGTAACTAGTACCAGCACGGGGAGAACCAGTACCTCAAACGAGTTCCTATCACCTGTGTCTACCCTAATATCCCGTTCCTGTACGGGAGCGGAAGCGAGAACCAGAACTCGAAAAGGCCTACTAACGAGCTCGAGCCTGTTCCTACTCACGAGATCGACTCTCGAAATAGGTCTTCCCGAAAACGGAACTCGACTCGAGCCTGTATTAATGGACCGCCCCGAGAGCCTTCCCCTTATGGATATGATATCAGTCTTGTTTCATAGGGGCCCCTTCCTTACTACTGGATATTCGGGGAAGGATAGTCCCTATAGACTAGAAAGAACCTTGCTTCACTATGGATTATAACTAACCTTTATCCACTAACAGAAGGACCTGTTCCTACTGCTACTTGACTCGCTTTCGCCTACTAGAACTACTATAACGAGTACCTATAACTAGTACCAGAACTACCACTAGAACCTGTACCTACTATTAGAACCACTCAAACACTATCCCATTCCTGTACGGGAGCGGAAGCGATAAAAGCAGGTTATAGATACTAGACTAAAGACTCTATATAGCCAAGGGGTCCGGTTCTTTCTGGAATGTGGAATCGTTTTAGATCGTACCCGCCTCTACTCAAACCGAGCTTAGACTAAGCTGCGAGTGAGTTTACGAACGAGACGAACGATTATTGAACGTTCCAAGTGCATCCAGCAGGAATCGAACCTACTCAATTTGCCAGCCAATGTTGTAACCATTAAGCGCCATGGATGCTTCTCTTAGCGAGTGAACTAGGTTTTTTTTGGTAGAGACAGGTGATTTTAGCATCTGTCTAGGGAAGTTCCACTACCTAATTGTTATCTTTCGACTGCTATTATTTATTTCCATTAGTGTGATTTAGTCAGGTTTGGCTTTGAAGCAGCTGCATGGTACTGGCATTTTGTAGAAGTGGTTCGGTTATTCCCATTATTCTTTTTCTTTTTTATTTGTAAATGAGACACGTCCTATAATAACCTATAATGATCGTCAGGTAGGTTATTAATTCGTGAGTAGTCCATAGATTCGGAATGGATGATAGAGTCATATCTTACGATCGAACCTATAATAACCTGCCATCGTGAGTGAGCTATCCACGTATTGGTCATAATAACCTGCCAACGGTAATCATCCATGTACCTACACGTCATGACATATGTAGGTACATGGATTGGTCATATTAATAACCTGCCGTCATATGCTTACCCTGACTTCTGCAATTTCCGGGTGCGAAGGGACACGTAATACATGACGTGTCTCTATATAAGTTATTAATGGCCTGAGAAGGCTAGGAGATTTTCCCTAATCTCCTTCAACTGCCATATGTATTGGTCATATGGCGTTAACCTTTAAAAGAAAATGCGCGTCAGGTGGAAACTACAATAGATGTAACCTTAGCTCGCCCCACCTCACATAGAAGAAGGGGAACTCCAAATCATCAGCCCAATATACACATATTGGGCCAGCCGAAGGAGAATAGGGATCAAAAGTAGGAGGAGAAGACGGTTTACGCAAAGATAATGCTTAGAGTTAGAGTTAAGGATGTTCACAAAAAATGAAAAGTATTGAGTGGGGCCATCCATCTGTGCCATACACGTAAGTGAGAAGTATGGTAACTTACGTAATCGAAATGAACGTGCTGCATTGGGTAGATCTACCCCTTAAGTATCTGTAAATCCTAGCCGGGATGGTAGTCTATATCAATGGATTGAATTTATAAGAAAGGTCCAATCCATAGTGGAAAGATTGCTAATGGCACTTCGAGAGGGCCTGCATCATACGTATTGGGTATTGGGTACATTTAGATATATATACACGATTACGTAAGTACCTGTCTTGGTTAGAGAGATTGACACGTAAGTGCCATCCAGTATTGGACGTCAAACAATCTAATTGAGACCATGGTAGCATATGCATGCGGGATGTTCTAACCTGCCTCACGTGGAAACACGGTTCTCGGGGGCCCTCAGGACGTGAATGCAGCAGGTTATTTTGATGTACCTTACTAGACGTGAGACGTGAGGCAGGTAGTCTTTGACGTAATCATCAGCATACATGGAATGTACAGAAGGATATGTCTCTATAGTCTTTGACGTGGATGGTCTACTCAATCACATGATGTCAATAGACATTGCTTACGTGTCAAATAAGCCGGTCATTTATTCTCTACGGTGATAATAAATGACAGCTCATAAACAATAGAGGGTCGATTCTTATTTGACTATGTTCAACTCTATGTCTTCCTCTATCCGTAGAGGAAGAAATTGTTGTGATTATGAGGGCTGGCACATAGAGACAAGGCACAGGATATGACCAATCTCCCCTTACATAGAGAAGGTCGATTGCCTACTCTATTCGCCGTCATGACATATGTAGGTACCCTTCTTGCCGAGGCATCATCGTCGTGAGTGAGCTATCCTATAGCTTGTGGTCTCATCAATTATGAGGTCATTAATAACCTACCGTTGGCTGTAGCTGATTTGGATTGAAAGCCTGTAGCAGCTTGGAGCACACTCGATGGAACTAACACAGGGAGCTGTCTTACCCAACGGCGTTACAGGACGTCGACATTGGCCAATGAGGAGATTAGGCGGCAGTTGAAAGAGCTGCTCGAAAAGGGTCATGTAAGGCCCAGTACATCCTCTTGTGCCTCGTCTGTGGTCTTGGTGCCGAAGAAGGCTCGTGGCGCATGTGCGTGGATTAGGATGATCGCGCCCTTAACAAGATCACAGTAAAGAATCGCTATCCTTTGCCAAGGATAGATGTCTGATTCCCATTTTACTAGTTGAGGGAGCCCGTTACTTCACCAAGATAGACTTGAAGTCGGGATACCACCAAAAGTGGTGGAAGGCGTTGGAAGACCCGCGTTAAAGACAAGGCAAGGGTTATATGAATGGATCGTCATGCCATTCGGTCTGACCAACGCACCTGCAACCTTTATGCGGCTGACGAACGATGTTCTTAGGCCTTATTTGGATGCAGATGAAGAAACCGCCAAAGAAACATAGGATGTGCTGATATCGAAGACGACGACGACATCTGGTTTATAGCAAGACCTTTGAGGAGCATCTGAAACACAACACGTAGAGACTGTTCTAGAAGCTCTGCGTGAGCACCAGCTGAAAGCCCATACGGAGAAGAGCCTGTTCGGGATGAGGGAGCTGAGCTGGTATACTTGGGGCACATCATCGGCTCAGGAGGAGTAAAGATAGATCCTGAGAAGACGAAGTCTGTCCGGGAATGGCCAACCCCCAAGTCGCTGACGGAGGTAAGGAGTTTCCTCGGCATGACCAACTACAACTACCTCCGCACTAAAGATTCATAAAGAACTACTCCCGGTTGATCTGACTCGGGGCCCAGAAAAGAAAGATCCGTTTCGATGGGGAGAGGATCAAGAGCGTGCGTTCCAGGCACTTAAGGATAAAGTCTGCGAAGCACCGGTTCTTGCCATGCCAGACGCTCAGAAGCCGTTCGAAATCGAGACGGACGCTTCTGCTCATGCTTTGGGAGCCGTTTTATGGCAAGACGGCCGAGTGGTCGCGTACCACAGTGAGACGTTCAATACAGCCGTCTCAAACTATCCCACGTACGATAAGGAGATGTACACGATAGTGCTGGCTGTGAAACACTGGAGGCACTATTTGCTCGGGAAGGAGACGCTTTACGAATAGGCCACTCTGATAAAAGCCCCTTCAGTATCTACAGACGCAGTCCAAGCTTCAGGAGGCGCGTCATATGAAGTGAGTTTCAGTTCCTGCAACAGTTCGAGTTGGTGATAAAGTACATCCTGGGCCAACAAGGTTGCAGATTTTCTGTCCAGACCCCCTGCTGTTTCTACCACTTTATTGGACTTCGGGGACTTTACGGCGGAGTACTCGGAGGGACGTCGAAAGGTGTCTGGGAGAAGCCGGCCCGACTGCAGACGGCAGATGGCTACAGCCGGCTAGACGGCTTACTCTACAAAGACGGCAGAGTATGTCGGGCAAAGAAAGGCGTCTCGCGGTCCTTCATGATGCCAGAGTTGGATTACACTTTGGAGTGGATAAAACGCCTGGAAAGGCACTCTTATTGGCCCAGGATGGAAGCAGATGTCCAACGGTGATGGGTTGTGTGTGCTCTATGCAGCACGTCGAAGCCGTCCAACAGGAAGTTGGGGCTTTATCAGCCCAATACCTTCCTGGCCATGGGAAAGCATATCCATTTATTTCGTAGGACGATTGCCTACGGGGGAAGAACTAAGTTTTTGTCGTAGTCGACCCTTCGGATTCAGTAAGATGGCAATTTTGTACCAGGTCGATGCGCTGGCCGAATTCTGCTTCCAAAATGTAGTGGTCTACTACGGACTGCCATCTTCAATCATCTCAGATCGAGCGGTTTCTCTCATCTGGCAGACTTTGTGGTCGTTAACGGGAACAAATGAAGAGGAGCACTGCACCCGCAGACCGATGGCCAGACGAAGGTCACCAATAGAACCTTGGTTCAAATGTTGAGAATCTAACATCGGGACCACCCAAGTGTCTGGGATGAGTCCCTGCCGTTCATTCAACACTGCTACAACCGGAGCACGCATTCGTCGACCGGCAGAAGTGCTTTTTCAGTTTGTTATGGGTTCCAACCAAAGGCCCCCATGGACTTGGTAGCAGACGGTTCGGACGATGGTTGTGTCCTGAACCCAGTCAGCGGCACATCTCCTAGAGAAGCGGCTGAACAGCAGCGAGCCGTTAGTTTCCTGGAGAACGGCGGTACCACCGGCAGGTTGCTGATACTCTGGAGAAAACGCAGAGGCAGCAGAAGCAAAGGCACGACCGACACGGAACCGATCATAAGTTCCAGGTGGGAGATCGAGTGTGGTTAAAGTTGCCTAAGGAAGGAGGGTACCAAACCGCATAAACCATTGCGGGACCGTTCACTCTGCAAGAGAAGGTCGGGGAGAATGCGTTCAAAAACGAACTGCCCGCCACCCCGTCTTCAATGTTGATCAGCTGAGATTGAAAGAGCCCTCCATCTTGGATGAGGCGGCTGAACCTGAGGTTGAGTTGGAGATCGACTACCTCATTCCTGATCGACAGCCGAACCGAAGACCGGCCAAACTAAAGAGAGCCCGAAGAAGAGGGACTAAGCTCTCTCTACAGAGTAGGGTGGGAAATGTTCTCGCCACAGAAGCCAAGTGGTTCACGGCTGAACAGGTACGGAAGGAGAGAGAATTGCTTTTGTTGAAGAAGCTTAAAAATAAGCTCTTGCTCTCTCATCCCTCTCCCTTCAGTCGAGTCACTTCGTCCCTTTCCTACTCTTGCAAAAGGGCTTACATTGGGATTAGTTGAACCAGTTTAGTTCTCTTTTAAAGCTCCTTCTCTCTTCCCCTTGCCCTTGACCTGCCTTTCCACGTGAAAAAAGAAAGAAAGCCTAACATTCGCAGAAAACTCTTGATTCAGTAATCGAGGAAAGTATGTTGATCCTGACTGAGCTTCTTTATCTTTAAGTTCATCTAGATTCTTTTGCGCCTATCAAAAAGGATTATAAGTAGAATGCCTTACCCGAATAGCTTCCCTCTCTCTCTGCAATGGGACCTTTCACACCTTAGACTCGATTGCATCTCTAAATAGAAATCTAGAACTAGAACGTTGGTTGGCAATTACATCTAGTGACTCGACTCACTCAAAGAAAAACCTCATATTCGAGGAAATAAGCTTACACTTACAGGCATGGAACCTTGTATTCGCGGAGACATCCCTAAGGAGCGAAGCGACTAACCCTCAGGTCAGCATCAGGAAAAGTACCTAACCTTACGGATGACGCTTCCCGACAGAACGGCTATTCAAGTATTCAAGGTAAGAGTTCTAATCGAAGGGATCAGTTACAAGTAGCTTTGCCCGAACTAGTCTTCTTTCTTTTATTTGACTACTGCAGTGCTCATAGCTTTATTCTTCACACAGGAAAGGAGAATTGCCTACTCGTATATTAACTGACTTTCGAAAGGAAAAAAGAAAAGGTAGGAAGACGATCCTTTCAGTTGTAGTTGATAAAAAAGCTAGCGTGGGAAACTCTTAGCATGAAGCTTATCGAGCTGGTAAAGAAAGAAGTCCCATTGCGGGTGGACAGAAGAAGAAGAGCGGCTAAGCAAGCTCGGAGGCCGCAGGTAAAAAGGATCGATCGATACTCTTATCGATGTCTGTCTGGTTGAAGAATATAACCCTGTCTCAGGTCCACAGGAATATTCTATTTAAGCACCCATTCTGATAAAGTTTCTTTGTCGAGAAAAAAGCAGCACCAGCTGCTGAATCGAGCTCAGCCTTCGAGCATTGATTCTACTGATACACATAGAGAACTGCTTAAAGCCGTTATAACAGCATCAATAGGAGATGAGATTCTTTTGCGATTAGATCACCCACTTCCAGGTATGCCCATACCACTATAAGAGAGTTCTTTCTGTACCATTCAACCGAACCCGAACCTACGCTCTTGCTTACCAATATAGTTTCAACTTGGGCTGGGCCTAAAAGAAATTTTATCAAATCTATTGCAGCTAAGGCTGCTGGCTTCACTCTTTAGAGGTGGAATCGCTGAAAACTCCTATCTATATAGGGGTACCGCCCTCCATCTTTCAACTGGGTCTTAAAATACCACAACTTTTCTTTATCTCGTCTAGCTTTCCAGTCTCAGAAAAAGGGATGCTCGCCTATGAATCAGGTTCGGACCTTGCTTATATTCCAGATCCAGTGAAAAGGCTATGCCAAAAAGCGAACTAAAACCAAACGGGGGTACAATCACACGTTAGGGTCAAAAAGAATGCGATTTTAGGACGCGTACTGACAAGGCAGTGGATCCAAGAAAGCACACAAAATAAAGAAATCACATTCAGAGGGCAGATTCAATCCCATTAGGGGCACAAACTCACAAAAGATTGGCCTTACATTAGAGGATCCGGTCAGAAAGTCAAGCTTTGACCGCCTCATCAGATCAAGTAGGAATGCTAAACGAACTTGAGTTAAGTTAGAAAATAGAAGGGGGCTTCCTTTATATATCCCAAAAGGAACTCATAGGCTACAGGTAGCCCAGCCCTTCCTCAGCAACAAGACGATAAGCTCAGTCCGGGAAGTCAGAATATAAAAAGCTTAGCGAAAAGGGGCTATAGAGGTCGGTCGATCCTCTCCCTCAAGGCGTATATAAGGAAAAAATCCCTTATTGGCACAACATTACGGACATTCTTTGACTTCCTAGCGGAAGGTGCGCCTTATTTGACCGGGATATGACCTCTCTCTACCTATAAGAACTAAAGCTCAGAAACTGACAGTTTAAGGGGGCCGATCATATATCAGAATAGGAGCGAAAGCAAAGATTAGCGGAAAATACCTCATATTCTCGGAACTACCTTTCCACTTATCCACTTATGGGTATTGGCATTGCCTGTAGGTTCGGGCTCGTGGCTTACCTTTCAGGATGCCACTGATTTGCCATCCAATTTCTTCTTTCCATTTAAAGGAAGACTGAAGACCAAGCCAATCTCGACGATCTTCTCTTATTTCAGGAATTGTAAGGACAATTTCTTCTTTGCTTACTCAACTACCGCCCTAAGCTAGGAGATAGCTAAAAATATGTACCGGATTAGGATTAGGACTGGAAGCTAATCGTCATACTGCTTTTCCCCGGGAATAAAATACATCCATTCTTCTATGCAATATTCTATGCCTATGCCACCCTCTATCTCGTATCTCGAGAACTCAAAACCTTCGGTAATGTCCCACATTTATGTTAATGTTAGGATATCCCCCGTTCTTAGTTTGCGAAAGGCTCAAAGAAGGGTAGGAAGCCGGTACTTTAGTTGCAGTTGGAAAATCGGTTGGTAAACTCCTGGGGCGGATGAACCTCATGTGCCAAAACAAAGGGTGAATGCCCTGCCTTCCGCTTTCCAATCTAGTTCTAACTTTGGCTGGCCCTAAACTAGATGTCCTAAACTCGATTGCCTGGTTGAGGAGAAAAGCTCCACTAGCTCTTATGAAGTGGAATCCTTGAAAACGTATTTGCATCTCTCTATCTATATATATATAGAGTAGAGGGTCCCGCCCCTTGTCATTTCAATCTAGAGAGGGACTTTTTCACACTATTGAGATTTAACTTATTAAAGGAAAAGGCATTTATCCCAAAGAGACGGTTTTTTATTAAAGTAGCACGAACTGTAGTGTAGTTAGTCTTCATTGCGCACTAGCTGGTCAGTGGGAGTAAGAAAGTGTTCCGTTAGTGTTCTCAGTGACCTTGCTTGGTCTCAACAATTTGGCTTTTACACGGAAACGAAGACTTTCTAGAACAAATATGAAACCTTCACTCTTTGCCAAGATAGTACGAATGAAGTTCTTAGTGCTACCTAGCCCTATCTAGATGGATAATTGCATATATGATATTAGCTGTCGCTTCGCTCGAGTGACTACGTACCTGCCCCTTCGACATAGATGAGATTGAGATTGGACTGTCTTTGGCCTAGAAGAATGGCACTTGACTTGCCTTTTCTTGGTCGGTTCGAATCCGGCCCAGTCCTAGGGACGCACGTAACAGACGTTCTTATTACTAGAACCTGGAGTGACAAGCCGGCTACCAGCACGGAGCCAAAGGATCTTGGTTGAAACTTTGGCACTGTGGACACCAGCTAACGTAGGTGACCCTTCAATAGATTTGCATGAAGGCTCCCCTTTACCTTTGGTAGGCATTACCCCTATCTCACCAAATGTCGGGACAGAGGTACTGGTGTGAAGAGGGCGTATACCAAAGTTGATTATGAATCGCTTTGCTACGTTGTTTCCCTTTCTTATTCGCGTATCGCCATTACGATGGCAGCAAGTCTTCGGGACTGGATCAGCTATTCTTGCAGCTTTTCTTGCTTTGGCGGGAGCAGCATGGTCTTTTGATTTGCCTGACGTTCTTTGTTTCAACCTATTTGGTGCTATATATTGGTTGTTCATTTATCTATCTATCTATATAGAGATTAGGTGGGGGGTATCTGAAATAACGAAAGAATGGATTAAGAAGACATGGCTTTTCCGAAAGATGAAAAAAGCTTTCACGCTAGAAAGACAAGCTATCGTATTTATTTTACAAAATGGTTTCCTGATAACTAGTTTTGGAATTTTTATTTTTTGTTATCAACTTATGTTTCCAGAAATCGAAAAGGGGAATTTAGTGAATCCCTTACAGGTTATCGCGCAGCTTTCCTGTTTCTTATTGAACTTTAAATACCCCTTAAAACCAGTAAGGGTAAGACACCTTCTTCTTCTTTGTTTTTTTCTCAGCCTTCTAAGTAGTCTTCACCTGCAAGGGATAGATTGGGAAATCCTTTCTTTTGTTCTGTTTTTCTTTCTTATTATAATCTACTTCTTTCCTTTAGATTATGCCAATTTAATCATCTTTTTTGGATACTTCCTTGATCAAGGGCTAGCTAAGTGGGGGTTTTTCCTGGCTTTTCAGCAAGTCGGCCACTATGCGCTCTCATTCTTTTTGGAAAAAGAACAGTAAAGTTCGACCCCTAAGAAACGTTGTTTGTCCTTTATTTTGCTGCTCATTATTCAATTAATCTATGGATTCTTCTACTATGAAGATTTTTATTTAATGGAGCCCTTGAAGCTAGCCGCCCTGTTGTCGGGGGCCTGCATCATCTTTATAAGCTTATCAAGGCGCACGAAGTGGGCATTTCTAATTGCATTCTTATTTTATTTCATAAGAATTTCATAGGAAGAATGTCAGCACCTAGTGACAAAACAACCATATGGGGAATCCCCCACGGAATATTCATCTTCGTTTTTCTGCATTTATGGCTTTTTTTGGGCTTGTTATTTTTCAAAGATAGCCTACCCAGAAGAAAGCAACCCTTAGTACCTCTATTTTTCAGCGGTCTTTTTTGATTTCTAGGCTATTTTCCCGAGCTTGCTTGGCTTGAAAAGTGGATTGAAGGGATAGACCTTCTTCTGTGAATTTGAGGTGTTTTTTCTTTAGTTGAGGATGAGAAGTCGTATCAAAGAAGAATTACTACAATCACTAAGACTAACTCACGAAAGAAAAACAGAACTCAATGAATTCCTTTTACAACAAACGAGAAACCTAACATGAACAACTACTTCCACGACTATTCTTAAGTTAAGTAGTTTTGGCTCGATTCTTAATTGAAATATTTGGGATCGACTGTAGTCGTCAAAGGCGAGGCCACCCCAGCAATGGGGTGGGAAAGGAGAGTGGGTAAGCGGGCTCCTTTCGTTTGTTTCGGAGATGAGATTGCATTGGATAGGACAGCTTTTGACTTCTTACCCTCTTTTGACTGCTTGGTTAGAGTACTTACCGGTAGTCCTTTTTATAGTTAAAGTGTTTTCATAAGTAGCAAAAAAGGGATCCATTTACAAAAGTCATAAGGGGCCAGCAAATGGCGAGATAGACAGAAAGCTTAGGATAGCAGAAGCGAATAGGCTTGTTGGTTCTAGGTAAATCAAAAGCAGGTTATAGAACGATAGAAAGTCTTCTCCTCCAATCGAAGTGATAAAGCCAGTGACTTGTCAAGTAAGTCAAATCTATCCTGTTCGTTTCAAGCCTAATGAAAGAGAAAGCAACCAAGGAAAGCCTCTCTTTATCTCACCTGTTAGAAGCGAAACAGGAAGGTTTCTTAAGGGAAGGAAGAAGTCACGCAAGTTCCATCGTTGGATCAGTTAAATAAATTAGCCAAGGGCTAGTTCTCGGGTTAATACAAAGGCATAGTAGGGAGTCCCCAGTGGATTGCATAGGCTTACTCGGTAATTTCTCATCCTTCCATAAGATATAGTTAGTTATCCTATTAGGAGAACGACTTAATAATAAGACTAACATATATAACGTTACTAGGTAGGAGCTGCACTGTTTGGGTTGGGAAGACTTCGCAACAGGTCCTACGTGGATGCCCGGCAGCTTCAACAATTCTTTGAAAGGCTCTACTTATACGGCAGCCTTCTAACATCGAGTTCACTCATCCATGCCCTTGGCTTACCCGCCCGATTGGCTTGAAGCTTTCATCTCCTGATGTAAGAAAAGGTGTTCTATCGCATTCTTTTAGATATCCACGTGTGATACCTTCATTTAAGCAGCTTCTCAGCTAAGGGCTTTGGGAGGCCGGGAAGGAAGGAACAGCAGGGCATAATATACTACTATAAGGAAGGGCTTCCACTTCTCTTTTCAAAAGGAGAACTCAATTCAAGGGGTATTCCAATCCTCTGGAAAAGAAGAAAGCAGCACTTTAGTGATTCCAAGTTCTTTACTAACTCAGTGTCGATCTCTAAACGCCTAATCTCACGACTGGTTAAGAAAGCAAAGTTCACTCTCAAGCTAACCTGTGGATGCGGATAAAGCTCCACCTCTTTCACCTTTCTTTCAATGGCAGCTAGTTGAGCTTTAGCGGGCATACCTGTGTGGGGCATTCTTCGAGGAGAAAGGCATTTCCTCGTCTTGGTCCAGTAGTGGAGCTTCTTTTCACCTAACCGTCCGCCTTCTTGTACTTATGTTTCCGTCTTGTTTAGATTTCCCAGACATCAGTGATTTGGAACATTACTTAGGCTATCCCTCGGTTTTTGAATGTAGGAAGATTCCACCATAAGGGGATTACCGGTCTACTAGTATGATTGTACGAGACTCTTCTTATTGGTCAATCAAGCTTTCAAGACTGACTCTTGCGGGGACAGAAGTAGAGGGGGCTTTTCCGGGTTATTAATGTTAACCGCCAACAACCTTCTGTGCTTGCTATTAAGAACTCTTTCTTCTCAAACCAAACAAGCCCTACGCCGACGACCTTACGCCCTACGCCTTCCCATCCGAGTGACATAAGCCTTTCCCTGCAGGGAAGGAAGATCAAAAGTCAAGGTCTTCAATAGTAGTATAGTAGGGAACATATCACAACCAGCAAGCGTATTCACGTCAACATTTTAGCAAGCGAAGGACCGTCGGAGTGAGCCGATTCAATGTCGTAAGGGCGTCTGTGTAACACATATCAAAGCGTCTGTTGCCAAGCCTAATATCTGATATCTGTCCTGTGTTAGCTGCCTGCCTGTCTCTCCCTGCCCACGACATGGGTTGGGCTTAGAGTCTGTTTCTTGTCTGTAGTTTCTGTAGTTGGTTTATTAATATCTCTCCTTTGAATGGCGTAGATCTTCGTAGTACCAGTCAGCTAGCAGGTCAGGATCGGCGTATGGGCAAGCAAAGAATAACAAGTCTTCCTTTCCTGTCAGTAGCCGGGTAGCGAAAGGACCTTAGGAGCGATCGATCTCATGGCCAAGTCTATGCAGAATACTATGTGTGAATCTGAGGGCTTAAAAGCGCCTGCTGGTGACGAAGAAAGATCTTTCTCACTTCTACGCTTTTGCTGCTTTCTTAGATGCTTACAAAAAGGAAGTCTTTAGACTGACTTACTTTCGGATTGGATGAATCCACTTTTTAACTCCTGACCAATAAGAGTAAGGGCTAAGCCTATTCTGCTTTTCATAAGGCGCGAGAGTGAAGAAGCAGAGTCTTGTATTCAACGTCGCCAGCGCGTACGTGAGGAAAGCCTCCAGAGCCGATAAGACGAAAGGATGAGAAAGCGGATTTCTTGGTCAAGTTATATCTATCGTTCTTTAGCCTTTGTCGAGTTATTAAACTCGCAAAACGGCTGACGAATCGAGTAGTTGACTCGATCATTTATCCTCTCCTACTCTTATGGATACGTTCTATGATATATCCAAAGAGTGGCGGCCTCTGAAGATACCTGCCCTTGATAAATTAGGGGTCGAGATTTCATTATCTAAATCCCTTGTTTATCATAGTGGATGTGCCGAGTTTGCGAAAAGATTCAGGTGTCATAACCTTCTGGTAGATTTGTCTCCAGTTTCGGTTAAGAACCTACTCCCATCACCTGCCAGGTGCGTTGTCTCTGTTGAACACTTATGGTGTCAAGAGATTCTCGACTTTGGCTAGGTTGCATGGTGTGGTGGTTCGACCGCTCCAGCAGGGGAAGATTACCAGTGAAAATGCCAGCTCCAAAAGGGACTCATAGCAGAATTGCTCGAAATCGAACAAGCCCTTCCTCGAAGTATTTCGAATGATGCAGTGCTACCCCCAGACCTTGCAGAGTTTGGGGATAAGTATGCTGCCTCTACACTTCTAAAGTCTCCTGAGCTCTTCAAGCGTATCCCCCAACATCTCTCCTACAGATAAATGTCATATGGGCCATTGATAGACTGCATTGCAAGGGCCTTCTGGGGCCTCTATTTTTGGTAAAGTCCTCGGGATGACTCCGGAAGGCGCAATCGGAGCACTAAGCCCAACTACTGCTTTACTCCGTTAATTAGATAGACCTCCTTCCCCACCATTCAGGTGCCTGATGGTTATTTCGGATTATGTGCCTGGGTGGTATCTTATAACTATTGATTCAACCTCCTCGGGCATTAACGTTGTCACTTCCTTTATTTGATCAAAGGGATCTGTGTCACTATTCGGGACAAGCTCCTTCCTCGCTAGCGAAGCGATAAACAGATTGCAGTTTCTGTCTGTTTATGTGTCTTTGGTCGAGTTGGTCTTTGACCTTCCTTCCCTTCCAGATGACCGTTTTATTTGAAAGTGCAAGTGGAATGGATCTTGCGTTGCGGTTCAAGTTCAAGATGAAGGTGCAAGTTGAAAGTGAAAGTCGTTCTAGGGTAGGGTAAGAAAGGCTAGCTTAGCTTCAAAAGGCTAGTCCGAAGGCTAGGAATGAGTCTATTCCGAAGGCGAGCAATAGCAGTTCTCCTGTCGTCAATCTTATTAGTCGTTGTCTCCACTAGCAGTAGGGCGAAGCAAGGGATAGAGCTAGTCCGAAAGCATCAGAAAGGGAAGTCCGTTCTTTAATGCCAGTAGTCTACAAGCTGAAAGCACAACTAAAGCCGTTGAACCCTTACTATACTCATACTTCTTCTGAAAAGGAAGCCCTTGTCCGCGGCCGGAACTAGTGCTGCTCGACCCGCCTTTCCAGCATAAGTGGTCCAAGCGCCCAAACCTTACTCGGTTTCCCTGCCCGCTGGCCTTCGTGCCGACTGTCGGCGGTCGCATCTCGAACGAAGCTGCTTCGCATATGCGATCACCACACCTCCATGTACCTACAGATGGGGGTGTAAACGCCTACCGTACAATCGTGTGGAAAGTGCATCCCGCACACCAGATTCTCATATGCATATGCTATACTCGATATACACCCATTCGAAAGCGTTACTTGTCTTACTCACAATCTTGAAGCAAGCGCAACGCCCCGATTTCATCCTACTTGGTCGATTTCTCACGGAAATCAATCCATGCTGGGTCGGAAAATCGATCATTCGGACGGTGCGCCGGGCGGACCCCGTATTAGCAAGCGTGACGGGCCAGACTGACCCATAACTAGTTTATCTCCCGGCAACGGAACATGCACAAGCAATACCAGTGGTTTCAGTAGCACTACCGAGTTCGCATCAGCGATTTTTTCACCAATGGAATCGATTGGTTTGGTTGGGGAATTCATCTACCGGCATCGGAGGGAGAAGCAGAGTCGGGAGCTTTTGGAAATCTCACTTTTATATGGACGGGAGAGGGAGAGGCAGTTGTTTCATTCGTTGACCCTAGGTACAGCCCCATAATCAGAAGCGCAGGAAGCACAAAGAAGGGTGGTGTAAGCTTGGTTAGCTAGAGCGGGAACAAAAGATGCGGAAGCGGGGGCTATGACCAGAGCCCATTGATTGATATTGATACGGAGCCCCAGACCCTGTTGTCAATCCACCAGCACCATAAGCAGGGATAGAGGCATTTGAACCATAGCTTTCAGCAGTTTGATACTCGGGCTTCAGTATAGATAGGAGGTGGACCATAACTCGTTGACCCTGCACAAATCCGGGGGCAAAGGCTTTCTTATTGAGAAAGTCAAAGGAGGTTATTCAGTAGCAATAGCAGCCAGTTAGTTGAACCAATGCCAGTTTACCAAAAGCAAGTGCATTTGAACCGTCCAGCGTATAATCCGAATCGTAGCAGGCTCCATCACCGCTGCCTAATGAAGGAATATTGTGAGTAGGGTCTTACATCATAATCCCTTTCCAGCTTGTGCCCCTGGGTCCGCTGCCGCTTATCGAATCCGAACCGGATATGGATAGGATTGGATCTTTGTCTCGATCTGCTGTGGCTCGGTCGGTCCACGAGCTCGATTCACCAATAATCCCTGCCTTTGCTCCGAATGTGGGAGGGAAGAAATGCGCATTTGTCTCATTGTATGTATGAATGATGCATTCCTCGCATTTAGTATGTCTGCTCTGACTGAGATGGGGGGCCGTACTACAATTTCGGCGGGCTATGGGATACGAGCCAATTCATATAGTGGAGTAGCTAATAGGGTTGCCTTCTAAGCTTTTGTACAAGCTCGTAATGGAGGACGTGATCCCGCTCGTGAAGGCAATGAAGTGATCCTCCTCGCAGAGTCCCAAACCAGCTGCTGCTTGCCGAGTATGGAAGGAAATCGTCGGAATTGGGTAGAGTTTCCGATACCGATGCCGAAGCACGGACCTTAGATCGAACCGAAGGCAACGAATCTAACAACCTATTCCCCTTCAAACCGAGTTAATGAGGTTTACATCCATCTTCATTGGCACCTTAAAAATGATATGATCTATGCTATTCGTCCCGATTTCTTTTATATTTAAATTCAAATCTAAATATCCATTTCTTCTATAGATGAAATGGATATAGGCCAGTTGTTGGCAAGGGACGGAACTTGACTGTAACTGGCGAGACCTATGCTATGCGACGGTTTGAGAAGAGGCATGTGTGATAATAGCGGAGCAGTGGACTTATACAACCCTGTCCTACTCTGCAACGGGGTTACAGACCTGCACAGGATCTGCTAATCCCGTTGTTTATGGGGCTATATTGTTACCGACTTTGACTATCAATAGTAGTAGTTGCCAGACATAGGATTCGGGTGCTCAGAGATTCAATACATATGTCGACAATTGGTGTCGTCCTCCATGAATGGCCTTATTATCTGCTAATCAAGAGAATGCCGACCACTACATAATACAGACGGTTTTGCTTGCAGCAGTCATATACTCCATGTGGGTATACTCCTGGAGTTAAGCCCACATGATCGCCTATTGGGATTAGCCCTCATGGATAACCCGATCGTTTACAACGGGTCCTGGAGTGGCAGCTATTTACTGCACCAACGATAAATAAGCCAAAGCACAAGCACACACAAGAAGACCAAGCCTTTGAAAGAATGCGGAGACCTTTATTGAAGCATTTCCCATGAAACTTACGCACAGGTAACTAAGGCACTTGACAATAGCCCTTGTAAAGACTATAGCGGGAGAGTATACATAAAGAAAACATGACCTACAATGTAACTACTATGGCCGAAGATTACGTGGTGCATTGTCATTTTTGACTGAAGACTCGAAGGACTAGCGGTGAAGGTGATTATGGCCCTAGGCTTTCTTATGGGATATATAAAGCCCGCATTGTTATTAACAAGTAAGTGAGACCTCTGAACGAGAAGACTAAAGGGTACATTATATAGGCAGACATTTCAATAGTAGAATGTATAAGGATATGGGCAGATAATAGTCCAGTTATATGTACCTATAGGCTAGTTATCAGACTCAACCTTACAACTGATAGGTGTACTCCGAGTAGCGAGTGGAGGAGCTTGGTAGTATAGTAAATGGTGATGATCACCTCGGGGTTCCAGGGTGGATGAAACTGGACTCCACAGAAGAGGATTCCACATGGCATGTGGTTGTGCTTTGGCTTAAATAATTTAGAGCCGGTCACTGATAAGAGATCTTCAATAGAGTATACGCCCACTTTCGTTTTCAGAATCTTCCATGAGCCTATATACTATAGGTATAGTAGGGCTTGTTGATGTAGTAGTTTGTAGTTTTTGATTTGGATCGAGATTGGGTTGGTGTATATATTCAAGTAAGCAAAAAGAAGAAGAGAAGAAATGTTCAGGAGTACTGCCATTATGACATTATTTTCATCCGAAGGCAAAAACCACCAGCCCTTAAGAGAATACCAATACCTTATATGATGGAACTTGTCTCTACCGAGGGCTTTGGTCAGAACGTCAGCCAGTTGATTTTCACTTTTGCAATAAGGCAGGTCTATGTCACCCTTGGTCACCTTTTCTCTTACAAAATGACAATCAATTTCTATGTGTTTGGTTCGTGAATGAGATACATCATTTTCTGCAATGCTTATGGCACTTTTGTTGTCACAGAACATTCTCATAGGTGCCTTAGAAGATAAGATAAACCCAATTCTTCCATGAGAAACTTCATCCACACAAGCTCGCTTGCAGTTGAGGCCATTGCACGGTATTCGGCTTCTGTACTAGAACCGGGCGACTGTATCCTGCTTTTTGCTTTTCCAATGCACTAAGTCACTCCCCATATAGATAAAGTAGCCTGTAATGGACCTCCCATCTCCAGATACACCACCCCAACTAGCATCAGAGTACCCAGATATTTCTGTGCCAGAGGTTGCGGAGAGAAGAATACCTTTACCCGGCTGTGACTTAAGATAACGAAGGATTCTGAGAGCGGCCTCAAGGTGTGGTTCCCTTGGATCATGCATAAACTGACTTACCAGTCTCACGGCATATGCAATGTCTGGCCTAGTCATGGTCAAGTATATAAGGCTTCCAACCAGTTGACGGAACTTGGTGGGATCACTTACCCGATCTCCAACATCCCTCTTTGATAGCATGATAGGACACCCTGTTGAGGGTGAACGAACCAGAAATCGAGAGGGAGAGGCTTCACACCGAAAGGGCTATGCATTACCATCCACAAACGAAACCAATTACGATTAAGTTTGCGAGCTTCCTTTATCCCTATACCCAGCCCCCCTTATTTTCAACGCAAGCTTAAAATCATTTAGTTGATACTTACGCAGAATTTCCGGAAGGCCGAGTGTAGAGTACCTAAGCGAGTTTATCATCCGACAAGAGACGGGACTTAGGTCCACTGCCCCATTGTGGATGTAAAATCGCTTGGCAAACTCGAACGCTATGCGAGACAAGCGACTTAACGGGAGAAATCTCGACGTCAAGCAGCTTGCAAGCAAGACTGTCTTACGCAGCAACTCTGGTATCCCCGATGACTAAATCATCACCGAGGATAGCATAGTTTGTGAACTTCTGTCCCGGATACACCAAATCGGCACATATCCACACCACTAAGTGGTGGGACAGCGCAAACAGCGGCCAGGAAGAAGCATAACCTAATGGTTGGCCTGTGAGGAACTTCACTAACCCCCTTCGTCCTCGCGATGATGTCACCGCGAATAGATCGGAGGTTAAAAGATAAATCCAAAACCAACCAGTATTGTAACCAAAAATCATCCTCGCTACCCATTCAGAAAACCAAACGGGAAAGCGGTCAGTACTGGACTTTAGGTCAAAACAGTACCGATCATACCCCCCAGGATAATGGTTTAGACTGATCGAAAGTCCTATCAGTTAGGAGAGTCGACAACACTACCATTAGCCAGTCGTGGAGCGGACGCAATAAGCTTTGCTTAAAGTGGTTACAAAGAGCGAATATTCTTCGCTTGCCCCCTCCTTCTGCCTTACTGGACAAACGTCCCATCGTCATGATGCTGTAGTCGCTAAAATCCGGTTTACGCTCACCAGTCTTGGTCCTTCCAGACCAAATAATGGGAACGTAATTCCGAAGAACTTTAGCATAGGTGTGCATGTACTTAACTGCTAGTCCCTGACTATCACCATCGAATGCATATGCCACTCGAGGAATAGCCAGAATACCAGCAGCCGAGAACCGCCAACCTGCTACAGCAGCCATTCGGAAATAGTGGTACTCATCCAAACACGCGACCAACGGGTTGGGCCCCGGTGGTACGGTTGGAGAATACAACCATCCCGAAGATGATGGACACGACGACCAGGTCAGATGCCACTTGAAACCCACGTTACAAGGTATCGTGTGGATCTTTGGTATATACCTCCTTAAAAGAAGTTCACATCTTCTGATAAGCAACCCAAGAAATGGATTGCCCTTACAAGAGACCTTTGCCATGCTTAGTATTGGGTACAGACTAGACGCCGATAGCGGTTTAGCTACCGGTATCAGTTTGTACAACGAGAACAGCGACAAATAGTACTTGACCAGAAGATGCGAGAGACTTCTTTTAATCATATTTCTATGAAAGGAAGGAATGATCCGAGGTATACCTGACCTAGTAAGGGAGACAGACACAGGAAGTTTTCGATGTGGCTTAAACTCTTCAGCATAAAAACACTGGAGAGCAAAAGCACATGCCTTCAGGTACATTGTTAAATGTAACCATTCAGACTTCCTGCGCAATTGGACTACTGCCTTTGCGAAAAGGTAAGTACCAATACATATTTCCTTAGATAAGCAACCGAAAACAAATACTCATAGGACTTTGGTAAGGAGGCCAATTAGCAGTCGAGGACGTTCGAAAGTGCTCCGCCATGAACGCATGCCCAAGTGCTCAAGTACATTGAATAAATTCTTATTCATTTTCATTTCATTCACTTGGCTTTTGCACTGGGTTACGCTCAACTCCACGTGTCCCCAGGTTGACTTTGGACTAATCGGAAGCGGGTGCGTGGCGCCTGGTTGTGAGTCAGGAAATGTCCTAATCAACGAACGTCGAGACGCTCATCGACCAGTCATTCTGGGTTATGTGAACCATACCTAGTGGCCGATCCACACGCCCAAGTGGAACTTTTGCCAGACGAAAAACGAGCACATAGCACTCATTTTGCGCGGGAGAGAACAACCTCTTCCCACCAAGTGGCCGAAGCCGCCAGGTGCCTTTCCCGTCGCTATCGGCCGGTCGTATCACCCCAGGAGGCAAAAATCGGTGTCTTTCTTTTACTAGGATACCTCTATGTCTCCCGAAGAGATTTCTTCATGGGAGGTGCTCCTCTAAGCATGTGGACTTTTTGTTGCCTTCTCCGACAAGGGAGAATGTTCAGTTCGAGCCCCTTTGTCTGCAGGCTCCAAGGATAGTGGCTTCTGCATTTCCGGATGCGGCATATGTGGATGAAGCCAAGGAGATTTCTTAGTCATTCATCAAGAAGACGATGGGACTCCTCTTTAATAAGATCCAACAAAGTTCTGCTTCCGAGCTGGTGCGTCTCCAGCCTTATGCGGATCATGCCTACAACTTCCTGGCGAATTTGGGCTTTGACACGCGGAGTTGAAGTCTAGAGTGGACTCACTGATCTCTTTTGCAGAGTAAGTGATTGAATTACAGGGTACCATCTGCCCTGAGGCCATAGAGAAGGCCAAGAACGCGAGGCTTTTAGAGGTGAAGACCCGCGTGCAGTCATGCGAGGCAGAGAAGATAACTGCTCTCTCTGTAAGGGAGGGTGCAGTGAAGAACTTCAACACCATAAAAACCTTAAGGACTGGCATATGGGACCGAGTATGCGCCCTTGAGAAAGAGTTTTCTCAGCTAAAGCAAGAGCTTGCAGGCCATGATCAGGCCCTAGAGGGGTACGAGAAGTCCACAACAGAACAATCTTGCTTGATCCAGGAGTTTGAAGCAGCTGAGAAGGGGGCTCGTCAGGAGATGGCTGCTGCAAGGGTAGAGTTTGTAGACGCATCACAGGCCTTAGTGGAAAGAGGACACTTTCATCCTTCCCGGTCTACTCTCACCATGGAATGAAAGAGAGTGCTATATAGCCCGGTCTTCAAAGGAAGGAGTCACTTTGGGCGTAGAGGTGAAAGGCGGGCCGGCCAGTTACCTGCGAATCGACGGCTGAAGACGTGGGAACACGCACAAATCTGGACGGGGACTACACACTTGAAGCATCTATTTTAGGTGCCGCCCGGATAGAAAACCAGAGGAGTATAACAAACGGGGAAGCTTCCCCCAATCCTCAGTGAAACACTGATCATGGATAAGGAGCGAAGACAAGCCGCGAGCCATGAAGGCAAGGCAAGAGACAAGCAATTGAGGCGAATCTAGCTCTCAGACGAGCTAGGACACGAGTAGAGGCTATCAATGCGGGAGTAGAGTGTATTTATAAAGAAAGACTTTGGGCAGCTGTTAGCAAATACGTCCTTGAAAATGCAAAAATTCTAGTTGGGGGTGGCCCTACGTCGTTGTCCAAAGGCGACCGGGGGCGACGATTCCTTTGCTGACAACCGCGATCTTGCCGCTTATTTTTCAAAGTAAAGAAATCTTGCACTTTATGCCTCAAATTATTACACCGATCGGTCGTATGCCTCCTGTTCTGGTGTAATTAGGCATTTTAGTATCTACCCAGGAGGGACCGGCAGCGGAAGGTACTAGAGGAGTTGCACCAAGCTATGCTCAAGCAGCATAGGAAGAATCTAACTCAATGGCAATTCCATTGGGCAAAAAGGGTTTATATAAGGGGTATGGCTTCTGTCCTTAGTTGTTCCCTTTTTCGTATGTATATTGGTTGGGAACTTGCTGGTCATTTTGCTGCTGTTGCTGAGGCGGAGGCTAAACCTGCTAAACAATAGAGGCTGCTGCTACTGCTGACGTGGCGGGGCACTTTCTAATGTGAGGGGAGCTGGAGCAATGACGTCTACAACATTTCTGGCCGAAATAAGGTTGCGCTTCTTGTTTGAATTGGAGCCAGATTGCGGATCATCAGACTGCGTGATAGCAGGAGATGGGTTAGGCAAAAGCGGAGCTGTGGCCGGGAATCCACCCACTTTAAGAAAAGACTCCATTCGATTGCCCGTTGCAGATGAAATATGAAAAATCCCTAAAGTCCTTTAGAAGGATGTAACTTGCCAGGGCGTTACTAGCGGTCTTTAGTATCCGTCTGAGAACTTTCATGGACTGGGGGCATCACTTTCACTTTAGCTGCTAGGGCCATTAACCTTCCCACGTATGTTGCAAATGATTCATTGGGTAACTAATACTCGTAAAGTAAAGCCTCCAACAATTCATTCTATTCTATAGGGCGAGTGGGCGCGACATCGATATTGTAGCAGAACTGCTTGATGAACTTGTCGGCCAACCCAGCGAATGTTGGAATTGATTCGGCCGGGAGGTTGGTAAGCCAGTCTAATGCTGCCCCGGAAAGGCTTCATTGGAATAAGCGGATAAGGTTTGCATCGTCGCCAGCGAATTCCGTGCAGTAATGAAAACACGACTGCAGGTGAGCTGAATCTGCCCGGGCTTGCCTGAACCCATTGTAACGATGTAATGTTGAAGGCGTGTAGCTTGTAGTTTAGGGGTGAAAAGGAAGGCAAGCCCTTTTAAAGAAAAGTAAGTTCAAGCAGAAAGAATGGAATCCTGTGGATGCTTTCTTGCATCTTAGCAATTCGGCCATTTGCTCTTGCAACTGCTGAAGTTGCTACCACATTAGGGGATCGCCTGATGAGGGCGTACTGCTAGCCCCTATTAGTAAGGCATTGGAGCTGGGTCTTCCCTTCCTTTGAGTTTGAGTCCGCCTCTATATTATGAAGTAGTTTCCTAGCCCTCCGTCTGTCCTGATATTGAGGCAAGCCCGCTAACTCCTCTTGTCTTACTGAACTCATTGCGTAAGAGAAGGAGTTGCTCTTCTCCCTCGTACGGGAAGCTACTCACCGAAGGAAAAGCTCGTCCTTGCTTTTGAACAAGTGGTTTTTCTCTTTTCCTTTCCTAATTGCTAGGTGTTCCGCCCGTCTTACCTGAAATGATGACGCCTTAACTGAAATGAGAGTCTCACCCTCCATCAGGGCATCCCGAAATGCTTACGAGACAAACAACAAAAACGCGGTCAAAAGGAGTCCACGGGTCAGGATCCAACTGAAGAATGGGTGGGAGAGTTCTACTACACCGATGTATCGCACTTGATTTCCCAAACTTTGGCCAGTTACACCGGGTTTTTTCCTCCATCTCAGAGGGAGCAAGCCAAACGCAGTTCTACCCATCAACCCAAGTCGTCCGGCTTTATTTCAGGGGCGCCATAGCCTCGAGGAGGCTCATCCGTTATGAACCACTCCTTCTTTTGGTAGTCGAAGGCATAACGCTTCTCAGGCTTCGACTCCCGCTCCGACTCCGCCACCTCAGACCCCGACTCCCCATCAACTGCGCACGACAGAGCTTGACTTCTTTCCACATCAGCGTAGCCATCCACTGCTATTTTAAATTCGGTTGGGCATAAGCACAAGGATACTCGTCGCTATTGACATCACGAAGAGCAGCCTTCAGGTATCGAGACACGCCACCGACAGCACTCGCACGGTAGCGGGCCTCCTCGGCGTTGACAGGCTCCCGCTGATATAGCCTTCTAAAATGAGGAACCCTTCTCTCTTCCTGCTCAACCCGGCCTTTAAGGATGAGCGGCCAGCACGCATAATCGAATGCTTCACTCGAAGGGCTACGCCAGATAAAGAGGCTTCCCGCCACCTTGTCCACCTTCCCGCCTAGGAATTCCATCAGGACCGGCTCACGACCGTCATTCCGCATTTGGTAGTTGGTCTGCCATTGAGGCTAAGCCCTATTTGAGACTAAGGCAGGCTTCTTTTTACTGCATTTTTTCCTGCTTTCTTTGCGCCCTTTCCAACTAGTTATAGATTTCTTTAATGCCTATAAACTGGGACCAAGCCAAGTAAGTCCATAGAGAATCTCTTAATCCTTCTTTGAATCCCAGTTGTATTAGTATCCGTCGTCGTCTGGGGTTTTAACATGACCAAAGTAAAAAAAGTCTTGTTTTCAATCCAGAAGGAAAAAATGAAAGAAAGTTTTGAAGCCTCGAAAAGTATCTCTATCTGGCTTTGTTATTATTACAGTGTCATCTGCAACCAGCCGTAGAGATATGGAGAGAGGGGACAGCCTTGTTGCAGACCTTTGTTTGGTTCCTTTTATGAACCCCACTGGTCGTCCATGGATCATAGGTGCTATTCCTTGTATATAAATCAACTTTCGTATCCTACTCTGCAAATCCCATTTTCCTTAAGCATATAGAAACCTATGATTAACATTATCATATGCCTGGTTTGGCGAGTTTAGTGATCATGGCTGGCTTACCTGATCTATCAGCTGAGTAGTAAGCCTCCTTGGGATAATCATCAATATCTCTTCCTATCAAAATGAGATTAGGAGGGCGCCCTTTTTAAAGAGCCAGCGTGTCTTTCAATCTATTGGCAATTACCTTAGTCATTCTCTTATACAGTGTAGTCCCCATAGCAATGGGCCTCGGTCTAGTGAGGTTTTGCTTTTTTGGGAATCATTGCCAGGAAGAAGGATTTCATTCCATCTGGTTTGCTCCTGTTCGACTTCAATTACCATATGGAGATGGAGGTCGTCCTTAATTATGTTCCAGCACTACCCCTGAATCAATCAACCAAGTAGAAGTTGAAGTTCAGTTGGAATCCATCTAATCTAGTAGCTTTTTACTATGAGCAGCCCCTCTGTTGTTGATAGATAGCTTAAAAGAAAAGATTGAATCATTTTTTTTTGCCTCGGGGACTCTTTCAAATATTTGATGGACTGCTGCTATATGCTGTTGGCTCGATAAGATGGAAAAGTTTGATAACAATTTAATAACTTCGATCCTTATCTCCTCATGCTGAACCAGAACCTGGCCTGTTGGGCATTTATAAATGAGAAAAGTGTGGATTCTCCGTTTCTTAATAGATGCGTGAAAAAAAGAAAAACCTTTTAACCACAACTGTCGAGGGCGCAGCGACTCCCATACCCTTTTTGTTTTTTACTTAAAGCTGAGCTTCCAATCTTCTATACATACAATAGTTATCTATTTGTTTTGTATGTGGTTCTCTCTCAATTGCTTGTTCCAATCTTCCTTTTCCATTCACGTGTTTTCTGCTTGTTTTTTGAAATGAAATTTCCTTCTACTTTTGAACAAGTTCTCGACCCCGAGCGTAGCGACCCAAAGAAACGCGCACTGGCAGCTCGTAGTCGCGGCAAACGCACTTTGATTGTTCAATCATTACATTAAGAAATAGGGGCCTTAAAGGAATTTACCAAGCAGGAACCGGGGATCAAAGTTCCATTGATTCATCTATCTCCAATAGGGAAAAAACTGAATCAAGAAGGGGTCAGCTGAGCTCGAAAGGGGTATAGGTCGTCGGCTAGGGGCTCTGGCCGGCAACGAAGCTAAAGCTTCACACTGGTCCACTCGCAACTTACACGGCTAAGTTCCAACTCTATTAAGATAAGAAAAAAGAAAATCCCCTAAGAAGAAGACTTTCAACTATTCCAACAGAAAGGGGCAATTCAAATGCTCCATAGAGAACCCCTGTGTCTCGTTCCCGTCCTTATCACCGGGGGATCGAAGAGCGGCGCTTCGCGCCCTAAGCGTCTTAGATACCTGCAACTGAATCTGTCAGCGGCGCAGGGCAGGATGGACGAGAAAAGTGGCGAGAAGGAGACAAACAGAGGGAGGAAGGGGGACCAGTTTCTATTGCCTTCCCCTTCTACTTCTAGACTGGTTCGTCGGCGGGACAGCGAGCCAAGATCCGATTCGTCAATCGACGAATCCATGCCACGTAACCTGGCAAAGGAGAAAGAGACGATGGCAACGCACCTCATACAAGAGGGAGGGGGTCCGAACAGCCTTGTACGTACGCCGCCCACGCGAAGAAGTTCTTCTCTAATTCCAAAAAGCCAAGCCACCATTCTTCAGTGATGAGCTCTAGCGAACAAATCTTATGTGTTTTTCCCAGAGATAAATGTCTTTCCACTAGAACAAGTCCGCTGCGAGCCGAGCGAACAACATTACTCAACCGAGCCGAGGCACTATTCACCAAGTGGAACTATTTACTATCTTTACTGAGCCAACCGCCCCTTCTCCTCTCCTATACCTGGCTGCTTCTCGCTCACCAAAGCGTACTTCGTTTCCGGGGGGACGAGCGGCTCCTTCTTTCTTCCTTCTAATTGGTCATAATTCGGTTTTTCCCTAAGGTTCTTCCCTTACCTTAGATGGAGAAAGAAATGACTGACGCCCTCGAAGCTGACGCGTCAGTCCTCTCTTACTGCCTTATCGTAACCGGCGTGGCGTAAGGAGGTTCAGTCAAGTAACGTATAGTATAGTATAAGTAGCGCGCTAGCGCGCGGAGACTCTATCATGATCTAACGAATCTACAACTCTCTTTACTGAGCGAGACTCTATCCAGATCTAAAGAATCCGCCAAAGAGCCTTCTTCTAACTAGGAGAGTAAGCAAGCTACCGGAAGCGAAGCTTTTCTGGCTCCCCCCCTTTCTTTTTTCCAATTCCTCCTTTTCGTTCTACTTAGGTGGAGCAATCCGAACTCTCGACAGAATATAAAAGAGGACCGCAGGCCTGTGTAGACACCTCAATGAACTCATGTGGACACTCCTCAGCCCGAGGACAATCTCTCAAATACAAATAAAGACCCGTTTTTCTTTTCTTTGCTGATTCCTCTCAATGAAATTTGCCATGTTGCACTAAGTTACTTACGGATGTATGCATGCGGTCCGGGAACACTTTGGGGTGAACACCCATCCGAACAAGTAGGGTCAATAGTTCAGCATTTAGGCCGTAACATTTAGCAACAAACAAATCTTTAACCCAACAAGTGCTCTCCGAACCAAGCTAGATAGTCTCCTATCACTAGGCTCACCAACCAACCTGGACTTGGATTCTTATTATTCCTACCGGATATAAAAACCATAAGGATTGTTTTCCAGCCATGAGTTCCCATATGACATAAGCGCTCTTGGGTGGGGTGGGCCATCATTCGCCAGGTCTTTGAGTGCCCGTCGTACCGGTGCACTAGGCTGATCGAGACTCTACTTTTCGGATCTGGCACCTGCGCCCGGCCCGGTCTGCCAGCTCTTGTGGCTCTACGTCCGGTCGTGCGTGGTATGTTCGCGATTCGTCAAAATGGAACGCATCGCGTACTATAACCTTCCTTTATTGGGCTGGGCCATTCCATCAAATCTTTGAGAAGGGGCCCAATCTCGTATTTGATGGTCGGCGTGGCGATAGGCTTCGCTTCTACTTCTACGACTGGCTTCCCAGCCGTTGCAAACACTGAGCGAGAACGGTAAGGGGCGCACAAACAATGTCGTTGCGCGGGGATGTGATTCGCCAAGCTGGGGCAAACAAAGCCGTCCGGCCCTACCGGATTAGGAATGCGAAGGCCTTTCCTTCGAAAGGAGACCCGGGAAAGAAAGAGCTATGCTATTGACCGACCCTTTCGTAGTGACTTCGAATCAATAGGCCTCCCCTTTTTTCTCATTTTTGATGAGGCGGGCCAAATAGAGAATGAAATGCAGAAATAGGGGAAGGGGGATGGTCGCTTTTTTTTGGTTTAAGGGCTGCTCGCCCTACTGAAGTACCAAAGGCTTTCGGGGCTTACACCCATAGTCTTTCAGTAGCGCCCTTTGAAGCAACAAGCAGCAAGCTGCAAGTCACGGCTGAAAAGCCGTTACGCGCAGGCCCTTACGGGCCTCCAGATTCACTTGTTAGCCTACCTTTACGGGCCTCCAGATTCACTTGTTAGCATGTGAACTTCACTGAACTTGTTAGCAGTAAGTGTAGCTAGCTGTCAGGCCCCTACAAGACTTTACTTGCTGACAGCAGCGCGTCAGGTTGTTTAAGCGAGAAGCAGAGTAGCGCGCCAAAGCGTAAGTACGCACGAACAAGCAAGGAGCAAGAAAACGAAGAAGCAAAGAGCAAGAAAACGCTTTTATGGAACAAGCAACGCATTACTAAGTAAGACTAAGTCTTGTATGGGCCTTGCTTGTTCTAGCGCGCCATTACTAAGTATTACTTATGCTTGTTCGTTAGCACGCGCAGGAGTTTTCTTGCTCGTTTTTCAGCTCCAGTAGTTTTAGCTGTGGGTAGGGCTTTCGTTCTTATCGCTCCGGGTTCCGATCTATATGACCTCCGGGCGGTACAAAGTACACCTCTTCCGTAGAGGCAGGTAGTAAAGTAACCTAACCTTTAAGAGTCTGTTCAAGGGGGAGCCCTCTTATCTATCAATGGAAAGAAATCAGTGCGTGGCGTGATAAGGAATCCTAGAAAAGATCGATTGATACTCCCTCCCCGGTCCCACGAAGATCTCTACATACTTGTCCAGTCCAGGACAACTGAGATCTTCCGGTCTGCTGGGAGCAGCTCAAACAAAGAAGAGTCTGGTCCGGTCTGAATTCAGGCCCGGCCCGCCCGTCTGCAGCTAGGTCCGGGAATGGCGCCAGGCGAGGGCGCCGCTATGCCCTGCTGCTCTGCTGCGGCCGGCCCCCGGACTATGCAAAAGAATCGAGGCCGGGAGGTGTCGTCCATAGTGATTCCCCCCCGCCTTTGGTGATTGACCGAACAAATAGGCCTAGATCTATGCCCCTTAATGAATTGAATCGAATGGTCCTTCGACCTTCGTTTGATTCCGACGGCCGGCATAGATCTCATGAGACCCGCCCACTATTACTACGAAAAAAGCCCTGCCCTTTTCCTTCGCTACTAGGAGAGTAAGCAACTTCTATTAGCGCCGGACCTTGAGTCGAATTGATCGTTTCATGTGCAACGTCCATCAATGATGGTTCATTAATGTCCATTGATTTAGACTCCTTCCCTTATACGAATAAGATCGAGAGGGGCCCGAAAGCCCCCAAACCAAGAACGGAAACGGAAGCCTTTCGACTCACTCTCGTATGGCTCGCCCTCGAGCCTGGGCAGGTCGGCCGGGTCTTTCCCTGTTGTTCTGTTCCCGCCACGAGAAAGACGCACGGAAGAGGTATGCCCAGCGCGTGGAGGATCCATTGAGAGTTTCCGTTGTCTCGGTAGAGAACAGTACGATCTTTTCCCCTATTGTATTGAATCAAAAAATGAGAGGTCAGTGCTACGGCCCCCTATTGTTTGATCCAATATTGACCGGGGACGAGCCCCGACTTCCATAGGTCCTTGGTTCGACCTCCCGTAGTGGTCCTTGCTTTTCATAAAGCGGAGCGGGGCCAATTTCTCGTACTTGCTCAGTGTGCCCCCCTTTCGTCGAGTGCCCCGCCCGGTTCACTGGGCTGTTGGCCTACCAAGCACTTGCCCGCTGCTCCTGCCGCCCGCCAAGCGGGCGGAGCGCTCGTTATCCTTACTGTTCTCTCTGCTTGGGCCCCCTCCCATTGCTCTAGCCATAAGCTATGGCAGCTCCAGCTCGCACCCACAGGGGCCCGCCCTGCGAGGCCAGAGTGGGCTCAGCGGTCAGCCCCCATTCGAATTACGTTAGGGGGTGTTTCGCTTTTGCCAGATCTAGAGAGATACTACGAGTCCTCCGTCCCAGATTCCCCCGCCGCGGCCATCTGGTTCACCGGTACTACCAAAAACTCTCATGCTTACGTTACTGTTACTGATGTAAGTCTTATCTCGGACCACGAAGACCCCGGTCGTGCTTCTGGTTTCCATTCCCATCATCATATTTAAGTTGGAAACTCCTCGTGTTCTGCCATAAGAACTTGGAGTCCGTATCATGGTGAAGGTAAGGTAACGCTGCGATTCTTGCTCAAAAAAACACTGACCGAACGCGTTCGAGTTATTGGCTCGTCCGACCCGGCAGCATTCATGAGTCGCTCGTTCAACTGTCCCTCGGAGACACGGTCGAGAAGTGCCATGCATGGTCGCCCCCCGTCCTTTCTTTCTCTCGGTCCCACCCCAAAAAAGGCTCCCTAAAGAAAAAAATGGAAAAAAAGGGGGGGGGCTTCCGCAACGGGCTATGCCACCCATTACTTATGAGGGAAGTCGCATCCGTCCCATCGCAAGCACCTACAATGTCATGATCACATTGGTTTACCCTTTTTTCTTTGGTAGTTCAACGGACGGTCGCCCCTCCAACAAGAAAAGGTATAAATATGGAAACTTCTCTGCCATTTGGATCGGAGAATTTATGGAGGAAATCGGGTTTTAAATTTCCAGAAACCGCACGATTATATAGCCAAAGGGAATACGCCGCGCCTAAAATCATCCCAAGCGCTGCTAATGTGGCTACTAAGCTATTTCTTTGGAAAGCTCCTACTGAGATGGGAAATTCCCCGATAAAGCTGCTAGTACCAGGTGAACTCATATTGGCCAAAGTGGAAGAGAAGGAAATGGTAGGGAGATTCGGCATGGTGCTCACTGAACCTCCGTAATATCTAGCAAGTCGAGTCTTATGTCGGTCATATAGAACACCAACACAGAGAAAAAGGGCTGGAGGAACCGGTCCATGACTTGACATCGGTGGAATGCTACCTCCAATTCCCTGTATGTTCGATAGAGCCAAAGATTCCCCCCCCCCCCACTGAAAGGAGTACGCCGATTACCCCCCGAACCGTACAAGATAGTTACCACCTATCATACGGCTTTCTAACTCCACTTCTTTTTCTGGTCGTTCCGCTCTGTCGGATCGATGGTAGTATCAGAGATCTGTAACCCCCCGAAATTTTTGACATAATGGTTCCTGCTTCCTACCCATAGTTCGCATGTATCTCCCCGGGTCATACTTGAGTATCACATCGTAAGACCCCCACCTCAACTCTATCTTCCTTATCAGTGAACCGGAACATAGTGCATAGGTACTCTTCGATGCAGCGGGGACGAGACGACGTGACATACTACGATCACGTACAGAAGTGCTGCCCTTCGGCTCGGCAATATGGAACCTCTCAACAGCTCCCGTTCCTTTATGGGGTCCTATCGGGATAGGTAGGCCCAAGCTTTCCCCTCCCCCCCGACCGAGCAGTAGTTCCCCACGGCTGACAAATAGGAGTTTAGGCCGTCAAAGAAAGGCACCGGCCCCCAGTCCCCCCCACTGGGATTTTGCTTTCCTTATCTACGCGCGCACTGCGGCAGCACTGGCGAAAAAGAGGTCGGCTTTACTGAAGAAGAAGGGGCGGGCCAGGTGCTTGTGGGCCCCCCTCTGCAGCAAGTGCTTGTTGGACCCCCACCCCCATTTCCCGAGAGGGGGCCGGGCTGTGTTTCCCCAGCGGCCGGCCAGTGGCGGCAGAAAACGAACTCGGGTGGGCTCCGCGCGGTTCGCGTTTTCTTGCTCTTTGCTTCTTCGTTTTCTTGCTAGCTAGCGCGCGACTTATATTTGAATGGCTCGCTTCGCTTTTGAAGCTCCGCTCGCTGCCTCCCCACCCTTGCTTAGCGTTCCACTTGTGATCCTGGATGCAGTGGAGGATTTTGAGAAATGCGCCCGAATGTTCCCCCCTCCCTCCATAAGACCCTACTTTTCTTTCCCCCCCTCGAGAAAGAAAAAGAAAAGAAGAAAGGATTGATTCTCTTCTTTCATGTGAACGGCCCTATCTTGTATCGAATGGTTTTTCGTGCTATACACCACGTTGAGAAACACCAACCTCCTATGTACCGTACCATTTGGGTACCTCGAAAGGGAGGTGCTCCTTATGATGCTACGGACGGCTGTCCGAAGTGCAATGACGGGGTAAACTCGGACTCGGATAGGATAGGATTGTGCGTGCCGGGCCCTTCGGGTGTCCATATTTTGGCCGAGTTCCCCGTACCGTAGGCCCCTATGTTACGCGGCCGTAATATTTTGTTACGTTCCACCGCTGTTACGCCAGAAATAAAAGGTTCCACACGAGCTCCCGTTCTGCGGCGTGGTGGCAGGACCGCTAGGGGATTGGCTTCGGGTGTAGGTAGGGTCAAATCTGCAGGGGTCATGCAAATACATAGGCCCCTTCCCTTCTGCCGAGTTGTTTAGAAGGCGCTTTCCGTTCTACGGTCCCTCGGAGCGAAGGGTTAGGCAGGTAGTACGGGCCCTCTGACTTCCAGCTATGTGCTGTGCGGCTCCCGCGAAGCGAATGAAGGGAAGCTCGAAGCTTTGCTTCTTGTAGTCGTAGTCTTGTAGTCGGCCCGTAATGCCTCCCTTCATTTGCTTGCCTCTTTCCAGCCCAGAATGCTTGGCCTCCTGCGCCAAGCCAAGTCCATCTTTTAGGCTTGGCTTCGTCCCGGAAGCGAAGCTTCTACGACGAGTCGCTTCTCCCCTTCTCCACTCTCTCTGGCGGAGAAAGCTCGAAGAGCTTCCGGGTGAGCTTACGCTTACTCTCAGCCTCTTTGATTGGTAGGCGGGCGGGCTAAGCCCCCTACTTAAGATTCAAAAGGGTCACCTTTGGATTATGTCGTGACGCTTTCTTTCTATATGGATGGATTCAGTCAGCTTCACTCCCGAGGTTAGGGATTCTCATAAAGTCTGGTCGAAGAAGCAAAGCCCATACAAGACTTAGTCTTACTTAGTCATGTAGGGCAGCCAGAAAACGAAGAAGCATAAGCAATACCATTACTAAGTAATACTAAGTCTTGATTACTTAGTCATGCAATACTGAGTATTACTTAGTAATGTAGGGCAGCAAGAAAACGAAGAAGCATAAGCCCATACAAGCAATACCATTACTAGGTAATACTAAGTCTTGATTACTAGTAATGGTCTTACTTAGTAATGTAGCGCGCAGGAGTTTTCTTGCTGCTCAGCTGTTGCTTGTTCCTTCCCTTATAGTGGCTTTCGCGTATTACTAAGTAAGACCATTCAATACTTAGTATTACCATTACTAAGTAATACTAAGTATTGAATGGTAATACTAAGTATTGATTGGCGCCATTATGAAGTATGACTTTGCTTCTTCGTTTTCTTGCTCCCTCCAACTCAATCAATATCAACAACATGTCGTGACGCTTTGGTTAGGCCGACTACTATACTATAGGCTACCTTCTAGACTATAGGCTAGAAGTAGCTTCTATAGTGGCCCTTCCGCTTTGGTGTAGTTGTAGTTTATTGGTACTGAATGAACATATCAAACAAAGGCGAGCAGTATAAGCCCTTCTCCGGCCTGGGAAAAGCAGCGAACTCTAGAAGCTAGGGCTTTGTTCACCTTTTGACACGAACACTATTCCGTTCTCAGCGGAAACCCGCCTTAGAGATTGAACGTCGACTTATCTTATTGCCGTTCAATCTAAGACAGCGCTGATAGCTTGTAGTGAACAGCCCCCCCTTATGTTATGAAACCGAAAGCAGCCTTTGGTACTTAAGTAGTTAAGGCGAACAGCCCCCCTTGCAACTATGATAGAGAGCCGTCTGCTTGTTGCCAAACCAACCCTGTTCGCCTTTCTTTTGAATCAAAGTAGGGCGAAAAGAGCGTACCCAGGCCTTTTTTTTTGAATCAAAGTAGGTCGCGACTGTTGTATTGTAGTCGGTCGGGGGAAGCAACCGCTTCTACGACAGCTCCGCTTCCTCGTCTTGCTTCTGGCAAAGCTTCTACTTTGCTTGGCTTGCTTCTCTCGCGCTTGCTTGCGCGAAGGCTTAGAGTCCTTTTCGCTAGGTCCAAAAGCTTCCGTCAAAGCGAAAGATCTGATCCAACAGAAATCCCGCATATTGAGCGCAGCTGATATGCGGCTACGGCTAGGCGATCATATCATGCCATATAAGACTTCTATATGGATAGAGAGATCCCCTAGATATACAGATAGAATAGATGTTCATGGATAGACTCCATTGATTCACGAAATGGCTCGTCGATCCAAATGAATCATTCTTCTGGTCTCTCTCCGCCCCCGCCCCGAAACTGACCCACGGCACAGCGCCCATTCGCTTCGCGCGCGGGAAGGCAACGAAGTTCAGTTCAAGAGACCGCAGCGGAGTGGAGCAGCCGCGACACGAAGTTCCTTACCTTAGCTGGATCTCGCTGGTGCCACCTAAACGGTAGGTAGGCGGCGGATGTGTGACGTTTGGAGTTGTCGTTCGTGCACCTGTCCCCAATGGAAGAATGAGTGATCCGTTCCCCTGCAGATCATGGCCTTACCACTCGGTCCCCGATGGCCAGCGGGGGATTCGGTATAGCAGCTCACGTTCGTTTGCGCTGCGCGTTCCCGCTGGACTGGACACGTGTTAGCTTTAGGAAGTATGGTTCCGAAAGTGACTTCGGTTCGCCAGTTCAGGCTCAACTCCTCGCTTTACGTTAGCGGACCTACAGGTCGGGCCGGGGCTCCGCGCTCTTTCTTTCTGTGTGGGACGATGCCGGGGAGAGAAGGGAATGCGTCGAGGCGGCGAACAACAACAACACAACTACATCTTTGATTTTTGCTTTCCCTCCATGAGATGAGCCCAGTGCATTGACCGATGGATAAGAGAACTGAGCTGGCCCAACGCTTGGGCGCTCTACGTACGATGTAGACTCTCCATAAGATACATATCTTCTTTCTGTTCTGATGGATCCAGAATAGATAGATATCTTGTCTCATCAATAGATAGAAATAGGAGATTTCCCCTTATTATTGATAGATTCCCTCTCTATCCATTCCTACTCTTTCGATCTATCAGAACAGATCAGGCCATCTATCAATCGATTTGAGCACATATCGCCTTTCGTTCATTTCCGCCACGCCATAATAGCCGCCGCCATAATAAGAAGCAGGCGAAGCAGCTAGAAGCTAAAGCTTGACGCCCTTGAATTCTTATTCACGAATGATTCAGAAAGATTCGATTCTGACTTCGTAGAGCCGGTCCTGCTGCTGCCTGCGCGTAGGGCCCCCCCACTCCGTCCCGGGGCGCTAAGGGCTTTGTTTGGAACAGACGGCATTGCTGACGCCTCGAATCAAGCTTTTGTTGCGACATGCTATGTTTTCTCCCCCATTGCTAGTAGGTTGATGGGTCGCACGCCCGGCACACATGTTTTGGCCTTGTGTGTCCATAACTCAAAATAGGTGACCTAACGGCCGCCGCCCGACTAGACATACCAATAGTCACCAGATTCATATGGGCTACTGGGGAGTGGGCAATGATCTTCTTAAGATCGATCTGTCTTGAAGTGGTCGAGGGAGTATATATTATAGCAATCACGCTTGGAGTATAAATGAAAGGAGTGGAACGAAGTGTCGCTTCGGGAAACATGGGTATTGAAAATCTTAAAAACCCGTGGGTTCCCAATTTTGAAGGAATTCCTGCCAAGATGACGGATCCTGCCGTAGGTGCCTCTACATGAGCTTCGGGTGACCAAATATGAACTGGTACCATAGGCACTTTGACGGCGAAAGAGGCGAAAGAAGCAATCCATAGAAAGATTTGGCGCCGCTCACTAAATTCTGTGGTTAATGAGATTTGTGAATCGGTGGTTCCTGTTTGGAGAAGAATCAACGGAATAGCTAATAGCATAAAAACAGATCCAAGTGAAGTATATAGGAAAAACTGATATGCTGCCTTGATCTTTCTTTGTCTCGGACCCCATACCCCTATAATAATGGTAGAGTAAGGGGTGGCCCCAAAGCAGAATGGACCGGTGGTGGTTGGTCGAAGCTCCAGTAGGTAGCCACTCCCTTCTCAGGGAACCGTACGTGAGACTTCCGCATCATACGGCTCCGTCCCGAGCTTCCGTCGTCGGCCCTTGTCATTAGACCACTCCACTATCTATGCATGTATTTTCCGCCTGGATTCTCGAATCTTTTGCTTCTCGGGTGGTGGCGAACAATGCTGCTTGCGTTGCGGGAGATGCCCGCCCGTAGGGCCCGGCCTGCTTCCCGCCCGAAAGAACCGCTCACTAGCTAGCCGGACTAGGGGGAGGGGGGCCCGACCGTAGAAAACCATGCCTTTCGAACCGAACGCAACGCCCGTCTTCCAAATCCATAAAAATGGGCTCGTTGGGAAGAGGAGTGCGGCCTGTAGAGCACATGTAACGCACAGTCGGGTTGCTCACGCAGCAGATATCTCTCTCTCTCTAGATATCTATAGAGAGAGATGTGAAAGTCATTGCCTTATGTTATGGCCGCCCCCCGACTTACGGCCTTTACGCTACTACTACTGTGATGTGAGCGGTTCAAATGGGTTTGATCTTTCCCAATCATCCTGGCCGGAACTTGTACGCAGCACTTGTACGGAGGTGCATGCATAAAGGGACCCGCCCCTTTTCTTATCTGAATCTTAAGGACAGGACCAGGACCCTACCCTATTCTCGAACCCTCTGCCGAGCTCTACCCTGCCCGCATTTCTTTTTAAGGGGGCCAAAGAAATGTCTCCACCTGCTGCCAACAGTCTTTCTTCGGAATTATACTGAACGGGTCGATCCTCCCCTCCCGTTTGTTTTAGCAACTTATCCTACGCTACGGTCTCCTCGCCAAGAGCTCCCCGGCGACGGCAGAGGAACCAACCCGCCTGCTGTGGCGGGGCGGCTTTTTTCTTTTTTCACAATAAGACCTGGACGATTATCCCTACCCTCAGTAGCTTACGAGTTTACGTCCATCCCTGGTCGGGTACAGTTTCCTTTCTATTTCTCCCTTGTAGCCGTTACCCGAATTCGCGCAAGTGTGTCCACACCCCCCAAACTGACTTGACGAGGAATCCATTCTCGCGAACAAACACACCCCCTACACACACCTAGGAGCACCCCTTCCTGCATATCCATACAAGACCCGAGTAGGCAGGTCGAGGTCCTACGAGGTACCCACTACTCGGAGTACCCTCCCGCCAAAAAAAGATGTGTCTGTCAGGTTCGGTTCTTCTTAGTTGGGGCGGGTTCGACCAGAAATGCTATGCTTACGCACAAGACTACCCCTCTTCCCGAAAGCTTCGCGGGGACTACTTTACGACGACGGACGACCGCCCGTAGGGGGTTTACTGCACAAGGCCCCTGCAGAGGAAAAGCTTTATCCCAGCGAATAGAAGATGCTCAGCTCCGCACAACATAGGGATTGGCACGCTTTCGGGAAGAACATAGAATAGTAGAGGATCCAGCATGCGGGACACGGCGATCATTAGAAATTCACGAATTAGAGATGCTGTAATATACTCTTTCCCATAACTTCTCATACCAGACCAACCCACTGAAATGCAAATAGGGATCAGAAATGTGGTCAATATCACGAAGAATAAAGAGATACCGTCTATACCCATATACAAATTGATGTTTTCATAAGGAAGCCATCGAAGGCTTTCCACAAATTGAGATTTGGCCGTAGAAGGATCGAATTGTATCCGAGGAACAGGGGGATACAAAAAAGTAATAAGAGAGGCGCACAGACCAATCAATCGTATCGGTCGTATTCTGGAATTTGGAATGAAAAGAGGAGTAATGCTTCCTAGCACGGGACAAGGAATAAGACCACTTAGATCGGAATAGCATTCAAAGAAATGTTCTAACATAGAGTAGAATCGAACATGGAAGAGATTAGTTGACAACAGTCAAAAGATGGGGCGCCTAATTCCAATACAATAGGGGTCTATCGAGGCCCGGCTCCAATCAGGAATAGTGGAATAGTGGCGTTGAGTTTCTCGACCCTTTGCCTTAGGATTAGTCAGTTCTATTTCTCGATGGGGAAGGGATATAACTCAGCGGTAGAGTGTCACCTGGATTAGGCGGGGACAGGATTCGAACCTGCAGTCTTCAGGTCATGAGCCTGATGAGTCGACCAATTCCTCTACCCCGCTTGTTCCCCTTCTCTTTGTTGTTGAACTGAACTATTACTGCCTTCCTGCTTTGGTTGCTTGGCCGGGATAGAACCAGCGCGCGCTTAGTAGCTTCGTGATTGTTTGGCGTGTATGAGAGCAGAGCGAATAAAGTCAGGCCTGACTGCTTATATCCCTCTTCTCTTATAAGACATTAGTCAGAGCTGAGCTGCTCTTACTTTGAGTATCCCTTAGACAGTTCCTCCCTTGACTGGGGAAGTGGCAGTAATGTGAGCCTTATCCAATCCCTTTTCCAACCAAGGATACTGAGTCTGACCGAGGAGAAGGACATCTATCTTGGCTGTCTAGCTATGACTAAAAAACCTACTTGTGACAACTCGACACTGGAAGCTTTGATGAGACTCTTTTTGCCAGCACACGACCATAAGCTGTCTTTGCTTATTTCCTTGCTTGGCTACCCCTATTAGTTAGTAAAGCTTGGTACGCGGGCCCCTCACCCCTATTAGTTAGTAAAGCTTGGATGCCGATCAGTGGCCTATTTACCGAATCATGATTCTTTTGAGTCCTATTGTTGCAAACGAATAAGACGGTGCTGATTCCGATGTATTCGATTTTTATGACATGGAGTCTACCTTTTCTTTTTTCTTGTACATGACCTCTTGTACAGTCTTTTTTCAGGCATTCAAACTAACCGATTTCATCTTGATTGAAATCCTGGCGATTATACCAAACCGTTCTTCCAGCGAAGTGGTTTAATTATAGCCTTCTTCCTCTGTTCCAATCAAGTATCTCGAGAAGCGAGCGAGCGTGTTGAGGTAGGGGAATCCGGATAGCGCGTTATAGTCTTGACCCGAATGCGTTCTTTCATTTCTGACCTTTCGTCCTGGGCTCTGTCCCGTACGGTATACATACTTTCGTTTATCGAATCCCTGTTAAGGCTTTCTATGTCCTCAGACATTGATTGCTACACGGAATGTAGGATCAACTCCTATTAGTAAGATAGGGCGAGAGAGGAACGAACTGAACCAAGACTCGAAGACAGAGAACGAGAGTGAAGGTCCTTTTTCTCGTTGACTGGCCCTTGTTGCACTTACTTCATCCTTCTGTTTACTTCACTCTTGCTGAAGTTTGTTTACCGCCCGCTTCTTCTCTTGCGGGTCTGATTGAACTGAACTACTCGGGACCATTGCTCGCCTGACAGCTTTGGCTGCTCAACCCGATACCACTGCTTCTCGTA
>CM037589.1:151746776-151749276 GCA_021018995.1 Chloranthus sessilifolius
GCAGGTAGTAGGCAAGCTGTTAATGAAATATGCGATTCCCTTCTCTTTATCGTTATCGGTCAATCGGCTGTCCATCCATGTCATGCTATAAACCATTCCTGGAATCAGCCTTTCCCTAGACTTGCTCTGTCTCTATGGCTTGATTTATTTAGTCAAAAGACTTGTTAAATCAATCGAATAGGTCAATTGGGTAGATGGTGGGAAATTCAAATGCTCTAAATGGCTTTCTTTTTTGTTTGAGTTTAGCATCCCTTGCTTAGTTCCCATATCCCGGTCAAGGCTATCAACCGATTCATTCCTCTTCCCGCTGGTATTCTTTGTGCCCGTATGGTGTTTACGGGGTGGGACTCAAAGGTGTATACCTTCCCTGTGCTTCGAGCTATTCGCTATTCTAAGGCAGTCTTTCTTCCTATAAAGGCAGGAGAAAGATGGCTACATATCTTACTCTATGCCGTAAGTAGATTCAACCTCTGAATCTGCTTCCGCTGTCGTGGGGTAAAACTATCTGTGTCGGGCGTGGGAGTGTTCCTAAGATCATAGAAGTAATGCTGCAGAGGCCCTATTACGTAAGGGGATTGGGAAGGACCGTAGAGTTGGCAAGCTCTGGGGGAGCAGCAAGATGAGCTGTGTCTGACTGTCGACGAGAGTTTGCATTCTGCCGCTTGCGAGAGTCTGCAATCATGTGACCCGGCTTCTTGCAATAGTGGCAATCTTGGACATGTCTCGTTGGTCTGATGCACCAGCAGAGCTTCCAGATTTCAGATTCTGACTATAGGGTCGATGTCCCGAAGCATGTTCAGCTGCAAGAACCAGATCTGAAGCACCCTGAGTAATATAAGATCGACCCCCAGCTCCCAACCTAGTAAAGGGGAGCAAGTCGAGTCTCCTCGGATCTCACATCAGCAACTGCTCTCTCAATGTCTGGTGGAGGAACTCGATGTTGAATTGAGGATCTAACATTCTCGAACTCAGGCCTCAAGCCCATCAAAAACTTAGAGAGCCCCTTTCCCTATGGTCAAGCAGTTTCACTCCTTTATACTCTATAAGGCTATTCTATGTTATATGAAATTCTTCCCGACAAGAGCCTTTAGAATCGGCGCCCCTATCTTTGAAAAGGGTCCCTCATGTTCAGCCGGTCCCATAGAAGCCTAAGCCTTCGGTAATAAATAGTATAGCACACTTCTTTCTTTATTTTACCCATAAGCTAAGGCATGTTCTTCATGTTGCAACTGATAGAAAGGGGGAGAATCATCCTGAGAATAAAGATGACTTATGTAATCCCAAATATCTTTAGCAATCGCAAAAGAGGTGACGGTGTATATGGGGCTCAAAGGAAGTACACAAGTCATCCCATTTTAAGCTAAGCACTTTTCTGAATTTGTAGGAAAATCCCCTTCTCTAGTTTTGGAAAATTGAAGCGACCCGCCCACATAAGCACAAGATTTTTTCCCGAGCAAATCATTCTTCATCGCATAAGCTCTTTTCAGGTCTAGAAGCAAGTCATTTCCAGATGCTTCTTTCGGAAGAGCACGGGAAAAGCCTATGGAATCCATTGTACTAAGACCCGAAAGATCATCCAAGGACTGAAAATCGGGACTAAAAACTAGTCAAGAAGGCTTAACTCAAGCAATCACTCAAGAGAAGAAAGGATTTTAGCTTGCCGGATTCGTAAAAAAAAGAAGAAGAAGCCGGGTCTTCTTTTTTCTTTTTTAGGGCAATAAATGGGCTTCAATTAAAGAGCTAGGGCGGCGGCAAGAGTATCTCACAAACTCGAGTTCAAGACCTCCGATTAAAATCCGATCGACTAGATCCGATCACATGATCAAAAAACTATTCATGAAGAAGAAGTTCCAGCCTATTTCTTTTTTTTTAATGATAAGGAAGCGCTTGATCCGGGCCTTATAAGGGCATCGAGATCAAGGAGCCTGATTAGATAGGGGGATCAAAGTGGACGTTCCCGATTTCCATGGCCGATTGCATCCCGAGGACTTTCTTGATTGGTTAAGTAGCGTGGAGAAGTTCTTTGATTGGAAAGAACTATCCGAGGTGTACGAAGGTTAAATTCCTGAGCACGGGTCATGCCTCAATTTGGTGGGATCAAGTCCAAGCAAGGCGTGAGCGGAAAGGCAAAGGAAAGTACATGAGACAAGATGCGATCGAGGTTGCGGGAGAAATTTCTACCCTCTGATTAGACCCAAAGCTTGTTCCAAAGGTTTCACTTCGCTTTAAAGGATAGGGGGGAGAGAAGCGTACAAGAAAGCCCCTACTCCTAACAATAACAAGTTGCGGAGTTCTACCAATTGTTTATTCGCAATGGCTTGAACGAATCCGACGAAGAATCCCTTGCTTGATAGGGCTTGAGAAATCCAAGATGAAATCTCGATGCATCAGATGTGGAAAGTGGCCTATCAACTAGCTCTAAAGGCCGAGGAAAAGCTACAGAGAAGGACCACAAGGAGGCACCGAAGGTGATAACCGAAGGTGATAGGGGATCGACCTC
>CM037589.1:151754276-151768831 GCA_021018995.1 Chloranthus sessilifolius
TTTCCGGAGCAGAGCTGCCTTGCTCGCAGACAGAGTGAAAGAAAAATGAGAAGCAAGTCTTGAGGGAGTAAAGAGCCACCGTTAGGTGGTTCTGAGCCAAGTGCGATCGACTGTCCTTCCTTTATAGATTGAACTACCGTAACTCCACTCAACCAACAAAGTGAATTTCATACTCAAAGTTGAGTTACCGTACAATATATATATATTTAAACTAAGGGGGAAGAGTTTTGACTTAAGCCGAAAGGTATCCTAACCTAAAGGAATGGTAGCACCACAATCCACCCAGACGCGGCCATCATAAATGGTTCGTGCGACGGCGGCGGAGGCAGGTTCGGGATAATTTATTCAATCTTCTTCTTTTCTATCTCTTTTCCTCGGTTTATTGGACTCTTTTTTTTTTCTGCATTTTCCTCTTCCCATGGAACTCCCTCTCTTCTGTGATGAACTTCTCCCTCTTGAAACATTTCAAGAAACTCGAGTCTTATTTCCTCTTCTTCCGGCAGCATTTCTCCGCATTTCCTCTTCTTCTTTCGGTGGAGCTTCCTCTCTAGGTTCTTCTTGCAGCCTTATCCCCTTTCCAAATTTATATTCCCTTAGGATCGCCTTTTGAAGCCGGAACGTAGGGGTCATGATGATCCAGTGGGAGGGATCTTCCTCACAAAGCCAGATAGCATTAATAGCATTAATTGTAGTGATGGTAGGGGGATTTTTTAAATCGGACACTTCCTCGGCCCAGCATGTTGAGACCGGAGCGTGACTAGGGAGCGGGTTTGAAAAACCACCATTTTCTCGTTGGGGTTCTTAGGAGCTTCCTGTTCATCCGCCACGTTGATTTTTCCTTCTTCTATGAAATCTGTGATTTTGTGCTTCAAAGTCCAGCTTGCATCCGTCGCATGACCCGAGCCTTGGTGGAATTGGAAGAATTTGGTTAGGTCCCAATGAGGGGGGACCGGGTCAAGCAGACGACGACTGACAGGGAAGGGCCCTGGCCTTATTAGTAGGGGGGCTAGTCTATGCTCCAGCAATTTAGGCAGAATTTGGCTTAGCGATAATGCGAGCAGGGTTCATTCTCGTCGAGGGCGCTCTCCTTGGCCTTCATTGTTGTATGGCACCTGCTTATCTTTCTGCCCCTGGTTATTGCGGCCCTGATTGTCGTTCCTCTGCTGCTGCGGTTGCTGTTGTTGCCGGGGGCGCCTTTAAATTCCACAAGCGTGGGGGCCACAACATTCACTTCATTGTGTTGCTTATTGCCCCCTTGATTGCCGCCTCTGTTGTTGTTTCCCTTAGGGCGCCAGCCAGAATTGGAGTTGTCCTTCGCTTCCGAGGGAACAAGCAAGGTAATACTAAGTCTTACTAAGTAATGGCGCCAATCAATACTAAGTATTGAATGGTATTACTTAGTAATACGCGAAAGCCGTTGCGCGTTAGCACGCCTTTACCCTTTTCTTGCAAGTTTTCTTGCTCATTATTAAGTCTTACTTGTTCCAATCAATACTTAGTATTACCATTCAATACTTAGTATTACCATTCAATACTTAGTATTACTTAGTAATGGTAATACTAAGTATTGAATGGTATTACTTAGTAATGTTCTTGCTGCAGCCGTTTTCTTGCTGCCTTTACCCATAAAAGCGTTTTCTTGCTGCTGTTGTTAGATAGGCTTTCGCGCTAGCAACAAGCAGCGGCTGAGCGCACTAGCGCGAAAGCTTAAGTCATTAATACAGAGCGTTAGCGCAGGAGTTTTCTTGCTGCCCTACATGACTAAGTAAGACTAAGTCTTGTATGGGCCTTGCTTCTTTCTTATCCTCTCCCAACTGCGGATAGTACCGGTCTCGAGGGACCAACGCACCTCGCAAAGCGCGTCGGGGAAGATCACGTTCACGCACCTCAGTCCAAGCCGGTCTATTTGAATCTACCTAACCCAACTAGTGAGTGATGCCCCGTAGGAGATCGGTTTGACCCACATCTCTTGTCCTACTGTTTAGAATACATCCATTTCTGGTCTTCCCGTTCAATAAATCTATGTTACGAAACCCTGACTATGTTTCATCCATGAAGAAGGCGTTACTCTAGGTCGATCGAAGCTGCTACTACGCCGTATAAACCATTTTTCTTCCCCAACCCGAAAAATCCTCCACTGCGGATAAAACCGAGGGGATTCCGACAGGCGCATTAGAAGTTGGTCTTGGTTTAGAGAGAATCGCCTCGCTCGGGATGGGAAATATTGTTACGAGGGCGCGGAAAAAGACCTGGTGCCTCTTACGAAAGCGTCGGACAAAGGTACTATTCGCAGTGGAAAGGGGTTAGGGAGGGAACAGTTATACCAAGCAGGGCAAGTGATCCCTGCTTCCAAAGTCTTGGGCTCAGAAAGGCGTCGCAGGGGAGGATTAGGCTGGGTTTGTCCAAACAGAGGAGTCTCCGTATGAATGACCTGATCGGGCCAAAGCAGAACAAGGTGGTACTTCACTAAGGGGGTAGGTTTGACTCCAGAAGGCTTAGTGGGGTTACTGCCGATTTTCCTCCCCTATCCATAGGCGTCTTATTCTTAGCGCTGGCGAATGAATAGAATTCCCCGGCCGTTTAGTCCGTCCCAGGGAGGAAGCAGCGATCCATTCTTTATCCGTCGGGAATGTCATGAAAACCTAGGCGTTGGCGCCCAGGTAGGGAAAGCCAGTTTCCCCCTTTTTCCGGGCGAATCTGCCTGGGTGAGATATTTATAGAGTCAGTTGCCTAGGAAACATAAATTTTATTGAAAAAGCCGGGCGCACTAACTCAACTCTATTATCCGATTCAGTTGCTAGCTTATTATCGGTCGAATAAGAATATTGGATTCCCTCTCCTTGGCTTTTTTTTCCCGCGGCAGTCGAGTGACTGGTTGGAGTATGCGATTTCTTTCACTAATCTCTGAATCCATCTTCTGACTATTTTGATCTCCTACTCCCCTCTCTTGCTCGACCTTTTCATTAGTGTGCAACTTCAAATTGGAAGAATAGTCGGACCCGGTCGCCCCAATTCAAAGAAAGAATTCCGTCCATTCATCGAGAAGGGTTGGCCGGAGAGAGCTGGCCAGGTGGAGAGAACATTATGAAACGAAGTTGAGACTCGACTGAAGCAAGTGGTTCATGCCCCACTAGCTATAGCTCTTTCATAGAGAATGAATGGGCTGGTGCCCTTCCTTCAAGCCACCCCTTCTACACCTCAGCTTCCAAGGCATCTTAGTCAACGCCATCCCAGCCCTCCTGCGCTTATGGGGTCAGGGAATGAATATAGAGAGGGCCCGTTGCCCCACTCCCGGGTGTGAGGGATCATTCCTCTCACTCCCTTGCGGGACAGTTGAGCCTCATGAATAGCCTTCCATCGAAAAGACAAGTAATGTTATGTGATATCTACTTAAATTACCCAAGGTAATTTAAGGTATACATTAGAAGTAGACTACTTAGTCATGGGCCGGGGCATAATGAGAGGTAGTGGCATGCATGGCAAGACTCGTAGATTTAGGTAAGAAGCAACGTAACGTAAAATAAACAAGATTTTATACCTGAATATTCGGTTTGATAACCTGCTACTAATTCCTCCTCTGCTTCTGGTAAATCAAAGGGTAATCTCTCACATTCTGCTAGGGAAGAAATTCGAAAAACAATCAACCCTATAGGTTGACGCCACAGATTCCATCCCCCAAAACCATATTTTTACTGTGCCTCAACTATATCAACTGTACTTGAACTGTTGATAATCATAGTCGATGATTACATCACTGTTACCATCGCTATTCCAGAACCGTACATGAGACCTCAGCTTCATACGGCTCCTCGATGGCCACAAATCAATCTAAGGACTGGTTCGGTATTACCTTGGCATGTTTGTAAGGGTAAATAGAGTCAAGATGCATCGGAGAGTCCCGAATTAGACCAATGGAATTCAGAACCGTTAACAGGGGTAGGCAAATCAAAAGCGCTTCCGAATTGATCTCATCCTTTATCATGAAAATGATTCTTTGTTCAGTAATAACTTAATCCTTCAATAAAATACTCGTTGTATCAATCATCGATATTTCGACCCATATCTTTTTTTCCAAAAAAGAATTAGACACTACACTAGTTCATGATTCATGATAAGCTAGTTCATGAATCATGAAATCATGATAAGAATTCCATCTGTATGAATATGGATGTAGGAAAGAAAGAATAAACAAAGATCTCTTATTAGTAATTTTTCCTATCCTATTGCATTCCATTTCTTTCGTTCCTGTTCTTCTTTCTCAGAAGAGGGACTCTCAAAAAAGAAAATAAAGGATGACTTCGTTCCTGATAGTCATTTCTTTAACCAGTGGATAGGAGCATACTCTGGATCGGAATCATGGGGAAGTACTGCTTTCTCATTTCTACCAACTTAAAGCCCTCATTATGATTCCTTTTATGCAGAAATCTCCCTTTGGATACCTTACATTATCTCCATTACTAATCCTTTGTGTACCTTGGTGTTCCTAACCGTCCACTCCTTTTTTTGATTGATCCCCGGTATTGTCTTACATACAATAGTAGAAACTCAATACAGTTGATCTTTTGCACCCGCTTCAAGCCATGATGACTAATCAACGGGTAAACAGTTTCCACTGCTTATGTTTATTTTCACTTTACTCTCGTACATAGGGAATGAGACTCAATCTTCTTACTGCGAATTCATAAGCGGTTTTATTTCACTCATATAACTATCTGGTTTGGTTCATCGACTTGAATGATGAATAAAAAAATGAAGATATCTATATCTATTCAAGACATTCAACCTCTTTCCGAGAAATAAAGGAAAGAGGTAAAAGTTCATGTTCCAACGAATCGCACGTAGAGATATTGATAACACACATGGAGTTAATGGTATTTCATAACTAATAGATTGAGCAGCAGCTCGTAGACCACCTGAAAAGGAATATTTATTATTCGATCCATACCCTGACATAAGAAGTCCAATAGGAGCAATACTTGAAATGGCGATCCATAAAGAAACACCTATACTGAGATCCGCTAGAACAAAGCGATGGTAAAAAGGAATTACTGAATAACTTAGTAGAATGGATATGACCGCGGTCCGATGCTGAATAAACGAATATCTCCTCTAGATGGGAGAAGTTGATCGTTGAAATGATAATTGATACGACAGAAGTAAAAGCTATCAATTCTTTTTCCAGATCGGAATCCTTAAAAGAGGTCTATGGACTCATATGGCTGCTTGTCCCTATTTTTACTCCTGTATCGGGGATCACACTAGGGGTACTAGTGATTGTGTGGTTAGAAAGAGAAATATCCGCAGGGATACAACAACGTATTGGACCTGAATATGCCGGTCCCTTGGGGCTTCTACTCGCACATAAAGTTCTGGTTTCGACATTAGTTATACTCTAAAGGGGGACATATAGGTAGGAGTACTTTTATAGTTGAATGAACTCCCTAGCTCGAAGGCTCATCAGCACCATATTCTACTCAATCGATTGAATCCACTCCGCCACCCTACCTGAGGAAGCAAACCAACTCACTTTTCTACAAACCTTTCCATTCATCCTCTCCAGAGGTGCTTCTCTTAACTAGCTGTTAGAGCTTCTGTTAACTCCTAGCTAGGATCCGTAAGGAGAGAACTGGTACAATAACTCCTGTTAAGACTGTATTGTAATCCTTCCTTGAGTCTTAGCTTACTTAACCAGTAGTTTAATGACATCTAACCTTGAGTATGGTTGCCCACCCCCTCCTTACTGGGCCGCCTGCCAGCTCTGATTCACCACCGGGGCTTCTTAGGGGGGATAAATCCGTGTTAAGCATAGTGAGCGTTCTGAGTTGAGTGGATTGGAGTGAAGGAGCTCTCTTGGGGGAGAGGCCCGAGCGTAACGGCTAAAGAAAGGAGTTGTCTTGGCGGTGCTAGCTGTTCGAGTGGTTGCCCATCGATTCAGCTAGTTAAGCAAATCCCTCCTTCTCTAGCCGTTCGGTCTTAGTTGCCTTTAGCGGTCCCTGCCCTTACGCCCCGGATTATTGGATGAATATCCTTCTTCCTCTCTTCAATCCCTCTCCTCGGGTGTGGGAAGATGGGATTTAGGTCGGATTTGGGGTAGTGAAGTGTAGGGAGGGACTCTCGGGTGAGAGGCCCGAAAGGAAGGGGTAAAGAGCAAGCGATCCCTGATTGATTCCGGTTTAAGGGAAGAACTCCTCTCCAGCTTTTAGTCCTCTGGCTTTGTGTGGTTGCCTTTCTCTTAGCCCCCTATAAGGGGGGTTGGGGGGTGCGAGACCGAATATTAGGACTATAAACTAATCCTACCTTCAGCTTTCTTCTTCCCTCTCCTAACGTTTGGAAGAGTTCGGAAGGAAGTGACAGGAGGAGTGGAGTTGGAGTGCAGGGAGGGACTCTCGGGTGAGAGGCCCGGCACGGAACGGTTGTTAGCTGTCCAAGCTCTGTCCTTGGATTGGACCACTTCTTTCAGGTTAACAATTGACTTTCCGCTTCGCTCTGCTTCGTGGCTTTCCTGCCTTTGCTGTCGCTTCGGTGGGTGCCCCACTACTATTAACACAGAGCGCTTGTGCCCCACTGGCTGACACAGACTCCTTCGGATCCTCTGTATTTCCGATTGGAGCTACTAGCTAACGCTTATCGCATGCATCATCCTGAGAGAAAGAAAGTCACTCAATCAGGCACCTTCCCCCTCCTCTGCTAGCTCTTGACTCGAACTCCCCCTTCGGTATCACTCGAGCTCTTCTCTCACTGCTCTTAAGTGCTCGTTTACTGCTCTATTCCCTCGTTAACTGCCTAGCTCTCTTTCCTTAGCACCCGATCTAGCGACACCTTTCATAATACAAAGACTTCAATTGCTAAACTCATACTTCAATCGTACTGCTACTGCAACTGCAACAGGAAAGATTCCAGATGAGCGTCATAAAGACTATACAAGATAAATGGGAAATTAACGAAATTTATTCCAGGCTGACTCCCGCCTCGCCTATCTCTCATCAGACAGTATCAGAAAAGTGACTATCCGTCCTCCTTAACTGCAGGAATGCTGACCTCTGCCCCTATCTGCCGGTCTATGACCTCTAGTCTTTCTTGCGCATATTCTACTTATTTCCTTACTACTTGAATAGTGGAATGGAGTCCTAAGGCTTTCAATAATGCATTTTATGGCATGTTAATGAAGCGTAGTACCTGTGTATTCGATCGATTGAAGAGGAAAGACCTTTTGATAGAGGTTGGACGGATGACCGTGTTACCAGATGAGCTGCTTTGCTAGACTTGTCTAAAGTGGAATTCACTCCCTAGCCTAAAAAGAGAGCCCTTTTTCGATAGTGATTTCAGGTAGAGTACTATAGAGTACGACATTTGAGCTAGCAGGACGACAGAAGAAAGAAGACCTCTGGCCGGCGAAGGAAGAATATTTGGCTTTTATTCTCGTAAATAATAAAAAATCCTGAAGCAAGCTCGGAAGCATTAAACTCCTTCCTTGTTTGCGGTGCCCCCCTTTTTTTTTCCAAGAAGTGTCAAAGATTTAGAGGGAGCTTTGCTCCGAGACTCTGATTCCCACTCATAGAGCCGCTCCCCTATCATTGTGTGCGGTTCTCCGGGCAGCGCCCCCCCCCCCTCACGCACCTCTGCGTGCAGTCGTCGTTCCATCTCCCTAGCAAAGTCATTGATATCCAAGCCGTTTTCCTCTTATCTTATTCCGGGCGGAGCCAACTCTTTCATTCCTCTGGTCTTCCATACACACAAACGGCGATCTCCCAGTGCTTCTATTCACCGAGTTTGGATAAGCAAACTCCGCTGTTGCCAACATCTCCTCCCAGCGTCTCGGCTTGCCGTTTACCAGGCTCCTCAACAAATCACCAACCACCTCGATCTAACCATCCGTTTGTGGGTGGCGCTACTGAAGCGCAAGCTGGTTCCCTCCTCCATAACGTCCTCCAGAAATGACTCCGGAATTTTTTTTTTCTCGATCGGACGTTATGCTAACCGGAACTCCGTGGTTTCTCACTACTTCCTTCCAGAAAGAAGAAGACGAAAAACGGGAGAAAACTAAGAGAATCTATCAACCACCACAAAGACCCAGTAGACGCTGCTTTTATGCCTTAAACACTCATTACGTCATGAATACGAACATGAATAACATTACGTAATTAATAGGGCTGTTCGCCTTAGAAGAAGTCCGGCTGTTCGCCCGTTCTTTCGTCACTATATAATATAGTGTTTAGAAAGGCGATAAGACTAAGACTAAGACGACGCGGAACGGAATTAGGCCCTAATTTAAACGCCCGGGTCCATGGGGAAGGTCTAAAGGCGAACATCTCATGCGCGGCCAAGTCTACTACCTTAGCCATAGAAGCCTTTGCTTAACCACGGCTACCGACGATCTAAAGGCGAACAGCCGCCTATATAGTATAGTATAGTATAGTATAGTATAGTGCGTACTTCTATTTTTCGTCCGCCCATTTTCTTTCGTACATAGTCTTTTGGTTCGCTCCACAGCGGCTCCATATACCCCATTCGTATCGGAGATAGATTTGTGATGTTCCATCATTTGCATGCATTGTTCGAGAGTTGCCCGCCCTTACTTATACAACGTCTTCCCAGCCCGTTAGCCGGATACTGAGCCGTCCGGTCCAACGGAAAAATGACGACCGCCTTACGGAGCGGAACAAGCCATCGCACCTTGAATAAGGAAGAAGGGGGCTTAAGGAACCGAAAGGGAAGCCTATACCTAGTCGAGCCAGCTCCTACCGCCCCTATTCTCTCAACAAAGCCTCTCTCCCTCGATATCGACTGGCGAGGGAATCAAGCTCAATCACCGCTCCGGGCATGGGAGCCACTCTTTCCCAGATCCCATGTCCGGTTCTCCTCTTGAGGGTAGGTGGGATTCATCAATCCGATATAGGAAATGGAGGGAATGGATCTCAACCAGAAATATTAGACTTTGTCGCGGCTGGTTGATAGCAGCCCCGCTGCTAAGGAATTTGCATTTGTGGTCAGCTCAACCCCCGATATTAGACTTTGCTTTGAAACTAGGCGTGGCTTATCAGTCTGATTTCCGACTTCTACTCCTTACGAGAGGGGATGTTGGTTCATTCTTTCTTCGATATGCCACTGCTCCCCACCGGTCCGATACCGGTTCTGGAGGGTAGGCCGGCTCCATCAGCTATGTTATTTGATATCCAATTTCCAGTCCTATCTACGGTTTTGATTCCTGCTGACCTAATACCCTTCAAGATTATCCGCTGCCGCTTCTTCTTCTCCTCCGATCAAGACCGGAAGAAGGTAGGTCAGCTCGATCTAGCTATCCAGTTTCGGATTGGACGGGGATGAAGCTAGTCTTCGCTCTGGCATGGATAGGCTTGATTCTCGCTCAGCGAGTGGCTCACCTTCCGGGGACAGATGGGCTGATAGGCGGGGAAAGATTGCATCAGATACCAAGAGCTTTAAATCCATATTTCTTGTTCTGGCTAAATTGACCACAAGAGAGAAGTCCTTTTCCTTATATTTCAGATATCCGCTGCTCCCTTCTTACGTACATCGAGGGGGGGATGAAACCTACTGTAGATGGGGATTTTCATGCCCATGGAGCGGTTTTTCAAGCTGCAATTGGAATTAACTATTTACCACGAATGAGGGCTTCTTTTCGACTAACTACTGGCATTAAGGAGCTTACTTGCCTTCCTTATTCTAGCTGTTAATGAGCGGACCTGGGAACTGCCTTAATAGCCTTTTCCAGTAAGTGGAGCGTCGGGCACCTCGGGTGAGGGGCCCGAGAGGAACGTCTTCATGCCTTAATCGATTCTCAAGTGATAGATAAATACCTCTCTTCTTCTTATTACTAGCCTAGCTGTTATAGATCCCTTTCTTTTTAGTCAAGCGGTTCATCAAAGAGAATTTCCTCGTGCTTTTCTGTAGGCTAGCGAGTAGGAAAAAATTCCTTGTTCGTTTTCTTGCTCCTTGCTTTTCGGCTTTTAAGTGAAGGAAGTTAGGGAAAGTCTCCAACTTCAATTCCGCTTTGACTCGCTTATCGCTTTTGGCTTTCGTGCAGGCGGCTCGTAGAAAGAACGAATACCGAGACTCCGAAACTACTCGTAGCGGTAAGCTCGTGAGGTAAGTGGTTCAAGTGGTTAAGTGGCTTTGCTCGTAGAAGATCTCCTTTCGTTCCGTCCTGAAGTTCTTGGGAGGGAAAAGATCACCTCTTTGGAAGCAGTACTCTTTGGTTGGAAGCTTGGGCGAAGAAGAAACTCCTTCTTGTCGGTCTCTAAAGGTACGCTCGTGAATCAATTCTTTGTCTTTCGGGAAGTCGCTTTCGCTTCCGGGTGCGGGTACTCTTGGGAAGGAAGTCCATCTCAAGTTGCTCAGAGAAATAATAGAAATAGTTCTTATCTAGTACTATGGAAAGACGAGGCTTATCTATGAATCCGTAGATTCCTTCTAGTTCCATGCTCTAGGGCTAGGGAAAGCAGGCGCTGTTGACTGCTAGGTGACTTTGGACTAAATCCTTCTTATGTAGGGTGCGGCGCTATCCTTTTTGATTTCAAATGAAGGAAGCCGAGATAAAGAGACAAGTCCAGCTTCCGTTCCCTAGTAGATCAAAAACTCTATCTCCTTCCTTTGCGGTACTCTTGGGCAGGCTTATAGAAAACTGCTTTTCCGGTAGCTAGCAGTTCGTGTCTTTAATTGCTGCCCAGTTGCGTCGTTGTCTTAATCCAGCGGTATCGGCTCTATCGTGAAAGTCAGTAAGCTAGTCATACGAGCTAGTTGTTTGCTGTCCTTCCGGCGGTCGTAGAAGAGTCGGTACTCTGTCTTGGGCGGTAGAGCGGGAATGACTAGCTATCGAGCGGAGGCCTGTGGAGTCAAGTGGATAAAAGAATCTATACTTTCAGTAAGCGCAGTACTCGAGGGTTCTTGGGCAGAGTAGTAAACTCCTTCAGTGTCGGTAGGCGAGTAAGAGGAAGGAACAAATACCGAGTCGTAGGGCTTGAAAAAAGCGAAGCGTCAAACTGAAACTCCTTCTTCAGTGCAGTTAGTCAAGCTCTTTCAAGCTAAAAGTAGTTCAGTTAAGTGAAGCAAAGGCTTACTGCTAACAAGTGAATCTGGAGGCCCGTTAAGTCGAGGTCAAGGCTAACATTGACTGCTAATAAATGAAGTCAATCTGGAGGCCCGTAAAGGTCAGCTAATAACAACTTAAGAACAAGCAAAGAGCAAGAAAACGAAGAAGCAAAGTCAGACTTAATAATGGCGCACTAGCGCGAAAGCCTAAGCAAGAAGCAAGGCCCATACAAGACTAAGTCTTGTATGGGCCTTGCTTCTTCGTTTTCTTGCTGCCCTACATTACTAAGTAAGACTAAGTCTTGTATGGGCCTTGCTTGTCAATACTTAGTATTACTTAGTAATACGCGAAAGCCTATAGCGTTAGCGCAGCCGTTTTCTGGCTCAGTCAAATGAAGTTAGGTATTATGTTAATAACTGAAGTCTTATTCAGTTAAGGTCTTATGAAGTCAAGGTAAGCTCCTACGCTTGCTGCTCGCTCGCTGTCTACTAAATGAGCCTTCACTGCCCGCCCGGCCCCTATCTTAAATCTTAAGTAAAGTGAAGTCAAATCAATGAAGTGAACAGCCCAACCTCTTTGTTTGAAGCTTTGCCAGGAAGCTTCTACTTGCTTGTTGAAGCTTTGCTTCCCCTAATTCCGAAACACAACAATAGACTTGCAACTATCGGAAAAAGCTTCTCTTTGATATAGCGGTCATAGGGGGGTTAAGAAAGGATCTGATCGTAGATAGAGACTGAAACCAGTGCGGGGGTAGGGGCGGATGTAGCCAAGTGGATCAAGGCAGTGGATTGTGAATCCACCACGCGCGGGTTCAATCCCCGTCGTTCGCCCATCAATAAATGGACCATTTGTTACGGAGCAAGAAAACGCTATACAACAAGCATAAGCCCATACAAGACTTAGTCTTACTTAGTAATGAGCAAGAACATTACTAAGTATTGATTGGAACAAGTAAGACTTAATAATGAGCAAGAAAACTTGCAAGAAAAGGGTAAAGGCAGCAAGAAAACGCTTTTATGGAACAAGCAACGCATTACTAAGTAAGACCATTCAATACTTAGTATTACCATTCAATACTTAGTATTACTTAGTAATGGTAATACTAAGTATTGATTGGCGCCATTACTAAGTAATACTAAGTCTTGTATGGGCTTATGCTTCTTCGTTTTCTTGCTCCTTAAGTGAATATAACAAATGAAGTTAGGTATTATGTTAATAACTGAAGTCTTATTCAGTTAAGGTCTTATGAAGTCAAGGTATTATGAAGTGAAGTGAAATTCAGTCAAGGTAAGCTGAAAAACTACGTAATCGCGCGACTAGCGCGCAACGGCGCCGTTGCTTGCTTGCTGCTTCGCTCGTTTTCAGCCGAGCTGAGCCGTATCTTGCACCCTTGCCCAGATGTTCGCCTTTCTAAGTCAAGTAATGGTGACCCGCCGAAGACTGGAGCCTCGTAACATGTTGACGAAGACCTCCGAACTGAGGGTTCGGTCAGTAGAGGGGACGACTTTGCCTCCCCGGAAGAAGAAGAGCCCCGCTCTCTAGCCGACTGATCCCGTTGATCATATAACTGGGAGGGAACGTGTCACATTAGAGGTGAACGATCAGAGGTGTCCTCTAATCACCACGATGAGGCTGGTCCCTCTTTTAGTAGACTCAGCTATGAATGAAGAAATGAATGCCCTCCTTGATCTGCTAACCCCAATAAGTTTCTTAATGCTGATCACTTCTTTGACGGCATCACCCCGCCGAGCTTGTGGTCCTCCTTTGAGTGTGGGTTCAATTGGATGAATCTGTCAAGTCAAGGTCAACGTACGTAGCAGCAAGGATGGTGCATCGCCTATTTCTCGTTCTCGCTCGGGAGCCAAAACGAACACGCCTGCTACCTACTGTACTGGACCTTCGACCAGGCACCCTTGTCGAATCGGAACCAACCACCACTGCACTGTGCTCGAACAGTTGAGCGGCCGCCGGCCAGCAACTTCCGTGCACAGACATAGATTCATTCTTCGTACCTGGTCCAGCCTCACAACCCTTCGCGGGTTGGTAAGAAGTCAGTCTTGGTTGGTAAGACGGAATTGGACAAAGAAAAGAGAGTGCTCGACCGGAACAACGGCCAACAAAGACCGTAATTACATAGATAACTGCTCCTCTCGGTCGAACCGTACGGCGGCCGGAAAGAAAGACGACCTCGCCTTCTCGTAGATGGTGTCAGTGAGAGCTACTTTAGTATCCCCCATTGACCTTCTTTTGTAGATAGAATCTTCAATGAGTGGAAACAAGACCAGACTTGCTCCGCAGTACGAGCCTCATGCAGAGCCGCGCCCCAGTGATATGATGAGAAGAATAGGGGCCGCCCTCTTTTCTTTTCCGCACCAATCCTTATTTACTACTAAATTTTTGTGTGGGTGTATAGCTCAGTTGGTAGAGCATTGGGCTTTTAACCTAATGGTCGCAGGTTCAAGTCCTGCTATACCCAAACCTACCTTACACTCTACTATGAGTAAGGATGCGTAGTAGCGTTCAAAGATCACTCTTTGGTCGGGGTGAGGTAAGGAGTAGTATCAGAGTGGCTCGGTCATCGATAGGCCTCTCCTTATTCATTCTATAGGGCGGGGCTGCGGACCAACAATCCATAGTAGAGGGCCAATCGAACACGGAGCGGAGCATCTGGGGCGGAGAGCAGCTTAGCAGCTGCTTAGCGAAGAGGCTGAGAGTTTTCAATAGCGAAATAGCTCTATTGTTATACCTTAGCTTCGCTCCCCTACTGAAAAGGGGCAAAGCCGCTTCGCACCACTGAAGCTTATAGATCAAAAAATTGTACGCTCTGGCCCGACTAGAATCTAAGGATAAGCTGACTAGAGTCGGTTTTTGGGAACCAGTGCTTCTTGAGGGCTAACTACTGGGCCAGATCGGAATGGTGGTCCGAGAAAGCCTTACCGAAGAAACCAAACCACCGCCGAGCAAGAAAACTCCTGCGCTAACGCTATTACCTGCCCTTCCCTTATAGTGGCTTTCGCGCTAGCAACAAGCAAAGTCATACTTCATAATGGCGCCAATACTTAGTATTGTATGGGCGTTGCTTCTTGCTATTACCTGACCCTTCCCTTATAGTGGCTTTCGCGTATTACTAAGTAAGACTCAGTATTGGCAACAAGCAAGGTAATACTAAGTCTTACTAAGTAATGGCGCCAATACTTAGTATTACTTATGCTTCTTCGTTTTCTTGCTGGCTTTCGCGTATTACTAAGTAAGACCATTCAATACTTAGTATTGATTGGCGCCATTACTAAGCCCTACATGACTAAGTAAGACCATTACTAGTAATCAAGACTTAGTATTACCTAGTAATGGTCTTGCTTGTATGGGCTTATGCTTCTTCGTTTTCTTGCTGGGCCTTTCCTGCACTTCCCGCTCAATAAAGAAGGCTGCTTGCTCATTCGCGCCATTTGTTCTTGTCCCCAAGGCCAAGGGTCCGCCCTTTCTACCCCACGGGATCTAGTTTGCTCAC
>CM037589.1:151784738-151799513 GCA_021018995.1 Chloranthus sessilifolius
AACTGAAGGTGAACATTCCATTAATAGAGTAAGGGGCTGTAACTCTTCATATATTGTTGAAGGGGCTGGGCCTAGGTCAAGGACGTAGATATCAAGAGAACTATAGCGTGGCTTGTTTGGAAAAACAAGGCTTACTCGGAACGGAACTACAAACTATGGGAGCTAATAGCTGAAGAGATCTAAGCTAAAAGGCAGGCACAGCTCCCGGGTGCAAATCGACAAGAACTACTGTCCGGTTAGTGAATGAACTTTCCCTGGCTAATGTGGTTGGTACGCAATCTCGGGTTCCTCGGCTTACCATGAGGCTCACTCACAAGCCGTTACGTTGCCATTAAAGATAGACACTCTACCGGAAGGGTAAGTTTACTACTCCAATGATCGGTCTAAAACAAACGACCAGCCCAAAACGGAGGTCGGTCGAGCTGGAACTTGGCTCCGTGAGGGGGAAGAACCTTGACTTCTTTAGGGGCTTGCGTCTTTGAATTCTATTGGGTGGCGTGGTGGAAGCCCAGCCCGCACCACACGTTCTCTGATTGAAACGAAACTTTTTCTCCGCTCCGGGAATTCCAGCAGACGTGATACTGGTTCAGCAAACGGACTCAACATTTCACTTACGGAAACAGAAAGAGTGTTCGGGGATATTGGAAAAAGCCTTTCAGATACAAGAATGAAGGAGCACTGCTGCACTTCCACGACATGGGAAAGGGATCATGGGGTGAGGAAAAGAAAGAAAGGGTGCAAGGTGAGGAGATATCGAGAGGTAGAATAGGTGAAATGAGTTCAAAGGAATTAGTTAAGACACGCTTCTTTAGCACCTGAACTCCTGAGCTTGAAGCCCGATCGTCACTTCCACCGAAGAGATAGTGTTTTTGAATAGTCAAGATCTTATACTAATGCTAGGATTAAAAACCTTGACTTGGCTTATTCCGTGTAGCAGTACTTTCTTTAAGTCATTTCAAAGATTCTGCTCGTGAGCACAACTGCAAGCATCAAAGAGAGCAGCAAAAGCGTAGAAGCAAGGAACTGTTTCTTTGCATCGTTCAACTCCTACTCCTATTCCTTTCTTCCTCGATGCTTTGAATAGCGTAGTAAAGTACCCAAGCACGGGATGAGACTTTCCTTTCTTCTTTCACATAGCGACATGACTCCAATTTATCCTTCTGTTGTGATAAAGAGTTGGTCGTCTTCCCTAGGGCTGTCTTCTTTTTTCACTTCCTTTCCAATCTCGGAAATTGCCGATATTGGTAGTAGTTGGCCCCTCGTTTTCTTATATTTCAGAACTATACTAGGAGGAAGATCATCTTGCAGTAGTATGTTACGACAGAGCCGTCTTTGAATGCAGCCCCATAAAGTTGCAATAATACGCGCCTCTTCTAGCTCCGGAAGCTTACTTTTTTCGAAAAAGATTTCCCGATCTCTTGCTTGGTCTGGTCCCTCCATGAGGAAAGGGCTCGCAATGGCTTGATTCTTTCTTCATTCCAGAACAGGAACTTTCTTTACTCATACTGAAAGACTTCAATCGATGAACTCCTTGCTGCATCAATGCTCGAGGAAGCAAGAGCGGGATGAGTGCCAACTACTAATGCTAATGGAAGCTTCTTTCTTGCTCCTGCAACTCTCGAACTAGAGGAAGGTGCTAGAGTCCCGCTCGTTATAGTGATCTTTTTCAGTCCCCAGTGCTAGCTAATCCAGCTTGGCCAGGGATCTGAGATTAGATAGAAGGAATTCTCAGTCCCCTATGATAAAGAAATAGAGGCAGCAAACCGGCAAACAGCCTTGTAGGAGTACCAGCTATAGTAGTCAGTCTACTGGGTCTACCTTTTGCGTCCCTGGTGAGGTTGGTTCATCGGCCGAGTCAATCCAGTTTAGAATCTTATTTTCTAGTGAGTTATAGAGCATCTAGTAGATAAACTACTAGCATGAGTAGTTAGACTACCCATACTAAGTTTACGCTGTTCGTGACAGCGATGTTCCAGTCAGACCCGTTCCAGAACCAATGAAAGAGAAAAACCCACTAGCGGGTAAACCTGTGCTTTAGCCCCCAGCAATAGATCTAGTGAGACAGGATTTTCCTTGCCTATGTTCCCCCTGAAGTGAGGCCCCACCGAATCGTCTGCTTAGTCTTCTTTCTCTTTCCTGTGCTATCCAGAAGAGTGAGACATAAGTCTCAAGTTCTCCCACTAGTCATGTGCACTATCTGACTTGTCCTTGGTACATCTTATATGAAGCAGTACTGTAGCCTTACAAGCTGCTTGAATGGGTAGCGGACTTTCTATCTACGCCGAGTTTTGATGCCCGACTCAAAGCCTCCTACTCTTCCCCTTCCGCGAAGACACCCTCTGCCGCCTAGTCTGCTTGCCTTTGCTTCCTAAAGTGAGATGGACAGACCGAGACCGTCGTTGGTTGACTCAGCTTGATATCTTTCCGACGGTTTGCTCTTGTTCGGAACGGTATTGAAGTTTGGTTCCAGAGCCGGTTACGGGCAGCCCCGGGACAACCGAAGGAGGGTGGCCTTGGACTTAACGGTCCTAAGGAATGGTGCAGGGGGGAAGGATGAAAATCCAACCACACGGATTAGTCACCCGTTCTCTTCTCAGCCTGCTCCGCTGACAGGCTAGCTTCTGGGCTATGCTTCCCTCATCTGCGGGCGGATTTCCCATCTCTCTATACCGGCGCTCTTTTCTAGTCTTGCCGTTGCCTGATTCGGTTGCTGCTGTACTTCCCCCATTGTCATCAGGTTCAGTAAAGAGAAATCGCAGGATAAACCGTGGGGAGATTCGTGAAGCTAACGATCGATATAAGCTCAAACAATGGTGGTGTAGTCGCTTTCCTATGCCCTCCCCTCCTTGGAGGAAGTGTGGCAGCAAGATTGACCGATTCCTGAGAGTCATGAACGAGCTCCTGCTGGCTGGCTAACTGGAGACAGCTTTTTCTCAAATAAAAACAAGCCGATTGAATAACTTATGCCCGTAATGGATAGAAATAGAATTGGCTAACTCCACTCGTGGCTACTTTTTTTTGAAAGAAAACCAGTTTGGTTGTTCAAGTGAGCAGCTAGTTAACCACTATTGAATAGCAGGAAATTTACTTAAAAAAAGGGAAAAAACTCATTAGTCCATCCTTACCTTGACCTTGTCTCCCTGACCTTCTAAGTAAGGGGACCGGTTAGCAAATCGCCTGGCATTGAGTAAAGAACTTTAGGAAGGAACTCTTTTCTCCGATCTCAAAACATAAAGAGGACTATTTTGATCTTGGCTATTTTCTTAGCGACTCTTCCTGGCTCTGAGTTGAATCCGAAAGCCCCTCTGTATTCCAATTGCAAAACTGACGCTGGTCTTAAGCCAGCGTTGAGTGCCTCCTGACTAAAGGATGACTGTAGCTTTCTTTACATTCTCGTAAGCACAACCACACTATTCCCATTCCTCAAGCTCGCCAGCATACCGCTTAAATAGTGAAAAACGATTCGTTGAGCATCTTTGTAAAGAAAAAGCGCTTGATCAACTTCTCTTCTGGTAGAGGGGCCCCACAGACAGCGACAAAGAGGCCTTCAAACGCACAACAATTTCAAATAAAATAATGTCTATATCCTCATGATGCCACCAGTAGAAAGAGAAAGAACCTCATCGGGCATTTGCCCGGTATCCGCACTTGGTCTCGTCTTAGTCTTTATTAAATACACCGCTTGGCCACTCTTCACCTTCACTCACGAAAGCCAACAACATTGACATAACCCATTCCTCTAAGCATGAAATGAAAGGGCTTCACCTGCCCAAGTCGGAAGAAGGAGTTTTCGAGAAAAGGCCCATGTATAAAGAGTAGCTCCTTTCTCTCCGCAAGCGAAGGGCTGCCGATAGGCTAAGCCCGAGCGCTTCGCCTTAGCTTTCACTGGGAAGAAGAGATGGGAGGGTGCTTTGCGCAACGATCCACTAGCCGATACAGACAGAAAGAGAATAGATCTGCTCAACTTCCTTCCCAACCGGATAGATTCTGACAGCATCGGATCCCAGCCAGTCCAAACATCCATTCAGGCACCCCAACCCCCTATATAGTCTGGCCGAGCACCCATTTCACCCAAGCTTCGAAGGAAGGAATACCAGCAGGAAGAGGGGAGCTATCAATTGAATGCCTACCTTCCCAGTCCTTGATAGGAGATGCGCAGGATTTCATGCATGTCGGGACAAGCATCAGAGCATAGGCCGATCAAGAGGACTAGTTGGGGGCAGGCAGTGAGAAGGAAGTAGAAGCGTTCGCCCCATTATTAGTAGAGTTCTTTCTCTCGTAACCCTTTCGAGCTCCGTAGTTTGCTGCTTTCGAGCAGCCCCTTTTTGTTGAACGACTGGTTCAAATGCAACTACGGGAGAAAGGCAGGGTTAACTGCTATTGATTCCTTTGCCCCTACTGAAGAAGCTCCCGCGTACGCTGGATTATCTACAGATCTAGGGTAAAATGCAACCCTTTCATCGATTTCTCAATGAGAGATTGAGAAAGGGGTGGTCGCCCGACACTGGATCTCTATCTGTACAAGGTGCTGGCTTTGGATCCCCATCATATGGATCTAGAACATATTCTTCAAACCTGGCTTCGACTCTCGAACAGGAAGGCTTGAAGCCTTCCCTCGAGCGAAGGGACACCTTTTCCTCAACAACGGGTGGTGCTGTTCCAATTGGTACTTTGGCTAGGTCAACTACCATAGTTCCTGCTTTTCCTGGTAGTGATGAAAGAGCTCTCCCCGCCACTGATGCTTTCACTCGATCAACGGGCTCTCTAGCTTTCTCTATCACTTGAACCCTTGTCTGGAACATTTTCTCGATGATGGTCTATCCGGCGTATAGGTCCGTACGGGAGATCGTACTTACTAACGATGGGCAAGCACGCTCGCATTCCCGTTCTATGTGATGGTCCACCAAGGGCACCGCATTTGTTTCATTTATGGTCCTGGCTTGTGTAGCCCGTGCGGAGCAAGCCTACACTGGGCGCACTCTCGGTTTCATGAGTGTTCATCTTTGGTTCGGGGCTTAGCATCTTCTAATGATTGTTCTATGGTGGGTGTCGTGCTTCTGTCCGACCTATGAGATAAGATTTGCTTCTTCTATGGGCCGGTATCACGCTTTTAGGCGCCCCTCGCTCCTTCATGAAGAAGGTTCATCCGAGCAAGATGCACTTTATAGGGCTCTGTGGGCATAGCTTGATGGTCACGTAGTTACGGATGGCGTTTGTGTAGTAGCCGGTCACACGGATTCTGTCTCGCGAACGGATCGCGGGGCTACCACTTATGTCTCTTATGCTTGCGGAGTTCTGGTTCCTCAACCACGGGGTAATGGCTCTATGACCACTGGAAGGTATGCTGTTGGGTGCACAGGATACAGCTATGGCTATGAAACTGGATCCCCGGAATGGGTCCCAGGTCTTAGGCTTAGGCGCTGGATTCGGAACCACACGAAGAGAACTTCTATACCGTTCGTACGTATTACAACTAGTCTGAATGGCATGGTTCTCTGTGCCATCTGAACTGCAGTGGGTGGGGAATGGATAGCTGGTTCTTTCGAATAGGAGCCCCAGAAGCGTTATCCCTTCCGCTGCTAAGCGACGGAGCTCGGCTGCTCAGCAGTAGAGACAACCTTCTTCCTGTTGTTAGCTTTCCTAGCTTTCCATGCACGGACGAGTTCAGCTGTCGAGAGAATCCTGCTTTCCTTCTCCAGAAAGACAGAGTGGTGGGAATACCTACTCCAGGAGAACAGAGTACTAATACACTTCTTCCTCTACAGTGGAGAACACAGACTCGGTTACATGGTCACACCTTACTCTACTACAGAGATGGTTACCACGCTTACCATATCGTCTACTCCCAGAGACAAAGAAAGAACGTATACAAGACTCCTACTCACCAGTACGAACGGCATACCACAACTCTAACAGCTAATGTCTTAACAAAACAGAGATGAAGCCATGAAGAGAGACATTCAAGCTAGTAGAATCTATCTATTGAATCAAGCTTCTTCCCTTTCATTTGATTATTCTTCCTCTGGTATTACTTATGGTGTCTTATTGACTTTTCATTAATTTATTTCACTTGATTACATACATCATTTAGTTGAAAGAGGAAAGCGACTCCTTCCTAGATCCCGAATCCAATATGGGGATTGAAGTGGTTCGAACCGGAGTCTCTTACTCTAGAATCTTCAACCTTCACATTGGCACACACGCAACAGCAACTAAAAAAAAGCAACAGGGAACGAAACGAATCCCTTGAGAGCTATTTCAATTCAACCAGCACACTCCTGCTCACTCATCGATCGCCTTACTGAGCCCCTGAAAAGCCAATCACTCACGGACCTTCAACTCAGTCAGGGAAAGTTGCTTTGGTGGTTCGAATCCACGTCGTTTTCACATGCACAAAAGTCGCCACTTATAATTGCGTTGTATAATCGTCTTCTTTGCCGCTCTTCAAGTGACAGATTGGATTGAGAAAGCACGGACGGGTGGGCTTGGTAGCAGACTATCCATAAGGAGGGGTTGGTGGGGCCGGAAGGGCCGCTATGGGATCTAGAAAGTGCCCAAGTTAGTTGAAGTGTAAGGGCCAGTAAGTGCGATAAGGGCAGGTATGGCGATGGAGAGGGTGACCACATAACCCACTATCCCATCGTTGAATGCGAGGGGTTTTCTAAAACAAAGAGCTCTTTTGCTCCTACCTTAAGAAAGGGAGAAAGCTTCAGGGGGGCAGAGCAGTAAGTCGGCTGGCCTTTAGCCCATTGCAGTGAGGCGGTTAGGTTAGGTCCGGCCGGAAGGCGCCCGCGTTCAAGCTTTCTTTCGCTACCATCTGATTCGACATCTGATTGATTCGCGACACCAGCCGAAAAAGTGCTAGCATTCCTTCCAGCTAACGAAGACCTACCATACAATTACCCAGCTTCTTGGTTCTTCCTCAAACTTCTTGCTATTATCAAAGCTTATAGATAGATATTACCAAGCCTTCTTAGCTCTTCCGGAAGAAGATTCTAAGGTCAGAACGGGTGTGACAACTAAGGAAGATTCAGTTAACGTAACAGAAGCAGATTTTCTCACTACAGAGGCGATAGCCTCAGGGTTGGCCCCTGATTGATTAGCCTCCCTTTCTTTCAAAGGAATGCTTCGTCTGACTCAAGATCAATGGCAAAAAGTTCAAAGACCTCCCGCTCCACCACCCATGCTTCATTTTATTTGCCTCCATGATTGATTCGATTCTACACCATCTTATGATGAAAGAGGTCATTCTACTCTACAACTAGAAGCCTTTTTCGCTATCAAGCATGGGCGCTTGGGTGGGTCCAAGGGTCACTGGTGGTACGAGACCGATCAAAGGTAGGAACGATAAGTGGGTTGGGTCATTGAGTTAGCCCAAGGGAGGAGCCATCCTCTCGGGAAAGGGGCAGGAGCCCCTGGCGAAACCAGACTATATATATCGCGTAAGATCCAATCTGACTGAACTGACGAAAGAACAATGTCAGCCCGCGTGTTGATCACCCATGTGACAGATCGGACTCATTCCTTTGCTGAAAGAGCGCCTGAAAGAAGAGCTGACTAAGCCAAGAAGCTGAATAGAGAGCCGGTTTGTTCTCGTCAGACATAATGTTTGAAAGAGGAGATGTGCCCTCGTGAGCTCGTATCCATGTCCAGTCCCGGATTCTTGAACTCCTCCCGTCACCTATGCTAGGCTAACTAAACTAAATAGTAGTGATGAAAACGTCGTAGGCAACTACCTCTCGTCCAAGTTGCTCAGTGGTGGAGCGATCGGCTGTGCACTTTAAGTAAGTGACCGAGCGTAGGTTCCCTGGGAAGCCCTATTCGATTCAATGCGGCTAGTCATCAATAAATTACGGGAGAAGGAAATCAAGATTGGATAGGTGGTTCCAAACCCGGTAGCTGCATCTGGAGCTTCGAATCTTTTATATAGATGTCCATCAAAGAAGCCTTTCTAAGTTAAGGTGAATTCTTCCTCACACGAATATGAGATGTTTGAAACGAGTGGGTCAGAATGACAAAGACTTTTGCCTAGTCCGGAGCTGTGCATGTGTGTCAGTGGCTCGAATCCGCAGGCGAAGTCATCGGTTGACAGATTGAAGGTTTCGTTTTCTCTTTCGAGTGAAGCTGACAATTGAGGTAAGGTCGCTTCCTTTGCTAAAATCCTTGCTTCCAAGAAAGATGGTCCAAAGGTACGGATCTTGGTCTTCTTGACTGGCTTTAAACCATCCGGTACGAATTATGCTCTAAGGGATGAAAATTGACATGACACAATCCCTGAAGAGTATGATGTGCCCGGCCTTGCTTCTCTTGATTCCCCACCCGTAGAGGCGGATCAATCTCTATACCAGAGATTGCTTTTAGCTCTATCTTTTCAGAGACAGGAGAGGATACTCTCTACTTACAAGAATGCTACTTAGGGAGATTTCCGTTTTATTGGTTCCCATTTGACTTAACTTACTCCGCTCAACTCAATTACTCATCATCATCAGTAGTTCTACGCCTGGCTCCGAACGATGGTGAAGTTTGCTTTCTTTCCGCGGGTACCACGACAAGTTTGATCAAAAGGTCAGAAGGCCGTCTTCTTCCTTTGCTTCAGTTGACGAAAATTTTATATTATAGAGTGGTATTGCGCCCCCTAGTCTCTACCTACCCACTCGGGTACGGGTACCAGGTTTCAAAGCGTATGTACCCCAAGTCTCACTCCCTAACGAATTTGTAGTCTACGCTCGGCCTCGAAGTTCAGATTCGAACTACGCCTCGTTAACCCTTCCCTTAGGCTACCCTTCACACTCCCCCTCACCCTTACTCTGCTCCGCCGGCTCCCATCATTTCGGGGTCGCCACAGTCACACTATTAGCTATAATAAGAGCCTTGGGCACATGGGACGAACGAATAAGATCAATAATATCGGGGCAGAACCATAGAATATCGAGATGACAGGACCCACTTACTTGCCTTTCTAGGCAACTAATACCTTCCCCAGAACGACTATATTCCGTCTCTCATACACTACTAAAGAGTACATCTGTACCAAACCAGGCACGTAAGAAGGTATATGAACTTATGAACTACAAAACCGTACTTCCGTACTACTGTACCAACCACCTTGACTTTTATTATGAATCTCCTGCTCACTTAGAATATCGGGGAATCTCTATTTAGCTTGTTAAACGGCTGAAGAGCTGCTACGGTGGGGGAATCGGACTTATCCATGGTTAGTCAACATAATTGCATAGGCCCAGAAGCCCAGGTAGCTCGGCATGGGAGGAAAGGAATATCTCTGAACTAATGGTCGGCCGCTTACTCAATAATGCTAAGTTAAGCCCCTGGATTGACTAGTTTGATCTCTCCTAGCAGACGGAAGCCGCAACAACAACAATTTGCAATCAGCGTCTTCCCTATATGGTATGGATAGAGCCAGCTCTGTTCCTGTAATCCAATACCGCTCCGTGGGGTAAGTACCTAACTAAGCCAGTATGGCATCTATCTACCAATCTATCAAGCAAGGACAGATCGGAACCCAACTACGGTAACTAGCTAATCAATACCTAATCAATGGGATCTATTTCCTGAGGTAAGTAGCTAACTGAATCTGGATGCTAGGCTGGGTAGAGAGATAGATCTTAGGGTAAGGCTGGTTGCTTAACTTCCCTTACTGCGCTGTTAGTTCTTTAAGGGAGTCTAGTTTGCCCTCGCTAGTATGAGTTTGCTTTCTTTCCTGAATAAGTCTAAGCAATGGCAGCTAGCGAAGAGCGTAGGATAGATAGGGATAAGGAAGGACAAGGCCCTGGGCTTCCCTCTCCTGTCCGTCGGGGAGAAAGCGCTCTCCCCATGTTAGCTTAGCGATCAGGATCAAGTTCAAGCAAGGAATCCTATACATCCCTCAGGCTCGTTTAAATAAATTATGGAAGTAGTAAGTATGACATTCTGATGTAAAGCATTCGGTAGTCCATCCTTTTCTTCCCTTTTGATTTGACGTACCATTGCTCCTTCCTCTCTCCTTACCGATATTGCAGATTCATAAGTAGCGAGACTTAGCCTAATTGCTAGTACTCCTTCCCCACCCCCCAAGAAGAACTATTTGTGATAGCTGAACTCACTGAACCCCTGAAGGAGATCCGTTTTAAACAATCGCTAAATGGGAACCATTCGGATATTTTGTTTAGCTGGCCGATCTTATCAACCCCGTCATAGGTGAGCCTCTATAAGGAGGTTCGGTTCCTTAGGTCTTTGTACAAGCCAATAGATGGAGTGCAGGTGGTCACGCTTCACTTACCTCGAAGACCTTTTCACCATATAGATTGAGGCTGAGGCCTCTTGGCAAAAGCCTAGTCTTTTTACACGCCTGGCGAGCGTTGCTCTTTATGGTCGGGCGATCCCGCCTATTTCTATTATATAGACTTCCATTCCGAACCTGACTTCGCTGGATTCTGAACTCATCCAGCTTGTAGATCCCCCACTTACTCCATAGGGCAACCCACTTTGACAACTTGAAGAATACAATACAGCGAGCCCTTAGCAGCGATTGAGCGTACAGATCAATCCGTCACTAGAGTCACCTCAAACGGTAATTTATCCCAACCATAAACGGAAGCCCTTCTTTATTGAAGAACAAGTCCACTACCGCATCAGGAGCAATAGCACGGCATGAGAGAGACTTCCTGCAGCCCAAAACCAAAATCTAAAATCGCTCAATCAGATAGGACGACCTACTCCTTAGTTGAACCAGACTTTGCCACTCACCTTCATCCGAATCCGAATAAGGAAGAGACTGGTACAATATACGGAATAAACTGGTACAACGAGTCCAGCTGAACCACCCAGATCAGCTTCTTTCATCAAGCAACACAACACAGCCGGGACTAACCCGAGCCCGAGTTCGTATTGGTCAATTTCGGGTCAGCAAAGTGAGCATCCGACGTTCTACTTGCATATAGAAGTCGATCGGACATTCATATCACTATGGTTAGCTCCGACTCCTTCTTCACTTTACCCCTTTTACGAGGCCTTTTTAAAAGCCGCTTGGCAAAGAAAAGAAGGTCAGAGCGGTTTCGAAGCGAGATTGTCGTTTATTTACTCTGACTCCGCTTCCGAATCAACTAAACAAAAAGCTTCTACCACGATATTTCATGCAGCAGAAGCAACCTTCACACCTTAACTAACTTAAGCAGCACACCCGTGTCCATGAGAAAAACAGTAAGAAAGAGAGCGGATCACTTCCCCAAGAATCATGGGCACTACAGAACAGCCGGTACCCATCTGCTCCATTATAGTACTGATGTGGCCGTCTATCAAGCCAGGCTCTCCAGGAAAGACGACAGTCCCATAAATGGCAAGGGCAAGAGCTTGTAATCGATGACGAGCCCAAAGTTTCCCGTCAACAAAATATTCTTGGTACGCTTTAGGACGGGAATCAGAGGCAAAGTGCCTAAGTAAGAAGTCCAACGAACATTTCACAGTGGTATCGTCATTTCCTGAGGATAATTCAAGCTTAGAACGGCGAATTCCAAGCACATCACTCAAGCCCCTCTTTTTTTTTGTTTGGGTCACTCCTGGATCTAATTCTCTAAGGCGAAGCTCAATCAAGAATTATTAGATTAGAATAGCTAGATTGCTAAGTTGCTATTTTATAAAACAACAACAACGAAGGAACTCCGCTCGGAAACCAACTTGAAAAGAAACTGGAACAAAGAAACTTAGCTTACCAAGAGTTCCGGAACTAGAGAAATCAGAGATAGGATTTGTTCTCCAATATGAGGGAAAGTGCTTTTCGTCTATCTGATCTCCGTGACCTGAGTCTCGGTTTTAGCGATATTCGTTCCTTCTCTTTCGGAGTGGAGCACTCCTTCTTTCTTGGCTTGGTACGTGTTCTGAGCGAGCCTTCGCGTGACGTGAACGGTACCTATGAAGTGGAATCCGTCTGTCTTGTCTTCCACCTCATAAGGGAGTTGCGTTCCGAGGGACTCAAAATCTCTACGGAACTTGGACATACTTTACACTGACCCAATTGAGACCGTGGCCACACCTTGATCAAACAGTGATGATGTGGTCAATCCTGGATACGTGGCTCTTCGATGGGGGAAGGACCACGCTAGTCGTCTGAGTGTGTGGTGTGTAGTGGGTGCGTCTTAGTGTCTTCTTACTACGAGAAAACTACGATCAATCAATGAGAAAATTTATGGATTCTCGTTCTCGAAACGAAACTCTTTTTCTCTTTCATTATTGGAGGATTGGCATTTGGCCAAGATGTGATCTATCTCTTTCCTTGTAAGGAGTGGAACTTTTCTTTAGCGAGGAACCGTTTCACTCGGCGGACAGTCGATTGATAAAAATGCTTTAGGCATCTTTTGAGCATGTTCAGCTTAAAAAATTCCGTGAGTCCTACTAATTATCACAGAAACAAAACATGGCTAGTAGATAACGATTTTGTTATTGTAGAAAGCGATCAGTTCTTCCGATTTCGGGCTTGGAAAGGTGTCTTTCTCAATTCCAGAAGTGGAGGAGCCTATGTAGAAGAGCACCACGGTTCAGGTCCCGACACATGGGGGATGAATTCAGCTGCAAGGATCGTGAATCAAGGGAAGGGAAGAATTCGACCAGAATAGTGAAGTCACCCCCCCGACCGAGACCTAGATGGCAACCTAACCGCAGAAGAGAAAGGGAAGACCCCCAGAGCCATAACACAGGCGCCCGCCACCAGCACAAGTGAATAAGAGAAGATCACGTCTCCTAAGGTGGCGGTATCACCGTCTACAGGTCGAGTCACGAGATCTCAAGTGCAAGTACTCGACGCCGTGAATCAAAAAATTCGGGTGATAGACGAAGGCGTTGGTCCATCGGTGCCTTAGGGGCAATCATCTGCGCCAGTGTATAAAAATACATTTGAAATTCTGACAGTTGCGAGGAGAGCTTATGGACAAAAAATGAGGATTCCGGCGGCTTTTGCCACTTATGATCAGTGTTCACAAGAAAGAGACGGTTCCATGTCTTACAATGTTCAAGCAGCATTCTTGTCGGAAGGATTTTGAAGGAGGCCCGGACACCTACCGAACATCCCTTAAGGATGGAACAACATGATGAAGAAGGCGGCGAAGGTATGGAGGAAAATATGGGAAGAGAACCAGGAGATCTCTGAAAAGGGGGAGGCAAGGAAGTAGTAGACATTAAGAAGAGGAGACAACCCGCTCTTGGACTTTAGACTATGCGCGTCGCGTGCTCGATCTAGCAATCTTGGACAATGGTTTTGATGAACTGTCACTAAACTAAAAAAGAAAGAAGAGAAAGAACTTGGAGTTGGCGCCTACATAACAGGTTGCTTGCTTACCAAGCCATCCTGGCAAGCTCCTCCAGTTCGATTATGATTCTTGACTTGACTTATAAAAACGACTCACTAGCAAAATGAAAGACGATCGATTATCTACCCAAGAAGATAGAGAGTCCCACATACGAGAAAAGGTCACAAATGGAGTTGAACCAAGTAACATTGCAAAGGCATAATGATAGTAGGGTCGGGATATCCCCGCCCTCCGAACCGGACGTGAAGGTCTCCCCTCATCCGGCTCTCTGCAGGGGAATCTCCACTCACTGCTTCCCCTAATATCCTCCCTTTACCACATCATGGGGGTTTACAGGAGATCCCAGAGGCTCGCTCGGAAAGGCTGCTATACTAGACCTTTTTACTAAACTCTACTCTAGTAGTAACTAGACTCACTATAGTAGTCCGTCCGGCTGCTCTTGCTGAAATCATTACTCTTCATTCTCCCGTGCTCTAGCAATTGCGCTCCCTAGACCACTACCATGTAGTTAGGTAGGGACAATCAATCCGTAGTGACGGGAATCTAGGAATGAATGGGGATCCCCATCAATATCCAAATGAAGAATCTATTGATATATAATTATCCCTTTCTCTCAATAGATGTATCTGGTCTGATACGGTACAGTACAATACGAGACGATGGAATGCAATGGGATGGATGGTAGAGGGCTGCCTGCGCCCAAAAGCGATGATTCACTTGTCCCCTTGTCCATAGGGACCTCGTGGCATACAACCGCCACGACTCCCGCTAGATAGCCGCCCCTTTCTCTCTTTTTACAGCCTCGTGGACGGACGAAAGAAGGGAAGTTACAGAACGGGGCAGTGAAGGCTCGCGAAGTAGACAGCAAGCAAGCAACGACTGAAAAGCTGCGAGCGGAGCAGCAAGTAACGGCTGAAAAGCCGTTACGCGCTAGTCGCGCGATTACGTAGTTTTGAAGAGCAAGCAAGCAACGGCTGAAAAGCTTGACGGGCCTCCAGATTCACTTGTTAGCCTTGACCCCCACTGAATAAGACTGAATTTGTTAGCAGCTTTACTTCACTTAAGGTTAGCTCTTATAGGGCCTCCAGATTAACTGCTAACCTTAACAGCTCTTATATATATTTAACTGCATTTAAGGAGCAAGAAAACGCTATACAACAAGCATAAGCAATACTTAGTATTACTTAGTAATGCAATACTTAGTATTACTTAGTAATGAGCAAGAAAACGCTTTTATGGAACAAGCAACGCATTACTAAGTAAGACCATTCAATACTTAGTATTGATTGGCGCCAATACTTAGTATTACTTAGTATTGGCGCCATTACTTAGTAATACTGAGTCTTTCTTATGCTTGTTCCATAAAAGCGTTTTCTTGCTCGTTTTCTTGCTGCTAGCGCGCGGAGACTCTATCATTGATCTAACGAATCTAAAGATCTAAAAATGGAAGAACGAGCTCTTTGGCTCGCTCCGTGCTTAC
>CM037589.1:151800240-151819641 GCA_021018995.1 Chloranthus sessilifolius
GCAGGGCCTCGGTTTGCTGCGTGGACTTCCTATGCATTTCCTACAGAGTGGAACCCAGCTCAGCTCCGCCGAGCCAAAAGGGAAGAACCGCCGGAGGCGGACGGTAGAGTATAGCCAAGAGGCTTTCTTGTCCGTAGAGGACCTAACAGAAGACCGTGCTCCGAAGCTATTGCACTGAGAGTTTTGTTTTAAGAACACTTTACCTTACCCTTCTATTGAGCCATGTCTAGGTGGAATCGGCAAGATTGAACCGGGGACCGCCCGGCCACCGCCGGGGGGACAACCAGACCAACCAAACCTGTAGGGTTTCTTTCCGAAGTTTCCTCCCGGGGCCCTTAATCATTGAATTCATAGGGGCGTCCGGGGCAGTGGTCCAATGAAAGAAAGGAGGGCGGGCGGATTGGATTCGTCGTGGTCGGGCGAATTCATTCTGGGAAAAAAAGGGGAACGGAGTCACCTGAGCTACGCGAAGGGAAGGAAGTCGTGGGCGGAGCCGGAGGTCACTTTTCCCGATCCATCCCGAAGGTTTCATTCCCTTTCTCGCCCATCATCGTACCCAGCCCAGCTATCGGCTCAGCCCTAATCTATTCATATATTTTGGAAAATGGATATTTAGGGATCTCTCTTGTTCATAGATCTTGAAACCGGATCAATATCCATTTCTCAATAGATCTATCTATCTATCGATAGAAAGATATAGATCTATATCTGGATCTATCTCCATATCTAAATATGGAAGAACCTTAACTTAAAGGGCGTAACCAACGGAAGGTTCTCCCCCTGTCCCCGACATTGTTCTCCGACGATGTCCCCTGGGCGAAAGGGGCCACCATTCTCTTTCTTTCCTCAATCGTTCCGATCAGGACAAGTGGGTTGGTTCGTTTCGTCCTCCTATCTACGCAATTCTCTGTCTTCGTTCGTGAGAATGTTGGGCGAAAGGTATAGTATAAGTAGAGGGGCGGCTGTGAAACGGCGATTCCCCCTTTTCCATTGAAGTAGGGAGGGCCCCCTTCCCCACCATTCCGACCTATATTTGATAGGGATTTGACCGATGCTGAAGGTAGCTTGCTTACCAAGCCACCCACTGGAGAAGCTAGTCGCCAGAAGAGTGTCGCCAGAAAGAAGCGACGAGGAAGCGAAGCTGTCGTAGAAGCTTTGCTTCCCCCCCCTGTAGTCGTAGTACTCGGCTCGTCGCTACTTTGATTCAAAAGGTAACCGACGGTTCCCGACTTTCTCAGGTTTCCGCAACCGTAACCATTTGTCACTCCGATTACTTCATCCATAAACCCTTTTGTATTATTTCAATAGCGGTACGCTCTAAAAACAATCAAGGATAAGCTTGCATTCTAGAAGCGGTAGCTTAGCTTCCCGCCTCCCTCATTCCTACAGCTTCCTTCGGTGAGAAGTTCCCTTCCCAATGGAAGGTCTGCTCAGCAAATGTACAAAGTGGACCGCTGTTTGGGGGTCGCATACCTGCTAGACGTAGCCGCCGGTTGGCTGACCCTCTTCTTCCCATTCGGGTTGGGTTGACCCAGAAGTCAGAAGGAATGGAACCACTGGAGAGTCGTCTGCAGTTCAAACTTGGAGACGACTTACTTTGGAAGCGGAACACGAACCGATTTCCGCTATTCCGGGTTATTATTGAGCGTAGCGAAATCGAGGTTTATGAGAAAGTAAGCGAAGTTTTGTTGGTGTTCTACCTTTGCTTTGCGTAGTCTCGGTCCACAGTGGAAGGCTCCGCACCTGAGCCTCGTTAGACTCAGCGGAAGTTTCAAGTGTAAGCGAAGAGAATAGATGAGATGAAGTCCGTCCCTTAGCCTAGTGTAGTCTCCACAGCTGACGCAACTCCGTACCTTAGTGTAGTCTCCACAGCTGGCGTGACTCCGTACCGACGCCTCACTACTACTTCATTTCATGAAATTCATTCATTAATTTCATTAACGGCTAAGCGATTTCATAACCTTTGCTTTCCTTAACCAGCTGACCTTACTTCGTAACCTTAACGTACTTTCTTCCGTACTTTCTCAGGTCTAACCTTCGCCACTTCAAACGGGCGCTTCGCCCCTCTTTTCTTTTTTTAATTAGAAAGAACGGGACGGGGGGATGAAAGACAAAGAAAGGGATCAGGGGGCTTGATGATCGGAGAAAGGGAAGGGGCGTGGTTGGTGTGTCACTGGGTCGGTGGGGGAACCCGTAGGAAGGGGGGACGACCGCCGAATTCACATCAGAAATCGCCAACATGAACACAAACGAAATCTGGAATTGCGTATAGAAAGAAAACGAACCACTTCTTTTCTCGGAGCTGAGGTATATGAAGAATGGCTCTTTGGTCCCTTTCGTCCAGTGGTTAGGACATCGTCTTTTCATGTCGAAGACACGGGTTCGATTCCCGTAAGGGATAGGTACTCATTCCCGGCCGCTTTCAGTTAGTGTTCATTGCTGAGTGATCGCTCGCTATCTGGCTGGAAAAGGTGGTCCGGAAGCTTCCTCTCTCCCAGCAAGCAAGACGAGATGAGATCACCACTTCTCAGTAATGGACTTCCTTGAATTCTTCCTTAGCCTTAGATGTCCTTTCATAGATTCTCGAACCTCCGACAGAAAGAACTCAATGCATGCGTTCTTTCTCTCCTCCCCTCAGCCACACATCTCTTTCGTTCGCCCCATTTTTGTTTTTGCTTTTGGCCGTTTTTGTTAGGCATTGAACCCCACCTAGGTGCTGAGTGGTGTCCTCCCCTCCCTAATACCTAATACATAGTTCCCTCTATTGAGCCTAAAGCTTCAACCATGGCATGGCAGTAAGCAGTAAGTTGGCCCAGTCTCTCGCCCAGCCTTCGCCTTCTTCAGTGGCCAAGTTGAAGCGTTCAACGCGGCCTACCACCTTTCTTTTTCAAGGTTGAGCTTGTTCAATTGAAGCTAATGCTATGCTGCCCTTCCCTTGTTCAAGAGAAAGCGAGGACTTTCTTTTAGCTACCGGCCCAAACAAAAGAGATTAGCCTCTTGATCGATCGATTGATTGGATCGAAGTACGAAGGGGTTGATTGAAGTGTGAGATCAGACAGACCGAGCAACTAGCTGCTGCAGGATTGGACGTCTATCTATCTCACCACGTCAATGACGGCGGAAGGAATGCCCTTCTTTCTTACGGCTCGTTACCGCAGCGCTCGTTCACTCCAAGTGTAGTGTCTTTTTCAACCTGTAGTGTATCAGCTCTGGCATTATTGAACGAAAGAGATGCCGGGTCGGTCAATTGCATTAGGTAGGAGATGCAGGACCTGTCTTAACCGCAAGTGCATTCGCTATTCGATTCCATCCTCGATCCCACCTACCTTATGTATCTTCGGTCGGTATACTTTCTTCTCTATGTCGCCGTCTCATCAATGAGCGTAGATTGATGGAGATGGCTTTTGTGCCGGTCAATCTGTATCAATTTATTCTGGCATCGTTTTGTTGGATCAAAGATCGGCAGGTGATCCGTCCTTTCTCCTCTGCCGTGGTTCATGCATTCTTCCTTCCACTTACTTGAATCAAGTTCCAAGGCCGCCAAGAGCTTAAGGTTCCTAATCAAAAAGAATCTTATATATTAATTGAATGTATTTATCATCGAATTTTTCTTTATATATTCCTGATTTATGTGGTCGAAGCACCACTACACCAGGTGGTAAATCAAGTGTATCGTTCGCAGCCTTCATTCCTGCCTGCTCGCTTCCACACACGCCTTGCATTCTGAACGGTTGCCCTTCCTTCAGTCGAACCCTGCTCCCGCTTAGATGGAACAGGAGCCCTGCCAGAACTAGAACAGAGGGCGCCAATTTGATCGCTTATACAGACCTTGACTGCCGCAAATCCAGTCTTATACGCCACGCCCTATAGATGAGTAATAGGGAGCACCCTGCTTTTGGTCGTCCATAGGAAGAGAGGGTCAGCGAGCAGGTGTTCCCCATCTTTACCAAAGGCAAACAGCCCCCATGTTATGAAGCGTGGGGAGCCTGCATGACAAGAGCAGGCAGCAGGCATGGTGCATGGGACCAACCACTTCTTTTTCTCGCCACGCCAGCCACTTCATTCAATCATATGTTCTATTCCGGGACACTGGCCATTCATTCTTTATTCATGCTATCTGGTTCAATTGGGGACTTTCTGACTTTCTTTCTGAAAAGGCCGGCTTATTACGCCGCTTACTTACCTAACGTATACGCTTCGCTACGCTTACTCACTTTCTTTCAAGACAAAGAGGATAGCGCGCTTCTTACACCACCACTTCTAAGATAAGAGACCACTCTTCTACTTTGAAAGCGCAACAGCTAATAACAACTTAAGTGCAGTTAATCTGGAGGCCCGTCAATCTGGAGGCCCGTAAAGGTCAGCTAATAAATTCAGTCAATCTTGAGGCCCGTCAAGGTTGGCTAAGAATAAGAAGCAAAAAGCAACTAAGCTTTAGATTTTAGCTGCCGCTTTCTTTCATAACAGAGCCGGGAATAACAATAACGGCCGGCATAGAAGTCTCTCGCAATTAAGGGCTGCTGTTGGAGTTAGGAGTTCGGGGGCGCCATGATCCTTCTCTCTGGAACAATCGAGGGCACTGACTGACTGCATCAATCATCGCTCAGTGAGCTATTTATTGCCGCCAATAGAAATCGCTTGCATGCAAGGCTAAGCTAAGGTAGAGCTATCGCGCGCGGGCGAAGGAGATGCATTTCTGGTACTGGTGGTACTGGACAAGCTCTCAGGGAATAATCTATTTCTGATTTCTGCCTTTCTTTCCCATGACGACTAGGAACGGGCAAATCAAAAATTTCACTTCGAATTCCGGACCTCAACATCCTGCTGCTCATGGTGTTTCACGATCAGTATTGGAAATGAACGGAGAAGTGGTGGAACGTGCGGAACCACATATTGGATCACTCCAGTGCGGCACGAAGCCGCTGACGCCGAGTCGGCTCCTATGCCGCTAGCTATGCCCTGCTTGGTCCCCCGGCACGGTGGAGGTTCCGTAGCGCGTCATGAGCACCGGGCAAAAGGCGGGGCGGTTGAGCAACTCGAGCGAACCACCCTACCTTACTACTTAATAGGGACAGAAGGGAGAAGGTTGTGAAGGTGGCCTCGTTATCCACACCTCCGGTCGGATGAATGGAGGACCGACCGACCCGGGTTTTCACGAGCGTTGGCGGGTCCTGGAGTGCCCGTCAAGGGCGCTAGCGCATACCCCGGGGTGATCATCACCACCTGCACCTCACATCTCGGCACAGTGGAACGTGTAACCCGCCTGCTGTCCCATTCAACTACACTTGTTCCTGTAATTCATAGCCTAACAGAACGCAGCAGCGAGGGACAACCCACCCATACAGCCAGCGGGGAGGATGGCACTACTGGCAAAGACCGTCTGGCGAAAACGCCGCAGGCGCGAAGCGTGGTAGGCCTGCGCCGGGGGAGCATAGCATAGGGAGGAAAGGGAGCCCGGACGGTGGAAGAGCCAGGGGAGGCCGGGTCATTTGACGGAAATGGAAGGCTTTTTCCGAGCGGCTCATGAATTCTTGGAAAAAGAGGGAGCGAGCCAATGGATCAATGAATAGATAGAGTCAACGGTACGACAGACAGCGCTGCCTACACGCGAATTTGCTTCCGAGGTCGAGCAGTCTAAATTTCACTACAGGATTTGCGAATGAATGCTGGGCTGGGCCACCTCGAATGGCGTGAGCCGCATGCGGGGAGACCCGCACGTACGGTTTTTAGGGGGATCTGGCCGAAAGACCGGCCGGCGCCCACCCGACTAGAGGGACTGAGAAATTAATAGAGTACAAAACGTATCTTCAAGCTTTACCTTATTCTGATCGTTCAGAGGGCGATCGCGGAGTCACTGAATGAAGTCCTCCGTTTCTTTCGGAGGTGCTGACCCAGGCAGAGATGACTAAGTGACATATGGAATATGGCGACGACAACAGCATGTCGTAGAAGGAGATAACAGGTGGAGCCAACGACCCACTAAGACTCAAGTATCTACAACTACATCCCCGAGCGGCAGTCAAACGGGGGCGTGAATGCGAGATGCCAGCGGAATGATCGGCCGGACAGAGGCTAGGGCTGCTTCCTTCCCACCGCGTCCTTCCTTGTGTGTCGGAGATACAAAGCGAGTGCACCGGAAAAGAACGGGAACTGGGTCGATCTATTCTATGGCGAAGCATCCGAAGCATAACTGCACACTCACACGATCTTTGCCGAGAGATAGGAGCATTCGGTGGAACCGGTGAACTACACTTGCTTCTGGATAGATGTGTGGGACAGAGGGCTCGTGGTACCAGCTGCCCACCCTTCCTCCGCTTTGAGAACCGTGTGAACGGAGAGTGGGCAGAAGGGAAGGAGGTCCTCATACGGAGTCGCACACTTGAGCAGTGCGGGAGACTTGGGAATGGGTCGAGTAAACTCCCCTGGGGCCGGAAAAATCACAGACGAACCCCTTGGTATTTCTTTTTTCTTAGTGATTGGAAAGGAGGGCGCCAGGGTATGTTATAGAAAGGGAAGGCAGAGGTAGTACTTCGAATGGCGAAGAGAGGCATCAATGGACTGAAGTCGAGAGGTAGTCGCTGGGCCTAAGGGAAGGAATGGGAAATCGTCAAGGATGACTTCTTTGTTGGCGAAACGAAGGGGGGGGAAACCACACCAGTGATTCTCTGAGCCGGTCTGGATTTCCAACGCCTCGGGAAACTGGTCGAGATAGATGACAGCACCTTTTTCCCCTCTTCCTTACCGGGAGGGCGATCTTATCTTCTGGCCTTCACCTCCCGCCCGGAAATAGAACCAAGCCCCCCTTCTGATCCATTCATTTCTGCAAGCAGGGGGGATCCAGAGCTAAGCCCCCCTCCTATTCGAGGCCGGGTGGCCTCGCCCCACAAGCACCCAACCTTCCTTTTGCTCTTCCTTCGGTTTGGCTCCACGAACGCGCCACCTAGGAGCCCTACTCATATTCAAAAGGCGCTACTTCAATTCAAGCGCAAGCCCCCTAGTTGCAAAGTACCAAAGTGGTTGCGGGAACGAGACGCTTTCTTTGACGGTTTATGGATGGATTCAGTCAGCTTCACTCCCGAGGGTTAGGGATTTTCATAAAGTCTGGTCGAAGAAGCAAGGCCCATACAAGACTTAGTCTTACTTAGTCATGTAGGGCAGCAAGAAAACGAAGAAGCATAAGCAATACCATTACTAAGTAATACTAAGTCTTGATTACTTAGTCATGCAATACTGAGTATTACTTAGTAATGTAGGGCAGCAAGAAAACGAAGAAGCATAAGCCCATACAAGCAATACCATTACTAGGTAATACTAAGTCTTGATTACTAGTAATGGTCTTACTTAGTAATGTAGCGCGCGCAGGAGTTTTCTTGCTGCTCAGCTGTTGCTTGTTCCTTCCCTTATAGTGGCTTTCGCGTATTACTAAGTAAGACCATTCAATACTTAGTATTACCATTACTAAGTAATACTAAGTATTGAATGGTAATACTAAGTATTGAATGGTAATACTAAGTATTGATTGGCGCCATTATGAAGTATGACTTTGCTTCTTCGTTTTCTTGCTCCCTCCAACTCAATCAATATCAACAACATGTCGTGACGCTTTGGTTACCGGCGAACCAAAGGCGACCCTCTCGAGTTTCCGGCTGTTTCCTAGATTGAAGTAGCCTTTTTCGCCCTAAGAAAGAAGTCACTATCAAACTGCTCGCCCAACAAGCAAGGTAATACTAAGTCTTACTAAGTATTGAATGGTCTTACTTAGTAATGCGTTGCTTGTTCCATAAAAGCGTTTTCTTGCTCCGCCCGGTTACTAATGAATTGGTTTGCGACTGAAGGAAGTAGGGCTCCTATTGAAACGCTTTCCCTCCCTCAAAAGGCGACCAGCTTTCCATACTACTTATTACGTTTTACGTTAGGCTGCCATTTTTCCAATATCATGGAATAGCATGGCCTGGGGCTAAGGTCACTCAAGTGGGAGAGCCGTGTTATGGGTGACCTCATTGCACGGTTCAGAGAGCACTTGTGTATGTGATGCAAGTGAACGTGTACGAAAAAGCTGTCGTAAAGTTTCGTTGTTCGTTCCGTCGTCGACCCTATCTATGTTTCTACGATGGCCCAAGAACACGCTCATTCTTCAGCCGTAGAGAGACTTTTGAATTGCGAGGTACCATTACGAGCTCAATATATACGAGTGTTATTCCGTGAAATCACTCGAATTTCAAATCATTCACTTGCTTCAACTACTCATGCTATGGATGTGGGAGCATCAACTCCGTCCCTGTGGGCTTCTGAGGAGCGGGAGAAATTGTTGGAATTCCATGAAAGAGTCCCGGGAGCCAGGATGCATGCCAGTTTCATACGACCAGGTGGAGTGGCACAAGATCTGCCTCTTGGCTCATGTCGAGATATTGATTCCTCCACACAACAATTTGCTTCTCGTATCGACGAATCAGAAGAGATGTCAACCGGCAACCGTATCTGGAAACAACGATTAGTGGATATTGGTACTGTCACTGCACAGCAAGCAAAGGATTGGGGATTCAGTGGTGTAATGTTAAGAGGTCGTGCGACATGAAGACATTGATAGCAATATGGGGGAAGTTCCCATCAGGCAACAACGGTTCTGCCTGACCCTACTCAAGCATGCATATTATGTCAGTGAAGACTTGGTGTGAAGCCTTGGAGACGACGTACCCGGGGCTAGGGTGAGCTGAGGGGGGACAGCGTAAGTGAGCGAATGTGTGTAAGCCCAGTCAAACATGACTGTTCTAGGCGGGGCGGGCCACCCACCTTCGAATGGTGTTGGTCCTACGGACCGTGAACGGATTCGCCTCTGGCCTCTGGGCACGTCGGAACCGCATGAGTTCACCGGGGTGGAGCACGGTCCGCCAAAATCGGCATAGGTTAGGTGCTATTGATGGAACATGGTAAGCCCATCTTTCTCCATATGGAAGTGCTGCGGGCACATAGAGATGTGGGTAGAGGAAGCCTAAAAAAGCGAAGGCCGAGCAGTAGGTCACGTGACCTGCACCGAAAAGGTGGCTGACTGGGCTTTCTCCTGGATCAAAGCAGATCAGCTCGCCCCATTGGTCGGTCGAATCAGGCGGGCCCCTGCCCCGGAGCGTCGAATGAAATAGGTGGCCGGGTTCTCTTTCTACAACCCTATTGATATGATAGGCCCGGCCCCCTTCCCCCTATCCCTTATGTTTAGGAGCGGGATCCGCCCAAGAACGACCAGTCTTGCGTACGGAAGGCACGGACTCCGCGAACGTCCCGCGCCCTCAGAGAAAGAAAGCCTCAACCAGAACCACATTCCTTTTGCGTGCGGATGTAGCTAAGTGTCTGACTCTATTGGTCATAGTTCCCTGCTGTTGCGGCCGGTGCTCGTTTGCGCGCGCGTGAACCAACCCAACAAACAAGGAAAGGATGCCTCTCGGGGCATCTGAGAATGATTCGAGCCGTATGAAGGGAAACTCCCACGTACAGTTTGTTTTGGGGGGGAAGGAGCCCAACGGGGTCCCCCCACTGACTTGGCCCGGGCCTAAGTGAAAGTGAAGTGGTGGGCCTACCCATCCCAACCAGGGGTATGCTGGGATTCGCGAAGAGCAGCACCTTACGATGTTCATGACCAATCGGATCCTGACGTACCAGTAGGTACCAGAGGAGATCGCTATGATCGTTACTGTATCCGTATCGAAGAGATGCGACAAAGTGTTCGGATCATTGTGCAATGTCCTAATCAAATGCCTAGTGGCATGATCAAAGCCGATGATCGTAAGCTATGTCCTCCATCACGATGTCGAATGAAACTATCCATGGAATCGTGCGCCGTGTGAAACGTAGATCATCGCCGTTCTTAACCGAGACTCAGGTTAAGCTCCGTCTCGGAACCTTGTGGGGTTAGGAGTCAAGCATCCCGAGGTTGGCGCATCTCGTTGGGCGTGGAGAAGCATTGGGAACCCCAATTTCTTTCTTCGGAGCAGTTTCTTTTCCCGTCCCCCCGCCCGGCATAGCGCTTCGCTTCTGGTTCTTCGAAAGAATCAACTGACTTCTTCATTGATCTGGGGGAAAAGGAACCGTCTACCAGTTGGGAAGCTAGACATCAAGTAAGTGGCTTGATGAGGATAACTAAGCTGACACGCCGGAGTTGGCTGCTGGCACAACAGGGTGGTGCCTTACCGCACCGCAGGCGGACGCGCGGTAGCGTTCGTGGTGGTGCTTAAGGATTCCAATGTACTGCGTCCAAGATCAGAACGAGCTTGCCGGCGGACCACTGCCGTCCCATTCTTGAGTGAGCTGGAGCGCAGCCATCTTATCCACTGAACTAGCTAGAAGCTATCGCTTCGGGTCGAAGCACTAAAAGAAAAGGACCGGGAAACGCGGCGGCATAGGAACCACGGGACCCAGGAGGGAGAAAGACGATGTACGGGATACGGGATCCTCGTAGTAGGCTGGACCAACATTCAGCCGAGAGAGGGCAGCCTTTAGAAGCAACAGGTTGGGAAACCCAGAGAACGCTTCGCGTTTTCTTATCTTCTTCCCGCCCTAGGAGTAGGAGTAGCACAAAAAGAGGGATTAGCATTATTGACCCCATGATAAACCACTAACACCTTCCTCGTTGGGGCTCCGCGCACTGGGAAAACGCTGACGCGACGGGAAACCGGCCACTAGTTACGAAGCTCCAATAAGGTATCGAGAGGGCTATCACAGTCAGGTGCGAAGCAATTGCCCCCTATTTGTAAAGTACCCCTCTTCCTATTTAGGGTAGGAGGTTGAGGCGAGAAATGGCTTGATGAACCGTTCCGTTCGCCACGCACCGGCCCCATTCACTTGCTTATCGTAGAGGCTGTAAGTACACAGTGCCCCAAAACTCTCCAAGTATAGTGGGGTTGAGACACGAGAGTGCCTACCTCCGAGCCGAGAGTGCCCGCCCTTTCTTTCAAGTAGGCCACTTTTTCCGGAACGCAGTCCGGGATAACCGTGACCGCGTATATCTATATATCTTCGATGCTGTCATTTCGAAATGTCCGCTTCAACCGCTCCCAAAAAGCAAAGTTGGCTTGACGAGCGCGCTAGTAGCATAGCAGCCAACAAGCAAGGGCCGAGCAGCAAGAAAACGTATGCAGCAAGAAAACGTATGCGCGTGCTAACGCTATTACCTGAATTGAGCTTTCGCGCTAGCGCGCTCGGCCGTTGCTTGTTGCTATAGGCTTTCGCGTATTACTAAGTAATGGCGCCAATCAATACTTAGTATTACCATTCAATACTTAGTATTGATTGGCGCCATTACTTAGTAAGACTTAGTATTACGTTGCTTGTTGCTAGCGCGAAAGCCTTTGCTTGTTCGTTTTCTTGCTCGAACAAGCAAAGGCTGAGCGCACTAGCGCGAAAGCCTAAGTCATTAATCTTAAGACTTAGTATTACTTAGTAATGGCAACAAGCAACGCAATACTTAGTATTACTTAGTAATGCTGAGTAATGGCGCCAATCAATACTTAGTATTACCATTACTAAGTAATACTAAGTATTGAATGGTATTACTTAGTAATACTAAGTATTGATTGGCGCCCTACATGACTAAGTAAGACTAAGTCTTGTATGGGCTTATGCTTGTTCCATAAAAGCGTTTTCTTGCTGCAGGAGTTTTCTTGCTGGGAGCAAGAAAACCAATAATATCCTTCTTGTCCTTCTACTTAAGGGGCAAAGAGAAGCGCTTTCGCTACTGAGAAAGCGAACGGTCAGCGCGAAGGTTCAAGACTTAGCCGAGCGTTAGCGAAGCGGAACGAAGCGCTAGATAAGGCGGAGCGGACTTTATGCTGAGCCTCGGTAGCGAAGCACTTAAGATGAAGCGTCGGTGCAGAGCACTTTCAGAACGAAGCGTCGGTAGCAAAGCTGACAACGCAACGCGTTAGCGAAGCTAGATTCTCATAGCGAGGCGCTTCGAGTTAGCGAAGCGCTGTAGTAGCGCCGAAGCCCTATGTGCTATAATGCTGAGCCAAGGACGCTCCGCCTTATCTATAGAAGCAGTCAACTTAGTTCTGAACGAATTAGCTCCTTGGTAATGGCTCAATCTATAGATAGAAAGCCCTATGATGGGAAACTACCACGTTAGGTCTGGAGAGAGACGGGACCTATTATATAATAGGGGGAGCAGATGCAAGCTTTTTCTTTCAATAGCCGGCCAAATGACTACAGGATCATCGGTCTACTCCACCTCAATTCACCATTTCGAACCTTATACAGAAGGTTTTTCCGTACCAGCTCCTTCTACCTATACCGCAGTTGAAGCACCTAAAGGAGAATTTGGTGTGTTTCTGGTCAGTAATGGAAGCAATCGTCCTTACCGTCGTAAAATAAGAGCACCTGGCTCTGCCCATTCACAAGGACTCGATTCTATGTCCAAACATCACATGCCAGCAGATGTGGTCACCATCATAGGTACTCAAGATATTGTGTCTGGAGAGGTAGATAGATAGGACTACTAGTTGCTCGATCAGGACCCAACGCTTTATTGCGAGCCAAAAACCTCACTGAACAACATGCGATTTTCAACAATCGTTTGATTAAGCGACAGCCCCCCTCATATTTGAGTCGTGAAGTCGTTAAGCGTAACAATCGGCCCACCAACATACACGATCCCCCGGGTGTTAGTTCGAATATTCATCCCGGGGGGCAGATCCGACAAGGGAATGGTCTACTCACTTCTACAAGAGAGAGATTGCCCGCGGGGCGGGGAAACAAGCCCTCTCGAAGGTGCTGGATCGAGATGGAAGGCATTAGTGCGAATAGGCGGGTGGACTGAGGACATGATAATACGGAATTGTTCTGTAATGGTTCGTCCGCCGGTTTGCGTACTCTGTAACCCGCGGAATCAATTGCTCCACCGGAGGGGTCGCCACTACGAAGCCAATATTGCAGGAGTGGCGCAGCGATGGAATCAGATTAAGCATTTTTCTGTGTTTCCCGCGAAACAGAACGTCGTCGAGGATGTTAGCTGGATATCTATCCCCCTCCCAACTGCGCTGGAGCCGAATGCTTGTGGTCAGCGGAGTATTACAGACTTCATTCTGCGGTTACGGATTCGATCCAGATAGCTTTCTTATGCATTAGTCCACCTGCAATTACTCTAGTTCAGGGTTCTCGTCCGCTCGAGATGAAATCACCAGAGGTTCTTTTTCCGATTCCGTCTCCACTTCAAAGAGCTTTTCCAAATCCGAGCTAGAACCGGCGCCTTGACAATCCTCTTCTCTTCTTCAAGGCATCAAACGATTTCTGTGCCGCCTCCGTCCACCGGAAATGGGACTCCTTCTTCATACAATCCTTCCTTCCGGCAGCCACTTCACTGACTTCAATTGATCAGATTGAGATAGAAATTGGCCGTGAAAACTCCTGACTTTATTAACCCCCGCTCGTTTTCAGCACTGGCCACTCCAAGCTTTGACTTTCGCCTTGTCCATCTTGAGGCCTTCTCGGGATACTACAAATCCAAAATAGATGAGTTCCCCAAGAATTATGCCTCACCCTTCTCTCGGTTGATAAACAACTGCTCCTCCCTCAACCGATTGAAAACCTCAAATGCTCGAAGTGTTCGAGCCGACTCCGACTAAAGACAAGAAGAGTTTCCTAATCCACAATGACGAACTTACCGATCCACGGCCTGAGCACCTCGTTCATCAGCCTCATGAACGTACTGGGTGCGTTCGTCAACCCAAACGGCATCACCAACCACTCGTACAAGCCAACAAGCAAGGAGCAAGAAAACTCCTGCGCAAGAAAACGAGCAAGAACATGACTAAGTAAGACCATTACTAAGTAATGTTCTTGCTGCGTTAGCCTTTAGAGTATAGCGTTTTCTTGCTGGTAGCCAGTCTTTCACTTCCGCCCTGGAACCCTCATGCCTTTCTTGGTCGGACCAACCCAACTGGCTCCGCTCGGGCTCGGGCAAGAACAAGCCTCTCTATTGGTTGGAGAGCAGAGCTAGAAAATGAGAGTATAAGACAATGAAGAGGATCCATCGACCGTTACCACCTCATCTTACAATTTATAAGTCACAGCTCACTTCGACGTTTCCAATTTCCCATAGAATATCCGGGGCTATCCTAGCCAGTATGGTTTTGTTGAGTTATTTTCTTTGTCTGAAAATGGGTTTGATTTGCTTAACCTATTTTCATTTCTACCAATTCTTTTTTTATACATTCAAGTTCATCCCAAGTTCAGTCGATCTTACTGCCTTTGCGCTTTTCTTTCATCTGTATCATGGAGTTCGTCATTTATTGCATGAAGTTCAAAATTTCTGGATGGAGTTCGAAATGCAGATATTTAATATGATATATATGCAAAATAGATTTGTCAGCCATAGATTTTATGTGTTGTTTTGGTTCTTGTTTATATGTTTGATAATTATCCATAGTTTAGTAGCTATTATAGCTCTCTGCTTTCCTGTTTTTGCGACAGGTATACCACCTGAATTAGTATTAGTGAACATTCCAGACATAGAAACCTTGGCCACTTACCTTGACCGGGAAGGCCAAGATCCAGAATGGGTTACACATGTTTGGGATACGCTCGTAAACGAGACTCGACCCAATGACTTACCAGGGCTCTTTCTTTTGAGCTTAATAGGACTTTGGAATCGAAGTTCCCCTATACTTTGGGGAATCTTCTTCTTACCTCGGCCTCTTCTTGCCTGATCCAGCAGAAGCTCAAGCCCAGCCCGCTCGCTTTGCCCCATAAAGTCTATAAAGCAATTTATCTTAACGAAAAGCGGTCGGTCGAATAGATATCAACGCCCGCAGAAAGCTCAAGCCTTTAGCTCTCAAAGCCCTGAACTCCACCTCTGCCGGCTATTGACACATGGATTCTCGTCACTGCCGACGGCAAGCCCTCAATCTTAACAGTCCAGGATGCAAAAAGCCCGATTCGCAGGTTGAGGCCATGGCGGGTCCTGTTTCCCCTTAGCCGCCGAGCATGATGATCTTCCGTTTTTGGGTGGCCATCTGCAAAAAAGTTTTCTTTTTCTCGTTCATTCGGTCATCAAAGACATACTCTGCAAGCCAGTTTCCCCTGTCAGCATAAAAAAAGATATATATATATAGTATTATCCAATCGGGGAATCTTCATTCCCCCCGCTGTATCGAATTCTTTGAGTGTCCAGCCTGCTCCCTTTGTTCAGTCGGAAGACTTTTCTTTAGAAAAACACTTTTTAGTCCCCGTCCAACAAGAGAGGTAAAGCCTTTCTATTCAAATGAGACGCACTCCCATTGTCTCGATAAGGTCAGCAGCAGGGCATACAGCAGGGATTGAGTAGTCTTGGGAGGCGGACTTCTAGTCCCCGGTTACGAGTTGACGACGTTGTTAACTACTAAAACTTAAAAAGTGTTTTAAGGGCGGAAGATCTTTCTTTCGCTTAAAATCCCAGTTTGGATGAGCAGAGTTACGCTCGATTTCGATTCATACTTTAAAATAGGTGAATAGTTGATAGCAGGCTTTCCCTTCCCTTGTTAGCTCTTCCTCTTTATTGCTTGGTAGAAAGAGTTCCTCCGGTCGGCTCTTCGCGCTTCTCCCTCCGGCCGGGCTTTCCCTTGTTCGCTTTCCTCTTGCTCGCTTTCCTCTTGCTACGACTATTTGTTCAGCAGAGACAACCTTTTACGCTTTCCTCTGAAGCGAAGGGCTATAAAAAGGACTGCTTTCCAACTCACTAGCTTTAAAGTAAGGCTCTCCTAATGGCTCGTATTCACCTCTTCCCTCGGCTGGAACTACCACTCAAACTAGATCGCTGACAGAAGGAAGGTAACTATAAGGGCTTAAAACTGGCCTGGTAAGAGACTCCACTCCAATGAGAACTAAAACTGGATCGAATGCAGGGGTTTCCTATTGCAGACTTTGACTAGATGACTCCAACAGTATGGGCTTCAAAAAAGACTAAAAATGGAGGGGATTATCTTAGCACTGCTTATGAATAGGCAACTACTGGAACTGGATGTAAAAGATTGCCCAGCCCTCTTTCCTAAGAAAGAAGTACTGATTGATACAGGCTTGATCACTGGATTGGCTGCAAGAAAACGACAGTTCACTCGAGCAAAGCGAGAGGAAACGAACAATGGATGGCTTGCCCTTCTTTGCTTGATACTAGCTCTCAGGCTTTACGCTTTCCCCCAAGCAAATTTCGATGAATAATAATAGCAGCAAGTAGATCATAGACTAACTGATAGCTATAATCCTTCAATTCGCTACGATCTTTCTTCTCTTATTCTTTAGTGCTTAAGAAAGCATAGCAAACATATAAAAGCATCTGACATCCCAATTAAGGTACGTATGCGCCCCCTTCCCGCCCTTGCTTCACTCTCGTGCTCACAGGCTTGTTGGTAGAGCTTGCTCACAGGAAGCTTACTTGCTTTCCCTATGGTCAAGCTGTTTCACTCCTTTCTGTATTCTTTATCGAAAACCCGATGTGAGGCAGTGTCACACCAAAATACCCAAGAAGCGAAGTGAAGAAGGTCCCAAGGGTTAAGGTGGTAGCCATACCCCCTTGTTTCTTGTTTATTGACAGCAAACAACGAGCTTTTCCTATCTTTTTGCTTCTTGCTCTTGCTTATCGACAATCCCACTAAGGGTGTCAGTGAGCAACAAGGGGGCATTTCTCAGTCGGGTCATCATCAAAAGAAAGAGTCACTTACTGTTACTAGAACAGCTCTCCTAAGCTGCTATTGGCCAAGCCCATTTCTACTCCAGTTTCGTCTGGTAAAAGTTCGGGACGGGAAGCTACTCGCCCTTGGTCAGTAGAACCCTACAGAGGGAAAGAGAGAGAAAGCGATCCAATACCAAGACACCCGACAGAGAACTATCACTTTATATACTTATTCCAGAAGCTACCCTGAAAGCCTATTCGTCCAGAAGTCATGAATCAGCCGATCGAGCATATATCTCTCCCCTACCCCGCAATAGCAATGATCACCGATTGTTGATCTAGCCTATATTAACTTCCAAGTCGTTCGATTTCTCTTTATAAGTAAGTGCTTTCTCTGCTTACTCAATAAAAAATAAATAATCCGAATGGAAATCTGTATGGAAGCCTCTCTATCTCCAGTAAGGAAAGGTGGGTTTGCCAAGATGAGTCCCTTTCTTCTGTGATGGGTTCTCGGCTTGTCTCTTTCTTCCTCTCTCTGCCTCAAGAGGAGTTTGTCCCTTTCTTCTCTTTCTGGTGCGCTGCTGATCGATATGGAAGCTCATTTCTTTACTTAATGATCGACTCAAAAGTGGATCGAGACACTGGCTTTGCTAACTCAATTATCTTAGATAAACTGAATAATGATAAATAGAGTTGCACAAGCCGGTCACCCTCCTTTCATATAAATCTTTTTACGATGAAAGGCTGGAATTCTAGTAGGATACCCCGACCGGGTTAGGGAAACGGGAACAGGTAATAAGGTGGGAGATTGTGGGATTCCCCCATAGGCTGTCATCAAGGAGGCTGAACATTGCTTTAAGTACAAAGCAACGAACAACCAACCTGATTTACGACCTAATCTTATTATCTGTTTGGCAACGAGGTGTACAGCAATGCAGTACTCCTTGCTCAAACCATCCGAGATAATTAAGATGATCTTATTTTATTATAGATCCCCTTAATCATCTTAGAGCTTTCCACAGCTCTATGCCATCCAATAGATGACACGGATACCAAAGTGCTAAACAACTTAGTCATGATCCCTTTTTAATTTAGACCCCCTCGTCTGGGACCTAGTCCTGTGTTCGAGTAGGGACCGGTCCTCCCACTAGAAGGAGGATCCCCCTAGCGTCTAGATCGCGAAGGTTGTCACGTCTAGCTTGGATAAGGTTAGAGTTTCGCTGACGCCCTTCACTTCTTTAGTACTAGCAGGATTGAGTCGGGAACAGAGATTGGGATGGAATCGGCTTATTTTATTGCATTGCCCATGAGAGAAAGCCTAGCAACGGAATTGCCGATACCTATCTCTATCTTGACCTCTTCCTATCGGTCAGTTCTCTCCGCACCTCCTCTAGATAATGGTTGGTTCAACTCCGTCGAAGTCAGGCATCTTGTCAACTCTCCGGCACCGGTAGTCTGGCGAGTAAGCCACTCTCTCTTTAGTGACTCCAGGCAGGAGTCTTACCCGCTGAAACTCTTATTCGAGAGATGGCATTGGGAATCTGTTCCGAGACTTCGTCATTGAGAGCAACTAACTGCCATTATTCCGAGGCTTATAGATGGAGAACATCCCCGGTTCCCCGTAAAGCATTGTTCCCTGGGCAAGACTAACCAGTAGGGTGAAAGAAAGAATCAGGTAGCTCACCATCTAGTGAAGTTGATTTCCTTGTCTTTGATGATGGAGATTTTCTTTCACAGCTTCACTACGCTAACCGGAATGATTGGCCTAAGCCACTTCGTCTCTTCCCCTGGTAGTCTCGTCCCTATCCAAAAGGTCTTATCCCCGCTACCTTCTTATCGAGTAGAAGTACAGGGATGATTCAATCGATTCCTAACACCTTGAAGGGAGAAAGCCCAAACTCCCTTCCTGATCTTAGATGAGAAGGCAAGAAATTTGTTAGCTTTCTCGGCTTAACGACTCTTCGGCTTAAGGAGTTTACTACTTACAAGGCCTCAATTTCTTAAAAAAAGACGAGATGAGATCCTGTGGTCGAAGTACCAAACCCAAAAAGAAAGAACGAGTTGAATCGGATTCTCGCTCAAAGCCTATTCTCGAGGCACTCTTTCTCTTATAGCGGCATTACCCGTCACTTGCCAAACCTTCTTCTTCCTGGTCCTATCGAACCAGACACTGAATACCTGGCCTTACCCAAGCCCAAGTCTAGTTTCGAATCTAGTCTCGGCATCAATCCGTGAAAGCCTTCAAGCTCAATCCCTTCCTTCTAGCCTTCCCCGCTCTTTGGGATAGCAGGAAGACTAAAGATCGTGGCATGGCATCTCTCAGTTCCTTTAGCACAAGCCATTACTTAACTTAATTACTTATATAGTAAATCCCTTCTCTTCCTCAAGCTAGTACCAAAAAGCCTATTCCTTCGCTTTCAACTATCGCGGTAGGAAAAACCTTCGCTTCGCTCGCTTGAAACTGCGATTGCGCTTCGCTAGCTAACTACTAATAGTGCAACTACTAGAAATCGAAACTCGAATTTCACCCTCCTAAGAGGACTGGTTTTGCTTTTCAACATTCTTCCATTAGCGATATGTTTAACACATCTAAGTCAAGCAGGGAGTTTTCTCGGTTACAGTAGCCCGGCTCCCAAAAACAGGTTCTCATCCGAGGAAGTGCAGAGTTGGTCAAGTGCTCTCTCTCCTCTGTCAACCTCTCCGGCTCTTCCTTGAAACTAGAACAAAGATAGTTTCACTTCGAACGAAAGAACGAAGGGTTAAAATCCTGGGTT
>CM037589.1:151827948-151844469 GCA_021018995.1 Chloranthus sessilifolius
AATCCTGCTCGCTTCAGTCCTCATCTACATTCCACTTCGAAAGTGGAGCCAAACCCGCTTCTACCTCTCATGCTTGGGCCTAAGCACCTTCCTTCCATGCAGAAGGAGAAGTCAAAGCACCCTCGGAGCAGATCTCAGTAGATCGAGTCTAAGGCCAATTTGAGATCCTTGAAGGCCTATTGATGGCATCAGGCATCCTTCACCCTACTACCCCCGCTCACTATGTTTTTTGACTAATCAACTTCATGTTGAAGAAGGAAAAGATCAAGCCGAAGACTCACTTTCGACGCCTCAAGGCGAGTGAATCCGATCCATCTGCACCCACCTCACTTTTTTTTGGGGGGACATTTTGATCCCCTTGTTGACCAAGCAAGGTCGCACTGAGACTGAGAACACCAACGGAACACTTTCTTACCCCCACTGACCAGCTAGTGTGCAATGACGACCGGCCCGCAAGCTACTCGATTTTCTTTTCTTAGCTGCTCTGGATTCTATTCTAGATGCTACTTACTTACATATGATGTTTTCTTTCACAAGGTAGCGCATCTATATAGCATAGCTGAAAGCGGACAAAAAAAGCTGTTCCCATAGCGTTACGTAGGCTTAGCTTAGCTCTCTATCTACATTTATAACGGAATACTTATTGAAATCTTCTAGAAAGAGTCGACGGACTCTTCTAGTCTCCCCGGTCACCGAGGGTGGCGGCCCACACAAAGAGCTATTTTTTTTCGTCGAGGAGGGCCCTCTTCCTGTCTTCCAGACCGCGAATGCGGTCCCGGATCAATTGCATCGCTCTTCCTACGGCCTCAGGATCGAGAGCAGGCGGATGCTCCCAGAACAGACCCTGCATTTGCTCCCGTTGGAGCTTCTCGTTTTCCACGGTTTGTATTTCTTGTTGAATTCTCTCAAGTCTTCCAGCGATATCCATGGCTAAAGCTCTTTCTTGCCGACTTCTAAGGCCCCGTCTCCCTTTGCCAAATAGAGACTGAAAAAAGCTTCTATTTATAGGCGTTGGAGGCCCTTAACCCTTTTCTTAGTAAGATAGGTTGTCTTGGTTCTGTAACATGGATCATTTCAAACCTGGCTTTTCATGAATATTGAACCCCATCCACTAGATTTTAGTGCGCTGAATAATTGTCCTTTCCCCGTACGGATTTGAGTACGAAAGGCCCACCCCAAAGAGCGAATAGTCCTTTGTTTTTCGCGGGTATCGCCACTTGTTAGCATGTAACCCCTCCCCTAGCGGGAAATTGAGCACTCCCGGCGAATGGAAGACTTGGTATACAAAGATCGAACTCAAAATATGTAGCTCGTCTTTACTCTCTTTATCTCTATTTGCTGCTATTTGCTCCAAGTATTCTGCTCGTACCGTACCTTGTCACCTAGTGAGTTCCGTAGACTACTGAGAGGGTACCCACGGTACACGGGATTCTCCTAACCCTACGCGCTTTACTGTTCGGAGAGTAAACCATAAGGGAATATAGAAAGAAGAAGGGAAAGGTGTTTAAAGCTCTTTGCTACCCTGGCTAGTATAAAATGTGCCGTTGACCCTAGCCCTCGGAGAGGATAAAGAGTAGAGTTGTTTTGACTCATTAGCATGAAAGAGTCTGTTCCCACGTAACTTCAACAAGTTTCATTCTTACTCAAAGACCGAACTGGGAATAGAAGAAGAAGCCTCTAATTACCCAGATCAGTTTCAAACTATACTCTAATAGCTCGTAGGGAAAGACGCTTAATTACTAGCGGCAACAAGCACCCTTAACGTTTAGGCACGGAAGCCTGAAATAGATCTTTTTTCTTCCCCCCTTTGACCTTAACCGATTTTTTTATTTCTACTAAGCTTCTCATAGGAGGACTCTTTTATTTAGAGCTACTGGAAAAAGGTACGTAAGTACGTCCCTATTCAACCTCTTGGGAAACTGCATTCGGAATTAGCGGGGTAGGGACAGTTTCACTCAGCTGAGACCAAGAGCTTCTTCTCTTTCATATGCTACATCGGCCACATCCTTTGAAGAATCCGAAGATGAATCTGGTAACCTTGCATCCGAAGTAGCGATTCCCTTCCTCGCTCAGGAAAGTAAGAAGGAAAGGCATAAAGCAAGTACTGCGAACCCCTTTAAGCACGAGATTAGACAGTTGTGATTGCGCTTTCACCCATGATGGGATTCTTTGGGCTAGGATGCTAAAGAGATGGCTATGAGAGGGTCTTAGCCTGTAGTAGCTTGACAGTAGGAAGAGTCTAAAGGCCTAACCGCAGCTATTGAATCAACTATTCTTATTCAAGCTTTCTTGACGTCTTTCTACGCGGAAAGCTATAGATTCATAGATCGGTCGTTCCAGATGTGATGTTGCAAGCCGCCGATCAACGCAACCAATATCTGACGCGAGGCCTTTATACGATTACGATAAAGATCGAGTCGATTAGTCAGCTTTGCCTTGTTGATAGGCTAAAGCATAGCAGCTCGAGAACTCACGAACTGAAGAGCTCACGTCACGAACTAAAGATGCTACGTGACGCTTCCTTCATATGCGGATACAAGGGCCCAGCCCATTATGACTAGTGAAGGCTCCTTTTTTGTTTGCTTTACTTCCCCCCCTTCTTTTTTTTTCATAAGTGGTCATATTCATCTAGTTTTCTCGCTTTAGGAGTCTGAACAAATTGAAGAACCTAATGGATCCAACTTATAGAAGGACCCGAACCCGCGTATCGCCTTGGTGGAATCTATAAAAGTGATGTCGAATTGCGATATGATTGAGAGGGCCCCTCTTTTAATGATGAGTAGGATCACATCACGACAGGGAACAAGCTCTTTGCGTATGGCTTCTACTGTGATGTTCGATGAATAGTATGCCGAGGGGGCTGCTTGCTGTTTCGATTTCACTCGTTGAAGAATGTCTTTCCTTTTCAAAACTTGTATCTGGCGGGTTTCTAAACTATACAATCAAAAGTGATAAGGTAATATTCGCCTGAAGCGAATGGAGACCTCTCTTTATCCGCCTTCGGGCTTTGAAAAAAGGCTTCGTACCATCAATCATATATAGATAGATTGACTCGCGGCTAGTAGTGTGCGACAAGCAGACCAAACGCCTCCCTTGACCTCCCGGCTGTAAGTCAGCCAGAAAAGAGACTTGCTTTTTCCCATCTATTACAACGCCCCGCCGAAGTAGTTGGTATTTCAATCTTATAATAATCAGAATACGATCGACGATCATTTTCTTTTGTTAATAAAATAATAATACAATCATCGTACTTCTTTTTTATTGAAACTTTGAGCTATTTGCTATTTTCCGGAGAGGAAGCTGTTTTTTGTTTGATAGAAAGTTCGCTTCCCCGTGATTTGACTGGTTTCACAGTGGTTCGTTTATTCTTTTGAAAGGCCATGCCCCCTCACTAACGTATCTTCAATGCGCAGCCGGGTTATCTTGATGGATCTCTCCCAGCTCCTCCTATTATAGTTGAATGAACTCCTACGCCTGGAACTCCTCTTTACCGCATTTCTTCCTTATGCAAGAGCTACTGCAAGAGTCATGTTCACTGCTCCTGCACCTCCAACTCCAACAGGAACTTCCGCATCTCTATTCGCATTTTCCATCTTATCATATCAAGTAGTCTCTACGCTTGAAAAAAAGCTTTTTGATCGCATCTGAAACGACAACAAGTGTGTGCATTTCCCTATCAAAGCCCTTGAACTAACCTTTTAGGCACGAAGGGCATTCTGAGGCTGAATCGTGTGGATTCACCAGGCACCCATATATATTGATTTGTTGAAAACAGCTCCTTCGTCTACCGCGCCTATTTGTATTGCTACAATCATGCTTACCGATATGCAATGAACAGGACATATGGCCGGGCAGGACGGCTTTGCTTAAGACCTTTATGCTACCAGCCTCTGCTATTGACACTCTTTCTATACTATACGAGCTGTAGGATCATGAGCATCACCCACAAAGGCATACATAGAAGGCAGTTTCTCACCCGGGTCGAGATCTGAGGCCGGTGCGGCAACCCATTGATCCACCGGAATAAAAGCGAGCTGCATTGGGGTTAGCAGCATTTAAACCAAAAAAGCGCGTCAGCTTTCTTGCTGCGTAGCGATCCTAAGAGAAGATCAGAGAATTGAAGAGCAGAGCCAATCACAGATTAGGATCTCGTCCCACCAATTTCAAATGGCGTTGAAACTACCCCCAGAACGACCGGGTTGTAGTTGAACCATCTCCGGTGAGAGACTTGGTCAACCGAGTCGAAAAAGAAGCACCTTGCCCATATTGATACCCCGTTTAAGGTATTCCAGTTGCATATCGGTATCTATACGCCTCTACTTCGGTTTGATAGCTTGTTAAGGAGCCAGCACCCCTTAGCCCGGTAGGGGGGGAAGGAGAAAGCAGTACCCAATTGTGGGAACATCAGTTTATGCAGGAACAGCGGTGAAGAAAGCAGCATCTCCGCCACCATATCCATATGAAATCCCCCCGGCCCTCCTGTTTACCTCATTGCAGGGGCTGCACCATCACTAGCGACAGAGTCATTACCAACAGCTCAAAATCTTCTAGTTACGGATCGGTAAGGCCTTGGATGACTTGTTCCTCATATTGCCTCAGGGTCATCAACTGAAACTACTGATGCTTACTCATATGCTGGCCGGTCCGGTGAAATCCAATGGGATCTGCCTTAGTCTATACCTATACGGGTAGTGCTATTCCAATTGGTTCAAGGTAAGCAGCTGAAGCAACTGCAGGGGGTACCTATCCAACTGTCTCTGCCGCTGGCATTCCTTGTTTGAGGCATAGCGTTCCTTCCCTTATCAGTTTGAGGTAAAGCTATGGCGGCGAACAAGGATTGAAGACGACGTCAATGCTGGACGACCCGCTATCTCTACATGGGATAGACTTCAGAAAGAGTTAAAGGAAGAAAAACCAAGCAATTAGTAAGGAAAGCAAGGGCTAAGAGCACCGACCGGAGGGAGGAGATTCTCTAGACCAAGCAATAAATAAGGAAAGCAAGGGCTAAGAGCTAATCCGGCCGGCCGGTCTTTCTATACCAAGCAATTAGTCAAGAAAGGAAGGGCGAAGCGCTCGGGCTTGGCCTATCGGCAGCCCTTCGCTTGCGGAGATAAAGGAGCTACTCTTTATACCAAGCAATTAGGAAGGAAGGGAGAAGCGCGAAGCGCCGACCGGAGAAGGAAAGCGAACAAGGGAAAGCTAACAACAAGGGAAGGGAAAGCCAAAGTTGAACTGAAAAATGATATCGAAAGCCCTAGATATAGATGTCCGGGAAGTGCTTCCTTGGATTAAAGCACATTCCGGGAGTGAAAGGTCATAGGGCTCATAGACATTCTATATTTCCGATCTTTTCTTTATGGTAATAGGGGGATCATAGATCTCTCTTTTCAAACAAAGTTGGCAAAGTGAGAACGCTGGTTCCGCAATAAATAACCAAATCAATCCAATTCTCAAGGGGAGAGGGGTCCGTATCCATTTTGGGACTTAACTTAAGGATTTAGGGATCCCTCAAAGGACCGGGTTCAGGCTCAACCAAGTCTTCGTCCACTTTTTCTTGAACCAGATCCATGCCTTGGGCTTGAGTCCCAGCTTCGGTAGGAGTCCAAACAGCATTATCCATTTATAATTCCTAGAATATATATATATATATATATTTTTACAATTGTGTTCTCGAAGACAACTTATAGCAGGCTCGAGAGACCTCTCCCTGAATTCCTCGATCCGGTTGGTGATGACCAGCTACCCAGTCCGATTTCTGGTTCTTCTTCCAGATATTGGGGGAAGACCAGCTTAGCCTGCTACATCAAAGAAAAGTAATGAGTCGTATATTAGTATAGATGGCCTCCTCCTCGGTTCGCTTCTGAGGATCTCTAGTTGGCGGGGGCAGCTAACAAGGCCTACTTCTCAACCGGTTCACCAGAAGGGCTGCTTATGGAAGCTAAGGTGACTAATTCATCATAAAAAAAAAATAGTCAAAGGCAGGAAAAGACTACAATGCCACAAGCCATGTACAAGAGAGAAAAGAAAGTGCATCTCACTACCAGTGCCGTCAAGATCGGGTACAAGCACCTCTGGAACAGCAAGTTCAACTTTTGGATGCTTAAACAACCAAACCCTTTCCTGCGCCTCTGCACCCTCCATTCATCTTCGGTTAGCGAGAACACGGAAAAAAAGAAGTTTCGGCCTATTTGTTATTCGGGCAGGTGTCCTCTATTTCGCCAGGAAATTCGTTTTCGGTACGGTATGGAATCAAGATGCCCCTTATCACCATCTGAGCTAATAAAAAGGAGGGCGTCCAGAGTCCGGTTGGACTCTTGGCGTGGAGGTGGTTCCTCCAAGGTGGGAGCACCTGTTGGTACCCGTCTTCAAGAAAGGGAAGAGTAACCCTCTCCCTTGAGGCGAGTTGTTGGGCATTGAATTTAACCCGTCTCAAAGATTCCAATCCCGGGGCCTACTCCAAGCCTGGATCTCTTGTGTAATAAATATAATAAACAAAAGTAGGTTCAAACAAAGTCTTGGTTAGCGGCTCGATGAGATTGCAGTATTTCATACTGACTCGTAAGTTGGCATTTCAGGTTTCGGTGACTCTTCCTTCTCTTCCTAAAGCCTATAGTTCTCTTCTCACTAACGGAAAACTAAGATACCTTCGCGCACCGAACTAGGGCATGGTCTCTTGCTTGCATCTTCTCTTCTCTTTCCTGTTAAATGGAAGATTTAGGCTCAAAAGAAGGGAGGTTGGCAGAACCTCCATTCATGCTACCGTTCTTCCTGGGTTCGACTCCCGGCCTGAGCTTCCATCTCTTTCTCTTGGTCAAAAGGCATTTTTTCAGCACTAGTTGCGCGAGAAAAGAAAAGGAAGGTGCGGAGCGTCTTCTAAAATCGATACGTGCCTGCTACTGCGGAATCGACGCACCTTCTAATTCTAAGACTCTTGTTTCCTTTAGGAGCGGAAATGCCGACATCTACTATTCCATCAAAGAGCCTACTCGTCGTAAGCCCTTCTAGTTCATCTGCATCAGCTAATATCGAATCGCCTGTTGTGCCCCGAGAATGGTCTGTTGCGGGCTATCATTCGTATCTTAAGGCAGTTCAGTTACTTCCATCAACAGGAAAGTCATCAGTCCCTTATTCTTGAACAACCTATGATGATTCATTTCCTCTTAGATTACCCGTCTTTTTGGGCAAAATCTCATTCCCCTTAATAAATAAGCAGATTCAATAGCATTGGACTAACTCGGGAAAGCTTTAGTAAAGCAGTACTGATCCCCGGGGATTCCTTCCAAGGAAATGGGAATGGATATAAGGGCACTGGCTATTTATGGATTGGTGCACTCACTCCCTTTATTTACTATTGGGATATTGATGCAAAGAACCCTCTCGCCGGCCGATCTTCGTCTCCTCTTTTTCGAATCAACCGTAGAGCTAGTATTGAAAAGAGGTGGAATTAGGCTGCTGGCAGATCGGTTTCCTTAGACTCAAAAGGGATCGATAAGCCTTTGATGTTGATGCAAGTGAAGAAGAATGTTAGAGATTCAAAGTAAGGGCATTCTTCCCCTTATTGAGCTCGGCTAGGTAGGAAAAACCTCAGTAAAGATAGCACCTATGCAAGGCACAAAGCCTCTCTAAAACCCTAGATGCATCGAATCCGGGCTTAGCATAAAAGACTTCTTTTCGAGAAGGAAGTAAGGCATTGAAATTAGGAAAGGAAATGGCATTAGCATTACTACTACCAAAGCCAGGAGCCGAAAAGAGATAGATGTGCTTACTGCTTCGAAGTGACATATAAAATAGTAATAGAATGGATCCCCAATAGCTTTTGACAGCAGACGAATCTGTCCATCTATTCGATTAGCTCATTGCCAATTGATAAGAGACGATAGCATCCGAAGAAGCTCATGCCATCAAACAAAAGAAAAGGAGAGAAGAGCAGTGACTACCTTCTTTCATGCCTTTTCAACTGTTCTGTTTTCGCCTTCTCAGCTCTTGGAGCTGCTAGAGAATGCCCCGTTAGAATGGGCAGGGACAGTCGATCATTGCTTTAATTGCCTGGGTTTTGTTTTGGCACTCTAGTTAGCGACGAAGGGCTTGTTTTCAAGCTGTTAGAATGGCGTGTGACAGAAAAGGAAGCAGTATAGCAATAGCATTAGCAGTAGGAGTAGGATGAGCACTAGGCTAAGGCTTAGAAGTCGCTAGCTAGATGTCGCGTCTGAGGGTGTAACATTGATTCGCGTCTTAGGTTTCGCCCTTCGAGGCATAGCTCAGGAAGGGCTCCAGCGTTTATTAATAAATGTTGTTTGCTGGTTTAAAAAAGATCTTTTAGAGGTTTCCCCCCTTGCCCTTGAAGGGAATAAGGACTGAAAGCTTTCTTCGCTACATGGGAGCAAGTCTGTTGTGCGTGGCTCTTTCAAAGAATAGCTGTTAGAGAAGAGATAGATCTTACGTAAGCCAAAGGCTATTTAAGAGGAATGCTTCAACAACTCCCCCCGAGGGTGAGGTAGACTTCCCTATCCTTAAGGAAAAGAGAAGATCTCTTGCTTTGCCCACAAGCCCTACTAGCGTAGCAAGTCTGGTCGCTGGTGTGTTGTTCGTTCTATCGATAGGCTCCGATTCTGATTCTAAATTATATTTGATGTTCTGGAATGAATCTGTTCTAAAGAAAGACCTGCCTATACTGAAGAGGGGCTGGTTCTCTTTCTTGATAGCATGGCTTTCACGCTCACCGGTCCGGGAAGAGACTCCCTTGACACTTGGCATTGCTTCCTTTCATCCACGAGGAGGGAGATTGAGAAAAGTGATCTCTCAGCGGCGAAAACTCTTTGTTCTTAGGAATCCCCTTAGTTCTCTGTTTAGCGAAAAATCCCATATTCAGATTATCCCAATATCTAAATCTTGGTCAAAATAAATCGATGTATGTCTTTGTGTTCCACCCAGCCATGATGCATGACAGGAGAGAGCGAGCACAAGAAAGGGGCCGGAAATCTTGGGATCAAAAGGTTGTTCTAAAGGACTGTAAATCCTTGCAGGTATACTTTGAAAAAGACATCTCTGTCTGAACGAGCAATGTCAATGCTTCTTCTGGCCCCATCTCGCCAACCTTTAGGAATATATCCCTTCTATACCACACCACTCAAAAGAAGCAAAAATCCCATATTCATATATGGAATCGCTGCGCTGACTCGCTAGCCCTTATAGAATGAAGACTCAGCCGCTCTAGTACACCGAAGCACAGAGTCGCTTGTCATCGAGAGTTGGAACATGATGAACTATCACCAGTCAAGACGAGGAAAATGACAAGAACGAGGGGAACCATGGTATTATGATTTCTACAATTACCTCAAGGACGGGTTCATACCCGAGTACGCCACTCGTGGTAAGAGGAGAGCCAGAGCCCGGAGGGAGCTTGCCCGACGATTTGTGATCTTGGATAAGTCCTTTAGGTCCTTCAAGGGGTATTCGCCCTCCCTTACTTAATAGGAAGAAGGAGCGCATATTGTTGAACAAGCCTCATTCACGTGGGTACGGAGGACACGTCAACAGCCAAATGCTTGCCAACAAAATCAAGAAAATCATGGAAACCCTATTACAAGCAGGGTGTAAAGAGATGTCAGAAATGTCCACTACTTTGATGGAGAGTTTTCTTTAAAACTGCTTCATCATGTAGAATGGCGGGTCCGACCTCTTCAGTCTCCAGAGATGAGACGGTGGGGCCTACTGTGGAAAATCTATGATTTGGTTGCAGGGAAGTCTTCTGCCTATTGTCCGCTGGTATTATCAACTAGAATAAGTTCCAGCACATGGGTTGGGGTTCAAGTCATACGCGAGCTGTCCACGTTCTCCTCTTTTCATTGCCCCATTGAGTAAGGGTGTTTGCTAAAATGTCGAGTCTCGGTTCCGTACTCTGGCCTTACAGCTGGAAAAGCCATCTTCTTAAGAAAAATGGGTCAAATTGTGTGTGTTCAAGGGTGACATTTGAATCTCAGATGTGCCCTCGTTCCGGTCGGGATTACTACTTGAACCAAACTCATTGAACGTGCTACTGCGCTCGAGGAAGTGATCAAAGAGCAAAAAGCCGAGTTTTCGTTCCCACTTGTTGATTTCATTTATTTGCGGTGGAAACCTCTGAGCCAGGTCCTTGCTTTACATTTCTTTTTGTATTTCTCTTTCAACGGCATTGGCTCTTGTAAGAAAAATCCGATCACATCTATGTATTTTATAATAAGTCTTCCTGACCTGACCGCTCGAGTTCTCTGGAGTCTGTGGCAGCCTGTCTCGGGTGAGGTCTGAGGTCAAGGTATGGGCAAAAGGAGCCCACGGAGCGGTATAGTAAGTTCCTTCTTCGTCTTTTGCTTGTCATTGGATTGGAAGCCGCAGGCGATGCCTTCTTCAATGACAGAATTTATCTTTAGCAATCAGCCATCAGCCCTCTTCAAGCTGTCGAATATAGATTGAAGAGGGTGGTCGTAGATCAGGGGAATCAAACAAATCCCATCGCTCCAACCAACACATTTATAAGCTAAACCTCATGTTTTGCCGGATGACAGGACGGGAAAGGGTAGCAGATCCTTTCTTCGGAGGGAGTCTCTATATCCTTTTCCAGATCCATAAAAAGATTCTCCAGTTGCATCTTTACTTCCATTGCCGGGAGCATACCTCTGGATTTTTGGGCCTGGGGATCACCATTAGCATTAGCGCGGGGATAAGGAAACCCTTGGTCCTATAGAAAAGAGAAGTATGGGCCGGTGGGTGGTTCAGGCAAGGATTGAGAGAGACGATTCTAAAGCGGCTGAAGAATTCATTACTGCTGAAAATGGCTTATTGTATGGCCAACATTCCCTACGGGTTTATCCTATCCCATTGTGTCGTCAATTGTATTACCGGTCGCTCATCAGCCGACAGTTTCTTTTGTTGATGCTCCTTGCATTCCGGAGCCTGGAGAATGACTTGACTTGTGAGTTTACCCGCCGCTCACATGACAATGGAGTTTTCTTAAACAAATGAAAATGCTTCCGTTGCTATAAAGACCAAATTATCTCCCCGTTTCTCAAGTGGCAGCGGTGAGGACACACCAGCAAAGGCAAAAAATTCCGATCCAGAGTGGTGACGCTGTGGAAGAAATCCCTGTAAAGGGCCTTAGAGAGGTCAAGGTCAAGAGATGGAAAATGAGAAAGTAGAAGCTGGCAGCCCCGGCCCGGCAACGTTAAAGAACTAAATTGGGCGGCTCCGAGACGACAACGGGCACCTCAAAAGAAGATTGACGATAGAGTGGCTCATTTCAAAAGGATCCCGGCACTTATATCCGTCTTTGTTGCGGACCGGAAGGACAAGTCCTTTGAACCCGTTTTTGCCGGGATTTCCCTTACCGGCTCAGTCAGACTGAAGCAAGGTCATTTGTGAACTCCACTCCCCGGGAGGGGACACCGGTCAGGAGCGAACGAACAATAAAGGTCGGGCAGCGGATACCGGAGGGAGGGGTAGACAAGAAGTTTGAGAAGTGGGAACCTCATCGTCTATCCCTCAGTCTTTCTTCCCCATCCGATAAGCCTTTTCCAGTCTCCATCTCTTATCCCACCACCTAAGGCAAGTGAAGGGCCAACATTTCATTCTGCCGGCCCCCATCCTGAACCTCCCGTTCGTGAAGATGCCTCTCCCTCAACGCAAGTGAATCCGATCTGGGTTGTGATGTGCTAGAATCCGCAATGTCTTTCTTTCAAAGAGAGGATAATGACGCATTAATAGAAGAGCAAGGTTTTTAGTTTATCCCTGCTTAAACTTCTTCTATATAACTACCATGGACTTCCCTTCCACCATTTCCCGAAAGAAGGTTCTGCCTGCTCTGCTATCTTGCCAGGTGCTAGAAGATTGGAATCATGCTTGATAGGCCCTGGCTTTCTTCCTATTTAGGACATTGGGAGATTCATCCCGAAAGGGGATCCCCCCTTGATAAATGGTTGACCTCTTTATGCCCGCAGAAGAATGGAGACATGTCCTGGGATAGATGTAATAAAGAATAGCCTTCTCTCTTTTGCCTCTTCAACCTCCAGGATCAAATGAAAGTTAAAGAGGTTTTACGTGTTCATTTCATATCAATCCCTGCTTCATCCTTACTCACCGAAGCCAGGCTTGAAGCTGTGTATTAGGGTAGGGATTGACTTTCTTCCGTCTGACTAGAAGGTAGGACAGTCTTGTCTATTTACGACTGTGATTTCTGCCTAGCTTGCTCAGTTAAGTATACTTTAAGTTCAAGCAAGGGATCAGTAGGAATCTGACTCCACATCGCTAACAAGCCTGTGATCGAATAGCGTAGAAAGAAGTGAATGGCGTGGCAGTTAGGACTTTACTTAAGCATAGAATATGAATGCTTTGGCTATCCTATCCTTTCACTAAGATGCTTTCGTCAAAGAAGCTATCTTCTTCCTAGTTTTGTTGGAGGAAGGACTGACTGAACTGAGTATGAAGTAGGTCGTCGAAAGAGGCCTAATAAGACTCCTTCTTCTAGGATTTTGCCTAGTTAATACAGAAATAAAAGTCTCATTTCCTTTCCTTCAATGGACAAGAAAGCAAAGGCTCGATACCTTCTATTTCCTTCTAGTCTAGCAGCATCCTTGGGCACTCATCAAGTACTCCAACTATACTATAAGAGGCAGATTTGATTGGCTTGGTGGAAACTCAAGTGAGGAGTGGAAAGGGTCAAGTAATGGGAAGTGAAGTTTTGCATGCAATCCGCGTAAAAAATGGATAGTAACACCTCTCAAGTCAACAACATGACCTGTAGTTGGATCTGGAAGACTAATGCTTTCCCTAAAATTAAATTCTTCCTGTGGCCTTGCTTTCAGGGTCGGATAGCCACGAGAGAACTTCTTTGGAAAAAGAGACATCATAGAGTTGCCTTCTTGTCCTCTTTGCCACGACAATATTTCACTCTTATTCATATTCTTCGAGACGGTAAAGTGGCTAGGGATGTTTGGAATGCTATTCACATCCCCAAAACCATATAAAACTTTTTAGTGCTTACAGTGAATGATTGGTTGAGACTAAATTGTCAGTCAAAGGGGATGTCCTACCTCCGTGCTGTCCCCTGGAGCATGGTTTTCCCTGTTGTGTGCTGGATCTTGTGGAATCACAGAAAGAACGTGGTCTTCAACTCGACAACAACTCCTGTCCTCAATCTGCTTGGTCGATCTATTGGCTACAATCCCCTATCCTATGGAAGGCGCCTCCCATAACTCTGCTCTGTATAAAGATGTATCAAAGGTGTACTCCAGAGGTGTAGCCCGCCTGTGACCTCTAGGAGGGTGATGCAAAACCAGGCATACGTATTTCAATTTCTATAAATGCACTTGTTTCCATTTCCTTTATACAATTGTCCAAAATCATCATATTCCAAGCACTTCCATTAAAATCTGTCTTTTGTCTATTATTACAGGTTCTTGTGCTATAATTCAGATCGATTAAAGTTAGTATGCTCAAACAAAACTGTTGAAACTCCAATAATAAGCTACACCGATGAAGAAGAAATTTAACCCCCGGATTCACTCCTTAGAATAATAGAGCGTAATGAAAAGGAAATTGTCCCTCTCCAGGATTCCCTGGTAGGGAATTCCAGGACATACCAGGAGGAGGTTGAGAAAGTGAACTTAGGTGAAGATGGGGAGATCAAAGAGGTCAAAATCGGGACATCGTTCTAAAGACACAGCTTATTCAGTTGCTCAGGGAATACAAAGACGTCTTCGCATGGTCATATGAATGAGGATATGCCTGGGTTAGACACTGACATGGTGGTCCACCATTTTCCGCTTAGACCGGAATGCAAGCCAGTTAAACAGAAGTTTAGGAGGATGAAAATGGCTGTCCAGTTGAAGATCAAAGAAGAAGTTCAGACAGAAACAACTCAATGCCGGATTTCTAACGGTAGCAGGGTATCCAGAATGGGTAGCAAATAGAGTGCCAGTCCCGAAGAAAGATGGCAAAGTCAGAATGTGTTGACTATCGAGACCTGAACAGGGCAAGCCCGAAAGATGATTTTCCGCTACCACACATAGAAATGCTCGTCGACAATACTGCGGGACATGAATTATTCTCCTTCATGGACGGATTCTCGGGTTACAACCAGATTCAGATGGCTGAGGAAGACAGAGAAGACAACCTTCATTACAGAATGGGGCACTTTCTGCTACAAGGTGATGCCTTTTGGTCTAAACCGGGTCAACCTACCAGCGCGCCATGGTCACTCTATTTCATGATATGATGCATAAGGAGATCGAGGTGTATGTAGATGACATTCTTGCTAAATCTAGGCCGGAAGAAGATCATTTAGTGAATTTGAAGAAGCTCTTCGATCGACTCAGGAAGTACCAGCTGCGTTTGAATCCGGCCAAGTGTACGTACGTTCGGAGCCCAATCGGGGAAATTGCTGGGTTTCATTGTCAGTAAACGAGGAATCGAAGTTGACCCCGATAAAGTGAAGGCCATTCAGGAGATGCCGATCCCACGAACCGAGAAAGAAGGGGTTTTCTGGGAAGGATCAACTACATTGCCCGCTTCATCTCAAACCTCACTGCAACCTGTAAACCCATTTTCAAGCTGCTAGTGAGTCAATCGATCACCCGAAAGAAGGCAGCAGGCCGGATGATTAGCACTAGAGAGCGCCTGAAGGAAGGCTCGTCGAGACCTCAATCGCTGATCCAGCAAGAATGTCAGGTGATACCTATGTTGAGTCAAGTCAAATAGGCTTCCTGTTGACTATTGGTCTGTCTGCAACCGGGATTAGTGAAACCCGGACGGTAAAGGCTTTACCATGAGAGTAAGCGGAACAGATCCAATTTCCAAGCACTGAGCGGAACCATCCGAGCACACCGTGGGATATGAATCTTCACTCCCTCGCGCTTGGGTCCGAGCTTTGGGATTAATTCGTTCTTTCCTTTGGATGTTAGTGCAGATATAGTGAGTGTGCACTTAGCCTTTATTTTTGAACTAATCTCTCTTCATAAGTTAGATCATAAGATCGAAATTACGTAAGAAAAAGAAGAGAGTTTCGAGAATGGGTTCAGAAAATCGACGTCATCTTCATTGAATAGCAACTGTTGACTCTTTACGGTCATGAGCCTTGAATGAGAGTTAGGTTTCGACATATTTTTTATATAATATAAGAAAAGAGATTTCATAAATAAGATTTTTATAAGTTTGTGTATTATATTAGAATGAGCCTTTTCAAGTAGTAGCTCTGCTCCCATGATTTCTTTATAGATAGGTCTTACTCGGTATCTTGGGACCTTTGGTCGATGTCGCGTGGTTGTGATTATTGATTTGAAATTCCCTGGTTTGCTCAGAGATGGTGTGTATGAGTTCGGCGCTTCCTACCTTTGCCACTGGCACTTCTTTTTTTACAGTCCCCTTGATCCTGCTCCCTAGTGGCAGGAATGCGCTTTCCTTCGGCCTCTTCGCTTGGAGCCATATAACAGTGGCAAGAGATCCTTCTCGCATAATAGCTTTTTCCACTAAGCTTCCATATACCATGCCCTTTATATTTCTCATATAGCCACCCTCCACACCCCTTATGCCTACTTGGCGCGCTGGTAGCCTCGAGCTCCCCCCCACCTGTACAATCCTCTGCCCAAATGGTAGAACCCGGATGCGAGGTGTGAGCTTCACTCTGGAGGGGTAGGCCATGAAACAGATCAGTGCTATAATCTGAAGCATCGAATCCAAGACCTCATCGACCAGAAGTTACTGATATTCAAGCAAGAAGACAAGCGTCATTCAGAACCCTCTTCCCACTCATGAGGTCGGAAGTAGCAGCACAACTCCTACTGCAAATATGATCAGCATCGGGGAACGGAGAGTGAATCCTGCACAGCTCATCACTTTCCCACGGATTAAGGTCCGCCTTTATCCGGCAGAGGAAAATTCTTTCTTTGATGTCAATATGGTTCTCCCAGAAGCGTCATCTTCAAAGCACACCAAGAAACGTTCAAATCGTTACAATCCTCCCAAGACGACTTCCATTGGCCTTATGTGGGGGAATGGAGATATCTGCGACAGCAATGACCGCTTTTGGAATCAGGTGTACCAAGAAATTTGCTCCAGCAAGAAAGAAGGAAACCCCTAAAAAAAAATATGAGGCAAACAATCCCGGCACTGAGGGAAAGTTCGAATACCACGTTCTGCCTCCAAAGAATGCACCCCCGCCAATGATGGAGCTACAGCCAACATGGTTTTATGATGTGGAGACGGATACGGTGAATTGGGGATACCCAGGAAAAGCTCTTAAGGGAGCCATGAATCCACAGCCAACATGGCTTACTTACTGTTAGTGATTCGAAGATGCCTGCAAGAACCTCTTAAGGAATCTGACAACTCACCTCAAAATGGTCCGATGGAAAGAAAATTGCCAAGCTATGATCCCACCAGTCTGCCCATCAAAAAGAGAAAGAAATTCGATCCGTCCCAGTTCTTCCCCCCTCCGTCTTCTCTATTAGGACGAGCTCCCACGAATAAGGAGCAAGAACGATACTACAACTCGTC
>CM037589.1:151846229-151853729 GCA_021018995.1 Chloranthus sessilifolius
TTTTTGAGCAGGGAGCGAGTCGAGTAAAAAGGGCACGATCTCGAGGCAAGGGGAAGTGGAAGCACAGGGGGAAATCGAATACACAAACCAAAGGTGAAAAGCAAGATGAAATGAACTTGTTTCGACTTGAAAAACTTCATTTTCGGTAAGTAAGTAAGGCTGCTCTAACCTATTCGTTTCGCGTTTTACTTTCGTAATCGAGGAGGAAAGTCCCAGCACTAGAAAGAGAAAGAAGAGCGTTTGATCTACTAATAGCGGCATAAGAACAGCAACTATACTGGCATTTGCTTCAACCTAAGCAAGACGCATTAAAGGCTGTTAAAAGAAATCTCTCTTTCTTTCTTCTCAGGCACAGTTGCTTTCCTTGATTCGGGCACAGTGTCTTCGACAAATCGTTGTCTCAGTCTCTGTCTCATCTCTGGTCCTGTGGGTTAGTCACCTTAGTCCAGTGTATCAGAAAGCACATCTGTCTTTCCGAGACATAAGGAGTTAGACTCAGCCTTGATATATGAGCAAGGTCAAAGCATAAAAACCAAAGCGAATCTCGTTCAACCCTGCCTCGGCCTTCTTTAAAGCCTTGTGACTCCCATCCCATCAAGTCAGGTACCAAACACTGAAACTAGCCTAGCCCCGGTTAGGCGGAGATCAAGGAAGGTGTGAATTGAACGGAGTGGAAGAGGTCGCCGATCTGTTGAGGATGGAAAACAGTGAGTGGAAAAATGAAGATCTGGGAGGACTTTGAAGCATTTTAACGAGCCTAGCGGAGGAAGACACAGGAACTGGACAAGGAGAGATGGAAGTAGAAATAGATGCGGAACCCTAGTTTCGCCTGCTTGGTCCCCCGGGATTTGAATGGCATAATCACAAGATGGGAGGGAAAACGCAGGTGCATTAGATGCTTCATTCGTTTCTGTTCGCTCGCCCACAGATGAATTCGGAGATGCGGATCGCCTTCCTTTAGTAAGTCTTAACAAGTCAATGGGAAGGAGATGGGTTGCCAGTAGCTTCCCTTGCCGGTTCAGGAACGACGAAACGCCCGTTAGCCTGCAAAATAGATGGAAATTCGATTGCTTTGGTTAGCTCGGATCTCATTCAGAAGACTGAGAATCGGTTGACTCGCCAACACATGCTTGCTATCGGGTTCTTGAAGGGTTATGGGATTAGGCTATGGTCGGCTCGGATAGGAATAGAGAGGGAGAGACTTCGAGGGATTCGACCGATTTCTATTATAGAAAGATTTGATTCATGGCTTTGTCAGAGGTTTCTATCGTTCCTTTTGAAGCCCGCTACTGGTTCCGGGGGAGCTTAGCCTGCATTGGGAGTCGAGCCACTGATTTCTTCATGATGGAAAGGATTCGAACACACCTTTACTCCATTGGATCACTTGCTTCATCATCTAAGCTAGGTGCTTTGAGAGACGCGGCTTCCCTTACGTGACCAGAGAATGAGATGGAAGCAGAGGAGTCGCTGGAATGAATGAAGTGGGAATGAAGTAATTGGAAACAAACATCCCATCTATTGACTCGATTTCCAGAAGTGGGAATGGAATGGAACAGAAGCTCAGCTAGCTACTCTTGGCAATCCGAAGGTCCAACCTGATCTATCCCATAAACCGTCTCCCTTCGTGTCAACCAGCCAACCAAGAGCTATGAACCCTACTCGTATATCCGTATGTAAGGATCTCGACCCACCCGCACTCAATCCATCCCTTTTTTCCAATGCTTTCAATCGCGGGCCAAGCTCCCAGCATTCCTATTAGCCCATGGGGAAGATATGCAATCCAGGCAGCAGTTGACGTGTATCCCACTCCAATCGCCCCCGCCTCCCGGTGAAGCAGTTCTCGTTCGAAAGGTCCAGTTGACAGGGAACAGCTAGGGGAGTCGAAGGGACGCAGCTAAGCCGGAGTTCTTCTCTTGTATGCATGTAAGCAAGGGAGTGGAGTTGATAAAGAGTATCCTCAGCAAGCGAGCCAGGACTCTTATTAGCTTGTGTATTCCATCCCAGCCTTCGCTGAGTGAGGAGCGAGCTCCCGAAAGAATGCTATAAGTATCACCTTATCTGCCGTTGTATGTCTGCTTTTAGGATTTGGCTGCTGGTGGTATATCGCTCCGGATCTCCTTTGACAACATCAGGATATATCTTGTTCAGTGAACCATCTCGACCTAATACGACCTGAGCCGTGCCTATTCAAGCAAGGAGGATTCGATCAGTGCTTCTGCAACGCGAGACCACACTAAGCACGGGATTCCGGAATCTCACTTTGATCCTTTGGAGATCCAGCCAAAGCATAATGCCTTATACTGTCCATTATGCTTGGAGCGGTCCTCCTCAGTCGCGCATTGTGCGAATCCGTTTCCAGTCTCCCATTGGAAAACTGGGCCTTAGTTTGAGAAGGAAATCCCGCCTGTGAGTACCATTCCAAGCCGAGAGTTTAGCTATAGGGTTTCCAGTCTTGTAGCTATGTATGCCGAGGCTTTCGCTATGGGTTTCCAAGTGTAGCTATTTGTTGTGGTCTTATTGATCTTAGGCGCTAGTCAGAATTGACTGATCCCGTTCTCACCTACATTAAAGCCTTCTTTTACAAATTCTAAAGCAACTCTCCTTGTGAAAGCCCACTATGTATGGTTGCTAGGTTCACAGCGGCCTGGTGCAGCTCCTCGATCCGCTACTTAAAAGGTCGGGCCTTACTTCGATCGCTTTGCTCACGGCGGCCTGGAAAGATGAGCTCATTTATAATCTATAAGTCAATGGATACTTTATGGAATCAATCCCTTATCTTTCTTCTCGGCAAAACCGAGGGTCAAGGGTCCGCGGATTCAATAAAGTAGCACCTCTTCTATGAGCGTGATCGGAGAATCCATTGAAAATGTCATCATGTTTAGTCTTTTCAAACACTAGCTTTCGTAACTCCTTGTATGCGGACATCTTGGCAAGAGAAAATAGAACATGCTCGGGCACGGACACATGGGACTACTTCCCGTCAAGGAGGAGATTGGATTCTGGATTGGATGAGCAAAAACAAATGGAAGCCCTTGGGAGTGACCAACAAGAAGACAACGACACCTTTGCTAGCTATCACAACCTATAGACCTACTCATACCACCTTCATGAAATCTCCGGATCGTGGGTTACAAGATGCTCTTCGAAAGCCTTCTCGCATTCAATCCTTTTCTATACCAGAAGCTCTCACCTACTCATATCTGACAGACAGACGATGCATATGTAGCCAGTGTGCCTTCTCCTGGGATATAGTGTATGGTGGAGTTTAGCCCCCTTTGACTCTTCTAGCAAATCCGGACATCTGTTGCTCAGTCAATCACGACTTGAGCCTTGTCCATTTGCGAAATTGGGAATTCCAAATTGTCCTGACCCAACAACTATTCTTTTTCCCGAAGCTGAACCGTTAGGATTAGGATATAGAAGCATTCGTAGCTGAATCAAGGAATGGGTAGGACTCAGTTCCTGGGAAGGAATCCAATTCATTCGATTCTATGTGTGGGTAAGGAATAACAACACAAGCCTTTAAGGCGGAATAGAAGCCTTTTGATTTCCGGAAGGGAGCTTTTTCATTAAAGAATTCCAAATCACCGTGGGGGATATAGGGCATCCGAATACGTTGACTCACCTGCCGAATCCTGCGCCCTTTCATCCGCCAAAGCATATGAAGAAGAATTCTCCGCATCCAAAGCAGCAGCGGCTAAAGTCCGTACCTGTAGAAGAGTAACCATTTGCCGAATCTAAAGATACAGACGAAGCCTACGAAGACCCTGAATCTGCGGATCCAGGGCAATCGGTGGGTTTTAGTGGGGACAGGCTATGTATGATACCGATGTTGGGCGGTTCAAGGTGGGTCGTCCGAAAAAGATCCAATAGGGTATTCGATTTCACCGGTATAGCCATTTCTGCCTTGGATGACATGGCCAGGAATGCCGATGGTCAAAATCACAGGGGCATCGACCCTTAAATGCATTTCGCAAAAAGATCCACTTGTAACATTTCCAGATCTTTCTGCTCCTTCAAATTCAAGTGATATTGGTGCTCGCTCCGGTGCTTATAGCTTCGTGGATCTAAATCACCATCTCGAGATGGAAGATATGCAGTTTGCCCCTTGCCCCTGCTTCGGGTGGAGCAGCTCTGCCCTTGCTACTCTCTTATAGTAACTAGCGGTTCTCCCAAGCGAATTGTAAATACTACACTAGTGTGGGCGGATCAATGACTACTGGACTCGATGGCCTCCTCGACATTAGACAGAAAAATGATATGCTAAATGCACTAAGATTTCTGGTTGAGTACACGGGTACTGCCCTTCTAAGTTGAGCTGGCCGGAAGGGAATCTGGGAAGGAATACAGTCAAGACAGTCATCCAGGCATTGGTTACAGACGGGCAGACCAGAGATCGAAAGAATCAAAGCCAAGGATAAATCCCGGGAAAGCCGAGAGTATTCATGTGCAACTGATTTAATAGGACCGGTTATGAACCCAAGAGCTTTTATTTCAACAAGAGCGTATATTGCTTGCTTATTCAACAGCTGATTTAATAGCAGCCTATTCATGCCTTTCCTTAGGTCAATCGGAGTGAAGTGACTTTGATTTCTTCTTAGTCTTCTACTTCCCTTCCCCTGCTTTGGGTTAAGTTTCTTGCTTCCCTTCCGCGCTTGCCTTAGCCTTCGCCTTAGTATGAATCCCACCGAGAAAGACTAATGCAATAAAAAGCACTAATGGCACTGCATCGGTTACGGATTCAATCACATCAGTGAATTTCACAGTTACGGATACAAGTACTCAAGCACTAGAACCGCTTACTGATTCAACAACGGTTACTGATATGCCATTAAAACCGTCTACGATCACTCTAAGAACGGTTCTTCCTCCAGCAGCCTATTCTTTCACAGCTTCTATGCCAAGGGCTGAAAGTCTTTTTTGAATGGGTTGCCCTGGGTTTAGTTAGCCTGCTTCCTCTCTGTTCAAGGAGCGCTTATTCCCACAGCTTCTTCGGGAGCAACTTATTCTTGTGCTACAGTACAGAACAAGGCATTCGAGCAAAGGCATGAAGAAGCCTAGCCTTTAGTTCACTTGCAAGAGAGAGGGCCCAGAGAGTGAGAGTGCCCTTATTTATACAACGTCCTTACTTTCTTCGATGCGAAGAATAGCCTAGTAAAGTAGCCATATTCACAAGGAAGCCATAGACCGATGGCATAAAATGAGTTAGATTTCCTGTGCTAGCAAGAAGCAATTGGGAGGAAATGCAAATGCCCACCCACGAGCACTTCGTAGCTCCCTGGCACATCCTGATCGGGTGGGCCATGTGATCTATTGATCTCCGCACCGGACGCGCGAATCAACGCACTCATTGGCACCGACCCATGGTTACATGATAGCGCTTCGGGATGCTGCGGGGACCTGGGCGGACGAACGTCGACGACCAGGACAATTGATCAGATCTGACCATGGCCGGGAAGAAACATGAACAATCTGATCGGCCGGGCACGAACAGGGCATAGGATGAAACCCTTTCCTTCCTTTCTTCGATAGGGAACCGATGACGGCCGGTGACATGACAGGTCTATTTCGTTCATCGGGGGGCTCCTGGTGGGGTTCGTCGTAGGAATCTTTCTGGTTCCCGCTCCTTCCCGGCCCTCTTGCTTACTATGAGTTCGCTTCCTACGAGCCCATGCGCGATCGTGCAAATATTGAGGGTTCGGTATTACGAATCCAGATACTATGGGATTGGACATCTGGCGATACACAACCTCCCTCCCGGTGGGACAACCGGTAGTACGATTCAAGGAATTGGACACTCCCAGAACGCATATACCAAAACTAGAGTCGCGAGGGAACCTAACCGCGGTAGAGGCTCCCCTCTCCCCTCTTTAGTAGCAATGTTCACTACTGCCGCTGTTGCGGAGCACCCGCCCGTAGGTGTTTAGTAGACATCGGTACGATTGTAGGATGTTAGAACTTATAAGGCAATGATAGGGAGTCTAGTACTATTAACAACCATCTCGCTCGCAGGTCTTTTCGACCGTATCATCGACCACGATCTAATCCCGCCCGCATTCGGGATCGGGCGGAGGTCGGTCAATAGCATAGCTATTATTGACCCGACCGCCGACAGGCCTACTTTCTTCAAGATACGAAACGAGCAGCCGTTTCCGGCTGTCCCTATTGTATTTTAGATGGAGTCATCAACATAATAAGAATCTTACCACAGTCAGCGGTACCCACGTTCTTCCGTGCTCGTAGGTTGACTCTGTGCATCCCGACTAAGGTCTCACAAACGTGCATTTCCCTTATGCATCCAGCCGCTTCACTAATGTGAATAGGTTATACAGAAGGGTGGGTTGGTTATATACTCTTATGCGCGTTCCTTCTTCGAACCTTTTGGTATGTATTGCCCCCTAACTATAGATCAGATCAACCGGACGAGAAACTCAATTCCGCACTGCTGCTGAGTCGTCGGACTTATCCACCAAGGGATTCGTGGAATTTCAGTTTGTGGATTGCGTTGGGGGAAATCTACCAAAGCTAGGCAGATAGATAGACTCCTTTCCCGCTGCTAAGGGAGAGCAAGAAAGAAAATCACATGATTGTTTTAACCGGCGCCCTTTTGGGTATGCGGGTACTAAGAGTCCTCTCACTACCAACCAGCAGACATCATCTGGCTGGGTCTTGCCGGTATCAACAAAACGAGAAAAAACAAGAAAATGGAAACAGCAACTAACTATGGCTCTTGGCCCAGACAACGTCCTAGGCGTAGGGGAGATCGGAGCAACAGGGAACGCCTAGACGACGACGCCCGTCCTGGGCTGCAGTAAGTAGATCGAGAGGTCGTTCCGCCCCTTGTCCCCGAAGATGGGTAATATGTTCTCATACAATGTTGCTCCAATCTGACCTAGCTGGCGAGCGATCCCAGTCCGCGGCAGAGAACAAGACAGCAAGCGAGCGTACCTTTGTTCGCTTCTTCTCCACCAAGCACGGAAGTTTTAGGATAACTGTAGGTCGGTGGCTACCTAAGGAAACTCCGATTCGAGCAGCCCCCCGGCGGGGAGGCATCTACCTCATCCCGATCACAAGGAGAGGTTCACCATGATGGGGGGGTAAGGTACTTCTTTTTGTGTTCCGTTCCGGAAAGAATGAAATGCATAGGGGACCATCCTTTTTTTTTGCGGCATGCTCCTCAGATTTACGGATTCGCAGGGTAGATCCAATCACTCTTAGTTGACTGACAATGACAAAGGCTTGCGAAACTAAGTAGCGCCTTTTGAATTGAATCTTAAGTAGTCTATCAGTGGTGCGAAGCGGCTTTGCCCCTTTTCAGTAGGGGAGCGAAAGGTTATACCTTAGAAAGTCAGCGAACAGCGGTTCTTCTATGTAGGTATGGCGTTCCCCCTTTACTCTCCTAACGTCGAGCTAAGTGACTTCGTAACCTTTGCGTAGCGTAGTAGAATGAAGGCTACGCACCGACGCTCTCTTATCTATTAGCCTAAGCGTCTTCGCTAA
>CM037589.1:151863729-151869739 GCA_021018995.1 Chloranthus sessilifolius
CGGTACCATTGACTAAACTAAACACCGAAAGAATCTCGATTTCAAACAGCAAATCAATGCAATAAAGTGAGTTCAGGATTGATAATAGAGTGAATAGAAAGAGAAAAAAAACATGGTTACGCTTTCGAAGCTAGCTAGCAGCAAGAAAACGAAGAAAAAAGCCCATACAATACCATTACTAGGTAATACTAAGTCTTGATTACTAGTAATGGTCTTACTTAGTCATGTAGGGCAGCAAGAAAACGCTTTTATGGTAAAGGCTAACGCTATTACCTGCCCTTCCCTTATAGTGGCTTTCGCGCTAGAACAAGCAACGCCCAGACAAGACTTAGTCTTACTTAGTCATGTAGGGCAGCAAGAAAACGGATGCGCGCGCTAACGAACAAGCATAAGTAATACTTAGTAATGGCGCCAATCAATACTTAGTATTACCATTCAATACTTAGTATTACCATTCAATACTTAGTATTACTTAGTAATGGTAATACTAAGTATTGAATGGTCTTACTTAGTAATGCGTTGCTTGTCAATACTTAGTATTACTTAGTAATTGGCTTTCTTGCAAGTTTTCTTGCTCATTATTAAGTCTTACTTGTTCTTCGTTTTCTTGCTGGGCCGAGCGAGCTATTGCTTCCTTGTTCCTTAGCGTAGTCTCAATCCATAGCTGAGGGCTTCGTTCCTTAGTCTCGTAAACTCAACTGACGCAACTTCGTTCCGGAACCATAGGCTCCTTTTCGAAGACTTTTGTCACTTTCCGGCCTCATCTTTCCCCCTCCCTAACTATGTCCCTCCCAATTCTTCTAAGTACAACGGCAAAGGAAACCCTAGAAGCCACCCGGTGTCCTTTTTTTTGTAGCGACTATCCGCAGGAAGAGAGACTTTGCTCATTAGATTATTCCCAAAGAGCCTCGCCCTAGATTGGTACACCAACCTCCCACTAGAGGCAATTTCCTCCTTTAGCCACTTGGCTGAGACATTTTTAGAAAGGTTCCTCTACAACATAAGAGGGGAAGTAACCATACCAGACCTCAACGCCGGGAGAAAACGAGTCTTTCTCATCTTTCATAAAAAGGTGGAGGGCGAAGGCAAGTAACCTCCACTTCATCTTACCTGAGAAACAGGCAGTCTATATGAGGACTTTCAACCTAAAGATGCCCCTCAGGAGCCATATTCTGACCGCAGGCCCCCTTGGAAAGAGCCAACACTGTAGGAATAATTGGGAATGACCCAGGCACAAGCCTTTCCCGCCTTCCAGCCCGAAAGAAGGATTAGACAAAAAGGAGCAATGTCAACACCTCTGCAAGAGCAACAAAATCCTTCGACCGGCCAAGAAGAGAATTATCAAAGCTCCAGGAGGCACCACTGGCCTGGTTGAAGTTATAGAACTGAGGAATTTGTCTAGAGTCAAATTCCATTCATTCTTATCTGAAACTTCCTTCCTAAACGAATCTAATAAGTCACTATAGCTACCTGTTCGCTAATAAATAAGAAGATTCCGGCGCCTACTTTACTTATTATTATTAACAAGCACCACCACATCCTCCTTTGCCAGGGTTACCCAATGCGGCTCCATCGAAAGTCAAAATAAATGGAAGATCAGATCTATAGGATTTTGAGGGACTTGAATCTGCTGTGGGTTGCAGTGAACCAATCTGATCGTCAGCTTCTGCGTCCAGTTCCTGATCAAAGTAAGCTCGGCCCTTCGTAGCTTCGGATAGAGAATCAAACCCCCCAAAATCTGGTTAGGAGTCGTCCCATTGGTCTACTACTCTACGGATGATTGTTTCAAGAAGCGAGGAAAGAGAACTACTATAAAAGTTTTAGGGCCCGCCTTGAGGCTTTCCCTATACTAGTTCCGCCTTCAGACAGAAGTGGAGGCCATTAATTACTTGCTTGGAGTATCTACTCTTTATAGATAGTCTTTCTATTGGAGACTGATTCGCATAGGCGAACATAGTTAAGTCAAAAGGTAGGGATTTCTTCTCATCCTTATTGGTAAAGGCTTTAGATAAGACAATGGAGGCGAATGAGAGAGATCCTCCGCCTGAACCGAGCAAAGGGGGGGATGGATGAATTAAGATAGTGAAGATGGTAGAGTTGGAACTGAACCCAACTAATGCGAGGAAAGGAACTGAACTACCATTCTCTGGGAGGATCTTTACTAATACAATTCAGATAGTAGGGTTGGTTGTAGATGCGACTTAATGAAGGGCCAGTTCCCATTTAAATAGGCCATAGGTAGCTGGCTGTGCCCTTGGCAATGTCGGGCCGTTCCTTCCCTTTACTCCATAAGCATTTCCTGCTTTCCTACCAGCCATTTCATGGTTGTTTCAGAGGGATGATGAAAGACATAAAGAAAGATCTTGATTCCCTAAAAAGCGCTTAGTTGGCCTCATGGATGATCGGAATTAGGGGTTCTTCTTGTTGGCAGGCCACTGACCTTAGTATCGCATAGTAGTTCCAGTCTCCAATAAGGTCTCTCCTCACTTATCCCTCCCCAACCGGATCTCCTTTATTATTGGTTCAAAGCCTATTGATCGACTCCACCTAACTATCGCCCGGCCAATCCAGAATAGGAAGAGTAGTTATGGAAAACCCGCTCCTCTGGCCGATAGGAAGAAAAGGCTTCGTAGTGCTTTGGATGAAGGCCTATCCTACTCCTGTCCGCATACTATAGTCGATCGAGAGGGGGGAAGAGAGAGGCTTGAATTCGCGGCTGCCGAAAGCAGGAAGACATTTCCATAATCAGAATTCATCTGGCCGGGGAGATCCGACTACCCCATAGATGGAATCCTATAAAGATGCTCACCCTCCTGGAAGTGTTTCGACCCCTTCTCTTGAAGAAACGACTCTCTTGACAGATCCGACTCTCACGTAAGTAGCAAGATACGGCTTAATTAAAAGCAACTAGCGGAGCGCTCAAAGCGAAGCGAGAAGCAGAGTAGCGCCCCTATATAGAACGGCCCTGACGTGGCACACCAATGTGAAATCAAGGTTTGTAACCCACACCTCCGGCCTTTGTACTGCCGATAGCCAAGAGCTAGTGGTTGTTCACTCAAGCAATGGCTAGCCCGAGGAGGATACGACAGCCGTGATTTACTTAACTATCGCGCCCATTGGAGAGAAAGACCTTGACTTGACGGAAAATTCCAGTTATATAGCTATAGCTAGGCCGTCCAACAAGAGGGATTATGAAAAACCGGCTTGGGCATTCTTACGGACTACAATTACTGTTTCACTAGCTACACCTCCAACAACTACAGGTTTACCGAAGGTTCAGGAGATCAATCAGTAAGAGAGAGAGAGAGATTAAGCATTTACTGATTGATTAGCTTCTGAGCCAACACAACTGAAAGACGAGAGATTTACAGATCGCTCAACAAATGCCACTGAAGAGCTAGCCACGTTAACTGCTGCTGGTAGGGCCTCTGCTGCACCAACCACACCCACACACTCATGCCGAAAACAGCCAGCTAGTCGAAAAACCTTTCCTTTATTTGAATTTGACGAGAAGCTTCCGTGCTCACCTACCGCCCTTGCTCTTACACACGCCAATGCTGCTAATGCTTATAGTCCTGCTCCTAGTTCCGCTAGTCCTGCTAGTTCGGTTTCGTCTGCTAGTCCTATGAAAAGTCCAATGTCCCGAAACTTAATAATACTATTTCTAAGCGGAAAGAAGAAAAACCTCGCGCCCTTACCCTTACGGCTAGGGGAGAGCTGCTTAAAATCACTGAACCAATTAGGTGGTGCTCGGAGACTACGTGTGAACGCCATAACTCATATATGCTTCAAAAATATCCTCATCACCGAAGGCACCAAAAGCCTCAATACCGTCAAGCTAGGGAGACAAAGCGGGATAGAGTCATTGGTCAACTCATTGGACTACTAATGGGCCTGCTGAGACTGCAGCTTCGATTCCTCAGTATCCGCCTAATTCCTGTGTCCCCGCCTAAGCAGAGGTGTCCAATCCTTAGCTAGCCTTAATGTTGTGTTCGCCCTAGACGTCGTCAAGTGGGTCATTTGTGGAAAGCTATAAAGGTAGGTTTATGTGACCTCGTGCAGCTGCAGCGGTTGATGAAAAAGGAATCGATCGCTATATTGAGCCTTTCCATGACCCCTCTTAATTGAGACAGGAGATCAAATGCATGAAGTAGGGAATCAAATGGATTTCATTATACATATTAGGTAGGATCGGGGCATCCATTATAAGTCTTCCTTTTGATTTCAATTTATTATATATATATATATAATTTTTTTCAGTCTAGCGCAAGCGCTTTTCGCCCTGCGGGCAGGTCAAGCGTGTAGCTATAGTCGTTAATGGAAAGTTCGGTCCAAAGCCGACCCCTTCAAGGAAATCAATCCTATTGGCGAACCATTCCCTTCCGCGCTGAAGTCACCCGACGTGCTTCCTTCATTAACTCTTGGATGAAAAACCTATTCCGAACTTGACTCACATTTGTATGATCGCGCACCACAACACATACTTCACTCGCTGCGGTAGCGCTCAGTGTCGGTCGTGTATCCGGTGTATCCAAGCCCACCCCACTCAAGCTTTGGCCCGAGTTTACCCGTCCATGGCAATCATTAACCGTTGGGAGGTGTGGCTCGAAGGAAACCGGATCCGAATCAATTGCACTCTGATCCAGCATCGAAGCCTTTGGCGGACTGTTCTCACAACAAAAGACTTCTGAGAAGACCAAGCAGTACCTCTTAACTAGCCAAAGAGCTTTCTAAGACCGGGAAGTTTCCATAGCTTGGGCATTAGGTTAGCAGACGAAAGGTGCGAATAAACTAGTGACCAGACTAAGGTATGGGCGTTGAGAAAGAGTCGTAGCTGAACAAGAAGCAAGAACCTCTGGTTCGAGCTAGTGGCCCTACAAAAGGAAACGAAGCTAGTGAAGAGGCCCTTGCTGAGCCCAGGTTTCGCATCGAGATAGAAGAGGTTCGGATTGAATGAATCTACCTTTCGCTGGCTTCGTTCACTCAAAAAGAATGAAATCCGGATCCGCGTTCCGTTCCTTCGCTCCCAACTCTTAGAAAGAAAGTCAACCCATGCGCGCCTTGAGCCATGCACACCTCAGAAAGGTTTAGTTTTCCTCACGAAGAAAGCACCTCCGCTTGGGCCCGAGAATCCTAATCCGCCTTTCCCTCGTCCCTCGTAGAAGACAAATGTGGGGTAGGCCTAAAAGACCGACTTTCCTCCTTCCGGAGTGAATCTGTCTAGTTCTATTTGAACTAATAAGAATCTGTGTACTGACAGTAGTCAAAGCGGAATATCCAGAGCAATTCTTGGCAGAGGGAAGCCCCATGACCGACCGAGGCTGGGGTAGAGAAAGGAAGATGTATGGAATGCTCGGGCATTGATTGAGGAAGTCAAATAGTATGCTTAAGTCGGAGATTTCTTGGTATTCAAGTATTCAATCTGTGAGGAAGTAGCCCAACCTTTCTTCATCTACGCAAAGAGGAATGACTTCTTATTCGACCGGTAATGCTGCATCTAGATCGATTCCTAAGGCTGGTAATGCCGAATCAATCTACTATAATAAGGATAAGGCAATACAGTCAGAAAGGAAAGCAGCACTGACCTCTTCCCATAGCCATAGAAAAGTCGGATCAGTTGGCAAGTCTACTGACTTGGCTACGAAATAAGGCTATTCCTCGACTAGGCTATTCTTTCCATCGTGAAATAGTAAAAAATCTCCCCTTCGCCACGCTCCTTTGACCGTATTCCATTGCGATCTGAAACAAGGTCTTCTGTAGGAGCAAAAGCGTCTTCTAACGCTTCTGCCCCCGAAAAACGGGGAGAGAAAAGAAAACTCCTAAACTAAACCTAAGGCAGCCTCTCTCTTAAAAGCGATACCACCTAATGAAAGAAAGGAAAGCATTCCAATAGCAGCTGATGAAACTATAGCACGAACAGCTACCTCCTCTTCCCCTCGGGACACTCCCTTTAAAGACGTTAGCAATCAAATCACAGCTGAGTCAACCAAAGCAAGAACAGCGCCTGCTT
>CM037589.1:151880047-151890047 GCA_021018995.1 Chloranthus sessilifolius
GATTACAAGCCATGATCTAAAAGTGATTGCCCCCAACCCTTTTACAGTTCCAGAAGCAGAGGGAGCAGCTTCAGTAGCTCCATCTCTAACCCGCAGGAGTTCCGGTGGAGGGTGAAGACCCGGATAGAGAGGACCTATTGCATTTAAGTCGGCCCAGTGGCGGAGCTAGCAGCAAAGCCCTTTTTTAGGGATAGTGAAATTCCGGATCGAAGAGATTCACCCGTAGTAGATAAGGGGGCAAAGCCAGAGGCAAGGCTATAGGCGCCTCTATCTGTATGGGGGAATTTCTTGCTCAAGCTTCTCGATCCGGGAAGGGCTACTACTACATACGATGCACTATTGAAAGGCTCGACCCGGCCCGGAAGAGCGCATTTGAAAATCGTGATCCAAAGAGAGTCCTAGTCGCCATAGTCAGAGATTTAGATATAGTTCCGGATGATCCAGATCCAGTCGATTTAGCAGTCGCGCTGTTGCCCCGGTTTGGGAAGCATGTGAGTTGGAATGTACTATCCTCCCGACTGGCCAGCGAATGACGCGAGCGCGACAGGTAGAAAAATTCATGATGTGACCATGACTCCCAAACATATCGACCCGAGTTGCGGAATAAGATCTTCTTTTTTGAGCAGGGAGCGAGTCGAGTAAAAAGGGCACGATCTCGAGGCAAGGGGAAGTGGAAGCACAGGGGGAAATCGAATACACAAACCAAAGGTGAAAAGCAAGATGAAATGAACTTTTCTCGACTTGAAAAACTTCATTTTCGGTAAGTAAGTAAGGCTGCTCTAACCTATTCGTTTCGCGTTTTACTTTCGTAATCGAGGAGGAAAGTCCCAGCACTAGAAAGAGAAAGAAGAGCGTTTGATCTACTAATAGCGGCATAAGAACAGCAACTATACTGGCATTTGCTTCAACCTAAGCAAGACGCATTAAAGGCTGTTAAAAAGAAATCTCTCTTTCTTTCTTCTCAGGCACAGTTGCTTTCCTTGATTCGGGCACAGTGTCTTCGACAAATCGTTGTCTCAGTCTCTGTCTCATCTCTGGTCCTGTGGGTTAGTCACCTTAGTCCAGTGTATCAGAAAGCACATCTGTCTTTCCGAGACATAAGGAGTTAGACTCAGCCTTGATATATGAGCAAGGTCAAAGCATAAAAACCAAAGCGAATCTCGTTCAACCCCGCTCCTCGGCCTTCTTTAAAGCCTTGTGACTCCCATCCCATCAAGTCAGGAACCAAACACTGAAACTAGCCTAGCCCCGGTTAGGCGGAGATCAAGGAGAGTGTGAATTGAACGGAGTGGAAGAGGTCGCCGATCTGTTGAGGATGGAAAACAGTGAGTGGAAAAATGAAGATCTGGGAGGACTTTGAAGCATTTTAACGAGCCTAGCGGAGGAAGACACAGGAACTGGACAAGGAGAGATGGAAGTAGAAATAGATGCGGAACCCTAGTTTCGCCTGCTTGTTCCCCCGGGGATGGAATGGCATAATCACAAGATGGGAGGGAAAACGCAGGTGCATTAGATGCTTCATTCGTTTCTGTTCGCTCGCCCACAGATGAATTCGGAGATGCGGATCGCCTTCCTTTAGTAAGTCTTAACAAGTCAATGGGAAGGAGATGGGTTGCCAGTAGCTTCCCTTGCCGGTTCAGGAACGACGAAACGCCCGTTAGCCTGCAAAAAAAAGATGGAAATTCGATTGCTTTGGTTAGCTCGGATCTCATTCAGAAGACTGAGAATCGGTTGACTCGCCAACACATGCTTGCTATCGGGTTCTTGAAGGGTTATGGGATTAGGCTATGGTCGGCTCGGATAGGAATAGAGAGGGAGAGACTTCGAGGGATTCGACCGATTTCTATTATAGAAAGATTTCCGATTCATGGCTTTGTCAGAGCTTTCTATCGTTCCTTTTGAAGCCCGCTACTGGTTCCGGGGGAGCTTAGCCTGCATTGGGAGTCGAGCCACTGATTTCTTCATGATGGAAAGGATTCGAACACACCTTTACTCCATTGGATCACTTGCTTCATCATCTAAGCTAGGTGCTTTGAGAGACGCGGCTTCCCTTACGTGACCAGAGAATGAGATGGAAGCAGAGGAGTCGCTGGAATGAATGAAGTGGGAATGAAGTAATTGGAAACAAACATCCCATCTATTGACTCGATTTCCAGAAGTGGGAATGGAATGGAACAGAAGCTCAGCTAGCTACTCTTGGCAATCCGAAGGTCCAACCTGATCTATCCCAGAAACCGTCTCCCTTCGTGTCAACCAGCCAACCAAGAGCTATGAACCCTACTCGTATATCCGTATGTAAGGATCTCGACCCACCCGCACTCAATCCATCCCTTTTTTCCAATGCTTTCAATCGCGGGCCAAGCTCCCAGCATTCCTATTAGCCCATGGGGAAGATATGCAATCCAGGCAGCAGTTGACGTGTATCCCACTCCAATCGCCCCCGCCTCCCGGTGAAGCAGTTCTCGTTCGAAAGGTCCAGTTGACAGGGAACAGCTAGGGGAGTCGAAGGGACGCAGCTAAGCCGGAGTTCTTCTCTTGTATGCATGTAAGCAAGGGAGTGGAGTTGATAAAGAGTATCCTCAGCAAGCGAGCCAGGACTCTTATTAGCTTGTGTATTCCATCCCAGCCTTCGCTGAGTGAGGAGCGAGCTCCCGAAAGAATGCTATAAGTATCACCTTATCTGCCGTTGTATGTCTGCTTTTAGGATTTGGCTGCTGGTGGTATATCGCTCCGGATCTCCTTTGACAACATCAGGATATATCTTGTTCAGTGAACCATCTCGACCTAATACGACCTGAGCCGTGCCTATTCAAGCAAGGAGGATTCGATCAGTGCTTCTGCAACGCGAGACCACACTAAGCACGGGATTCCGGAATCTCACTTTGATCCTTTGGAGATCCAGCCAAAGCATAATGCCTTATACTGTCCATTATGCTTGGAGCGGTCCTCCTCAGTCGCGCATTGTGCGAATCCGTTTCCAGTCTCCCATTGGAAAACTGGGCCTTAGTTTGAGAAGGAAATCCCGCCTGTGAGTACCATTCCAAGCCGAGAGTTTAGCTATAGGGTTTCCAGTCTTGTAGCTATGTATGCCGAGGCTTTCGCTATGGGTTTCCAAGTGTAGCTATTTGTTGTGGTCTTATTGATCTTAGGCGCTAGTCAGAATTGACTGATCCCGTTCTCACCTACATTAAAGCCTTCTTTTACAAATTCTAAAGCAACTCTCCTTGTGAAAGCCCACTATGTATGGTTGCTAGGTTCACAGCGGCCTGGTGCAGCTCCTCGATCCGCTACTTAAAAGGTCGGGCCTTACTTCGATCGCTTTGCTCACGGCGGCCTGGAAAGATGAGCTCATTTATAATCTATAAGTCAATGGATACTTTATGGAATCAATCCCTTATCTTTCTTCTCGGCAAAACCGAGGGTCAAGGGTCCGCGGATTCAATAAAGTAGCACCTCTTCTATGAGCGTGATCGGAGAATCCATTGAAAATGTCATCATGTTTAGTCTTTTCAAACACTAGCTTTCGTAACTCCTTGTATGCGGACATCTTGGCAAGAGAAAATAGAACATGCTCGGGCACGGACACATGGGACTACTTCCCGTCAAGGAGGAGATTGGATTCTGGATTGGATGAGCAAAAACAAATGGAAGCCCTTGGGAGTGACCAACAAGAAGACAACGACACCTTTGCTAGCTATCACAACCTATAGACCTACTCATACCACCTTCATGAAATCTCCGGATCGTGGGTTACAAGATGCTCTTCGAAAGCCTTCTCGCATTCAATCCTTTTCTATACCAGAAGCTCTCACCTACTCATATCTGACAGACAGACGATGCATATGTAGCCAGTGTGCCTTCTCCTGGGATATAGTGTATGGTGGAGTTTAGCCCCCTTTGACTCTTCTAGCAAATCCGGACATCTGTTGCTCAGTCAATCACGACTTGAGCCTTGTCCATTTGCGAAATTGGGAATTCCAAATTGTCCTGACCCAACAACTATTCTTTTTCCCGAAGCTGAACCGTTAGGATTAGGATATAGAAGCATTCGTAGCTGAATCAAGGAATGGGTAGGACTCAGTTCCTGGGAAGGAATCCAATTCATTCGATTCTATGTGTGGGTAAGGAATAACAACACAAGCCTTTAAGGCGGAATAGAAGCCTTTTGATTTCCGGAAGGGAGCTTTTTCATTAAAGAATTCCAAATCACCGTGGGGGATATAGGGCATCCGAATACGTTGACTCACCTGCCGAATCCTGCGCCCTTTCATCCGCCAAAGCATATGAAGAAGAATTCTCCGCATCCAAAGCAGCAGCGGCTAAAGTCCGTACCTGTAGAAGAGTAACCATTTGCCGAATCTAAAGATACAGACGAAGCCTACGAAGACCCTGAATCTGCGGATCCAGGGCAATCGGTGGGTTTTAGTGGGGACAGGCTATGTATGATACCGATGTTGGGCGGTTCAAGGTGGGTCGTCCGAAAAAGATCCAATAGGGTATTCGATTTCACCGGTATAGCCATTTCTGCCTTGGATGACATGGCCAGGAATGCCGATGGTCAAAATCACAGGGGCATCGACCCTTAAATGCATTTCGCAAAAAGATCCACTTGTAACATTTCCAGATCTTTCTGCTCCTTCAAATTCAAGTGATATTGGTGCTCGCTCCGGTGCTTATAGCTTCGTGGATCTAAATCACCATCTCGAGATGGAAGATATGCAGTTTGCCCCTTGCCCCTGCTTCGGGTGGAGCAGCTCTGCCCTTGCTACTCTCTTATAGTAACTAGCGGTTCTCCCAAGCGAATTGTAAATACTACACTAGTGTGGGCGGATCAATGACTACTGGACTCGATGGCCTCCTCGACATTAGACAGAAAAATGATATGCTAAATGCACTAAGATTTCTGGTTGAGTACACGGGTACTGCCCTTCTAAGTTGAGCTGGCCCGGGAAGGGGAATCTGGGAAGGAATACAGTCAAGACAGTCATCCAGGCATTGGTTACAGACGGGCAGACCAGAGATCGAAAGAATCAAAGCCAAGGATAAATCCCGGGAAAGCCGAGAGTATTCATGTGCAACTGATTTAATAGGACCGGTTATGAACCCAAGAGCTTTTATTTCAACAAGAGCGTATATTGCTTGCTTATTCAACAGCTGATTTAATAGCAGCCTATTCATGCCTTTCCTTAGGTCAATCGGAGTGAAGTGACTTTGATTTCTTCTTAGTCTTCTACTTCCCTTCCCCTGCTTTGGGTTAAGTTTCTTGCTTCCCTTCCGCGCTTGCCTTAGCCTTCGCCTTAGTATGAATCCCACCGAGAAAGACTAATGCAATAAAAAGCACTAATGGCACTGCATCGGTTACGGATTCAATCACATCAGTGAATTTCACAGTTACGGATACAAGTACTCAAGCACTAGAACCGCTTACTGATTCAACAACGGTTACTGATATGCCATTAAAACCGTCTACGATCACTCTAAGAACGGTTCTTCCTCCAGCAGCCTATTCTTTCACAGCTTCTATGCCAAGGGCTGAAAGTCTTTTTTGAATGGGTTGCCCTGGGTTTAGTTAGCCTGCTTCCTCTCTGTTCAAGGAGCGCTTATTCCCACAGCTTCTTCGGGAGCAACTTATTCTTGTGCTACAGTACAGAACAAGGCATTCGAGCAAAGGCATGAAGAAGCCTAGCCTTTAGTTCACTTGCAAGAGAGAGGGCCCAGAGAGAGTGAGAGTGCCCTTATTTATACAACGTCCTTACTTTCTTCGATGCGAAGAATAGCCTAGTAAAGTAGCCATATTCACAAGGAAGCCATAGACCGATGGCATAAAATGAGTTAGATTTCCTGTGCTAGCAAGAAGCAATTGGGAGGAAATGCAAATGCCCACCCACGAGCACTTCGTAGCTCCCTGGCACATCCTGATCGGGTGGGCCATGTGATCTATTGATCTCCGCACCGGACGCGCGAATCAACGCACTCATTGGCACCGACCCATGGTTACATGATAGCGCTTCGGGATGCTGCGGGGACCTGGGCGGACGAACGTCGACGACCAGGACAATTGATCAGATCTGACCATGGCCGGGAAGAAACATGAACAATCTGATCGGCCGGGCACGAACAGGGCATAGGATGAAACCCTTTCCTTCCTTTCTTCGATAGGGAACCGATGACGGCCGGTGACATGACAGGTCTATTTCGTTCATCGGGGGGCTCCTGGTGGGGTTCGTCGTAGGAATCTTTCTGGTTCCCGCTCCTTCCCGGCCCTCTTGCTTACTATGAGTTCGCTTCCTACGAGCCCATGCGCGATCGTGCAAATATTGAGGGTTCGGTATTACGAATCCAGATACTATGGGATTGGACATCTGGCGATACACAACCTCCCTCCCGGTGGGACAACCGGTAGTACGATTCAAGGGAATTGGACACTCCCAGAACGCATATACCAAAAACTAGAGTCGCGAGGGAACCTAACCGCGGTAGAGGCTCCCCTCTCCCCTCTTTAGTAGCAATGTTCACTACTGCCGCTGTTGCGGAGCACCCGCCCGTAGGTGTTTAGTAGACATCGGTACGATTGTAGGATGTTAGAACTTATAAGGCAATGATAGGGAGTCTAGTACTATTAACAACCATCTCGCTCGCAGGTCTTTTCGACCGTATCATCGACCACGATCTAACCCCGCCCGCATTCGGGATCGGGCGGAGGTCGGTCAATAGCATAGCTATTATTGACCCGACCGCCGACAGGCCTACTTTCTTCAAGATACGAAACGAGCAGCCGTTTCCGGCTGTCCCTATTGTATTTTAGATGGAGTCATCAACATAATAAGAATCTTACCACAGTCAGCGGTACCCACGTTCTTCCGTGCTCGTAGGTTGACTCCCCTGTGCATCCCGACTAAGGTCTCACAAACGTGCATTTCCCTTATGCATCCAGCCGCTTCACTAATGTGAATAGGTTATACAGAAGGGTGGGTTGGTTATATACTCTTATGCGCGTTCCTTCTTCGAACCTTTTGGTATGTATTGCCCCCTAACTATAGATCAGATCAACCGGACGAGAAACTCAATTCCGCACTGCTGCTGAGTCGTCGGACTTATCCACCAAGGGATTCGTGGAATTTCAGTTTGTGGATTGCGTTGGGGGAAATCTACCAAAGCTAGGCAGATAGATAGACTCCTTTCCCGCTGCTAAGGGAGAGCAAGAAAGAAAATCACATGATTGTTTTTAACCGGCGCCCCTTTTGGGTATGCGGGTACTAAGAGTCCTCTCACTACCAACCAGCAGACATCATCTGGCTGGGTCTTGCCGGTATCAACAAAACGAGAAAAAACAAGAAAATGGAAACAGCAACTAACTATGGCTCTTGGCCCAGACAACGTCCTAGGCGTAGGGGAGATCGGAGCAACAGGGAACGCCTAGACGACGACGCCCGTCCTGGGCTGCAGTAAGTAGATCGAGAGGTCGTTCCGCCCCTTGTCCCCGAAGATGGGTAATATGTTCTCATACAATGTTGCTCCAATCTGACCTAGCTGGCGAGCGATCCCAGTCCGCGGCAGAGAACAAGACAGCAAGCGAGCGTACCTTTGTTCGCTTCTTCTCCACCAAGCACGGAAGTTTTAGGATAACTGTAGGTCGGTGGCTACCTAAGGAAACTCCGATTCGAGCAGCCCCCCGGCGGGGAGGCATCTACCTCATCCCGATCACAAGGAGAGGTTCACCATGATGGGGGGGTAAGGTACTTCTTTTTGTGTTCCGTTCCGGAAAGAATGAAATGCATAGGGGACCATCCTTTTTTTTTGCGGCATGCTCCTCAGATTTACGGATTCGCAGGGTAGATCCAATCACTCTTAGTTGACTGACAATGACAAAGGCTTGCGAAACTAAGTAGCGCCTTTTGAATTGAATCTTAAGTAGTCTATCAGTGGTGCGAAGCGGCTTTGCCCCTTTTCAGTAGGGGAGCGAAAGGTTATACCTTAGAAAGTCAGCGAACAGCGGTTCTTCTATGTAGGTATGGCGTTCCCCCTTTACTCTCCTAACGTCGAGCTAAGTGACTTCGTAACCTTTGCGTAGCGTAGTAGAATGAAGGCTACGCACCGACGCTCTCTTATCTATTAGCCTAAGCGTCTTCGCTAACTCGCTCGCCTACTATAGTAGGGTAGGCTAGGCTAACTCAGCCGCTGACTTCTACTAATGTAGGGGGCTTTCGTCGCCTTTTCCTTTTTGAATAACTCATTCTCATTATCTTTCATAAGTAAAGTAGGCGAACCTATAGGTCCTTAGTAGCGTTGACAAAGAAGAACAGCCGGTTAAAAGACAGCTATATATCTATATAGGCCAGCTTGACAAGCTACCTTTCCTCTTGATCTGAGAAGATAAATCTTCATTTTTTATGACTTCCACTTCTCGATCCCGGCCCGGAAAAGTAACCGACCAGGGCCCTACCCTATTGATGAATGAAAGAAAGGGTTTATGAGCCCTAGCCCTGTAAGCCCACACCTGTGTAGAGTAGATCGTTCAACACCTGCGGCACAAACCCATTTTTTACCCATTGGTCCTAGTATCATAGGCGACCGAACGGCCGCCCCCCTAATTACTAGACCGACCTGCTGTAATAATTCCATAAACACCTAGCGAAGATATGGCAAACAAATAAAGTAGCCCTATGTTCGGATCTGACAATACCATACCATAATCAAAAGGTACAACGGCCCGAGCGACCAGACTTAACATAAATGTAGCCACTGGAGCCATTCTAAAAAGGGAGAAATTAGCACTACTTGGTGAAATAGGTTCTTTTAGAATCAATTTCGAACCATCTGCTAGAGGTTGTAACAATCCGAACGATCCCACTACATCAGGACCCTTTCGACGTTGCACAAAAGCCATTACTTTACGTTCAGCTAGCACTAAAAAGGCTACTCCTAGTAGAAGTGGTAGAATTATTCCAAGTATTTCCGCAGCTATGTACGTTTTAGATTTTCTATTCACTCATGATCGGGCCTGACCTGGTCGACCAGGCCCGATCATGATATTTCACTCATGATCTGGCCTGGTCGACCCAATCATGATATTGAAGGATGGGACCTTTTCTCGAAAAACTCCGGATCCCGAGAAGAGTTGAAGATGGTGCAACATCGAATCCTGTTACTTCGAATGGAATCTTAGCCCGCCTCACTTGCCCTTGATGTACGAAGGCATAAGCGAAGTCAAGGGATTTCCTTCTAACTAGTGGCTGAGAGTAAGCAAGCTACCTTCATTCAACAGATTTATGGTTGAGTCAATAACATGTTCTGGGTCGGGAATCTTTGCTCTTCTCTTTTGCATTTCCGCTGCCTGCGTTCTTCTTCGTGTCCGTCCGTATCGCAAAGCTGGTCGACGCCAGCTGTAATGGTTGAAAATAGGGGGCCAACCAAGACCCCCAGCTTTGTTCGATAAAGCAAACGATTCGTTCCGACAACTTCGGACCAGATTAACCCCTATGAATTCGCCGATCTTACAAGATCGATCGGGCGGGCTGGTTGGGAAGGGGTGATTAGCGGAGAAAGGAATCGCTGAGAGATAGATTCTACTGTTTGGTCAGGACGAATGAGTGGCTGTGAAGCATGCTCCGGAGGAGGTAAAATTGACCCTTCCCCGAGTCAGTCCAGTCAGAAAGGGGAGGGCCCGCAGTCTAGACTGCATCTCGGGAGTTTGAACACCATCCCATTTCCACCAAAAATACAACCCACCCGGTTGTCAAAGGTATCTAACCTTCCTTCCTTATGAGTGGAAATCCAATTCTGTTTTGTCTTTTTAGCATCAAAACCAGCCGGAATTGAAGCCCGGTGCTTTTTTTCCTACCATTTTCAAAAGCGCATAGTTTCTCCTAAAATAAAAAATTGACCTGGGGAACGCATTAGATATTTACCTAAACCAGTAGGTCCTTGAGCGGATCCCACGTTAGCCCCAAGACGTTGGTCTCTAACTAGAAAAGTAAATGCTTGAGCTTGAGAAGCTTCT
>CM037589.1:151897547-151904227 GCA_021018995.1 Chloranthus sessilifolius
ACTGAAATATTTTTCCATAAAGGAAGAAAAATCAATCCGATTATGGTTTGTGAAGCCAAAAATATAGGGATGTGGATAAATGGAAGGGTGAGAGAAAGAGAGAAGGAGAATAACAAGGATATATGATTCCAATATGTATGTATGGTCTATGAATCATCTCATAAAAGGCAGTGTGATAAAGCATCAATATGGACTCATCCATAATTAGATGAATCCGGTTCATAGTTCATAGGAAAAATAAAAATAATAAAGAGCCCTGAGTCAATAGAGATTGAGGAGATTGACTCGGGAACGAATTGAATTGGGAGCTCCATTGCAGAGTTCGGGCCTAGCCATTAATGGAGAAGCTATGGGAACGACGGAACCTGTGACTGCAGAAGATTCTATTGAAAACGAATCCTAATGATTCATTGGGTGGGATGGCGGAACAAACCAGGAACCGATTGATTTATTCTGAGAGGTCATGGGTTGGCCCTACGAATGAAGCAGATATTGAAAGAGTAAATATTCGCCCGCGAAACCCTTATTGAAGGTTGAAAAAAAAAAGTGAAAGAGGCATAGAGCACAGCTTCGATTCATTTATGTGATTATTGAATCCCAACTTAACGAACAAAGGGAGGAAGTCGATCTTGTTGGTACGGTACCATTGACTAAACTAAACACCGAAAGAATCTCGATTTCAAACAGCAAATCAATGCAATAAAGTGAGTTCAGGATTGATAATAGAGTGAATAGAAAGAGAAAAAAAACATGGTTACGCTTTCGAAGCTAGCTAGCAGCAAGAAAACGAAGAAGCAAAGCCCATACAAGCAATACCATTACTAGGTAATACTAAGTCTTGATTACTAGTAATGGTCTTACTTAGTCATGTAGGGCAGCAAGAAAACGCTTTTATGGTAAAGGCTAACGCTATTACCTGCCCTTCCCTTATAGTGGCTTTCGCGCTAGAACAAGCAACGCCCAGACAAGACTTAGTCTTACTTAGTCATGTAGGGCAGCAAGAAAACGGATGCGCGCGCTAACGAACAAGCATAAGTAATACTTAGTAATGGCGCCAATCAATACTTAGTATTACCATTCAATACTTAGTATTACCATTCAATACTTAGTATTACTTAGTAATGGTAATACTAAGTATTGAATGGTCTTACTTAGTAATGCGTTGCTTGTCAATACTTAGTATTACTTAGTAATTGGCTTTCTTGCAAGTTTTCTTGCTCATTATTAAGTCTTACTTGTTCTTCGTTTTCTTGCTGGGCCGGTCGAGCGAGCTATTGCTTCCTTGTTCCTTAGCGTAGTCTCAATCCATAGCTGAGGGCTTCGTTCCTTAGTCTCGTAAACTCAACTGACGCAACTTCGTTCCGGAACCATAGGCTCCTTTTCGAAGACTTTTGTCACTTTCCGGCCTCATCTTTTCCCCCTCCCTAACTATGTCCCTCCCAATTCTTCTAAGTACAACGGCAAAGGAAACCCTAGAAGCCACCCGGTGTCCTTTTTTTTGTAGCGACTATCCGCAGGAAGAGAGACTTTGCTCATTAGATTATTCCCAAAGAGCCTCGCCCTAGATTGGTACACCAACCTCCCACTAGAGGCAATTTCCTCCTTTAGCCACTTGGCTGAGACATTTTTAGAAAGGTTCCTCTACAACATAAGAGGGGAAGTAACCATACCAGACCTCAACGCCGGGAGAAAACGAGTCTTTCTCATCTTTCATAAAAAGGTGGAGGGCGAAGGCAAGTAACCTCCACTTCATCTTACCTGAGAAACAGGCAGTCTATATGAGGACTTTCAACCTAAAGATGCCCCTCAGGAGCCATATTCTGACCGCAGGCCCCCTTGGAAAGAGCCAACACTGTAGGAATAATTGGGAATGACCCAGGCACAAGCCTTTCCCGCCTTCCAGCCCGAAAGAAGGATTAGACAAAAAGGAGCAATGTCAACACCTCTGCAAGAGCAACAAAATCCTTCGACCGGCCAAGAAGAGAATTATCAAAGCTCCAGGAGGCACCACTGGCCTGGTTGAAGTTATAGAACTGAGGAATTTGTCTAGAGTCAAATTCCATTCATTCTTATCTGAAACTTCCTTCCTAAACGAATCTAATAAGTCACTATAGCTACCTGTTCGCTAATAAATAAGAAGATTCCGGCGCCTACTTTACTTATTATTATTAACAAGCACCACCACATCCTCCTTTGCCAGGGTTACCCAATGCGGCTCCATCGAAAGTCAAAATAAATGGAAGATCAGATCTATAGGATTTTGAGGGACTTGAATCTGCTGTGGGTTGCAGTGAACCAATCTGATCGTCAGCTTCTGCGTCCAGTTCCTGATCAAAGTAAGCTCGGCCCTTCGTAGCTTCGGATAGAGAATCAAACCCCCCAAAATCTGGTTAGGAGTCGTCCCATTGGTCTACTACTCTACGGATGATTGTTTCAAGAAGCGAGGAAAGAGAACTACTATATAGATTTTAGGGCCTGCCTTGAGGCTTTCCCTATACTAGTTCCGCCTTCAGACAGAAGTGGAGGCCATTAATCCCTACTTGCTTGGAGTATCTACTCTCTTTATAGATAGTCTTTCTCTATTGGAGACTGATTCGCATAGGCGAACATAGTTAAGTCAAAAGGTAGGGATTTCTTCTCATCCTTATTGGTAAAGGCTTTAGATAAGACAATGGAGGCGAATGAGAGAGATCCTCCGCCTGAACCGAGCAAAGGGGGGGATGGATGAATTAAGATAGTGAAGATGGTAGAGTTGGAACTGAACCCAACTAATGCGAGGAAAGGAACTGAACTACCATTCTCTGGGAGGATCTTTACTAATACAATTCAGATAGTAGGGTTGGTTGTAGATGCGACTTAATGAAGGGCCAGTTCCCATTTAAATAGGCCATAGGTAGCTGGCTGTGCCCTTGGCAATGTCGGGCCGTTCCCTTCCCCTTTACTCCATAAGCATTTCCGCTTTCCTACCAGCCATTTCATGGTTGTTTCAGAGGGATGATGAAAGACATAAAGAAAGATCTTGATTCCCCCTAAAAAGCGCTTAGTTGGCCTCATGGATGATCGGAATTAGGGGGTTCTACTTCTTGTTGGCAGGCCACTCGACCTTAGTATCGCATAGTAGTTCCAGTCTCCAATAAGCACAGGTCTCCTCACTTATCCCTCCCCCAACCGGATCTCCTTTATTATTGGTTCAAAGCCTATTGATCGACTCCACCTAACTATCGCCCGGCCAATCCAGAATAGGAAGAGTAGTTATGGAAAACCCGCCTCTGGCCGATAGGAAGAAAAGGCTTCGTAGTGCTTCGGATGAAGGCATATCCTACTCCTGTCCGCATACTATAGTCGATCGAGCGGGGGGAAGAGAGAGGCTTGAATCCGCGGCTGCCGAAAGCAGGAAGACATTTCCATAATCAGAGTTCATCTGGCCGGGGAGATCCGACTACCCCATAGATGGAATCCCTATAAAGATGCTCACCCTCCTGGAAGTGTTTCGACCCCTTCTCTTGAAGAAACGACTCTCTTGACAGATCCGACTCTCACGTAAGTAGCAAGATACGGCTTAATTAAAAGCAACTAGCGGAGCGCTCAAAGCGAAGCGAGAAGCAGAGTAGCGCCCCTATATAGAACGGCCCTGACGTGGCACACCAATGTGAAATCAAGGTTTGTAACCCACACCTCCGGCCTTTGTACTGCCGATAGCCAAGAGCTAGTGGTTGTTCACTCAAGCAATGGCTAGCCCGAGGAGGATACGACAGCCGTGATTTACTTAACTATCGCGCCCATTGGAGAGAAAGACCTTGACTTGACGGAAAATTCCAGTTATATAGCTATAGCTAGGCCGTCCAACAAGAGGGATTATGAAAAACCGGCTTGGGCATTCTTACGGACTACAATTACTGTTTCACTAGCTACACCTCCAACAACTACAGGTTTACCGAAGGTTCAGGAGATCAATCAGTAAGAGAGAGAGAGATTAAGCATTTACTGATTGATTAGCTTCTGAGCCAACACAACTGAAAGACGAGAGATTTACAGATCGCTCAACAAATGCCACTGAAGAGCTAGCCACGTTAACTGCTGCTGGTAGGGCCTCTGCTGCACCAACCACACCCACACACTCATGCCGAAAACAGCCAGCTAGTCGAAAAACCTTTCCTTTATTTGAATTTGACGAGAAGCTTCCGTGCTCACCTACCGCCCTTGCTCTTACACACGCCAATGCTGCTAATGCTTATAGTCCTGCTCCTAGTTCCGCTAGTCCTGCTAGTTCGGTTTCGTCTGCTAGTCCTATGAAAAGTCCAATGTCCCGAAACTTAATAATACTATTTCTAAGCGGAAAGAAGAAAAACCTCGCGCCCTTACCCTTACGGCTAGGGGAGAGCTGCTTAAAATCACTGAACCAATTAGGTGGTGCTCGGAGACTACGTGTGAACGCCATAACTCATATATGCTTCAAAAATATCCTCATCACCGAAGGCACCAAAAGCCTCAATACCGTCAAGCTAGGGAGACAAAGCGGGATAGAGTCATTGGTCAACTCATTGGACTACTAATGGGCCTGCTGAGACTGCAGCTTCGATTCCTCAGTATCCGCCTAATTCCTGTGTCCCCGCCTAAGCAGAGGTGTCCAATCCTTAGCTAGCCTTAATGTTGTGTTCGCCCTAGACGTCGTCAAGTGGGTCATTTGTGGAAAGCTATAAAGGTAGGTTTATGTGACCTCGTGCAGCTGCAGCGGTTGATGAAAAAGGAATCGATCGCTATATTGAGCCTTTCCATGACCCCTCTTAATTGAGACAGGAGATCAAATGCATGAAGTAGGGAATCAAATGGATTTCATTATACATATTAGGTAGGATCGGGGCATCCATTATAAGTCTTCCTTTTGATTTCAATTTATTATATATATATATATAATTTTTTTCAGTCTAGCGCAAGCGCTTTTCGCCCTGCAGGCAGGTCAAGCGTGTAGCTATAGTCGTTAATGGAAAGTTCGGTCCAAAGCCGACCCCTTCAAGGAAATCAATCCTATTGGCGAACCATTCCCTTCCGCGCTGAAGTCACCCGACGTGCTTCCTTCATTAACTCTTGGATGAAAAACCTATTCCGAACTTGACTCACATTTGTATGATCGCGCACCACAACACATACTTCACTCGCTGCGGTAGCGCTCAGTGTCGGTCGTGTATCCGGTGTATCCAAGCCCACCCCACTCAAGCTTTGGCCCGAGTTTACCCGTCCATGGCAATCATTAACCGTTGGGAGGTGTGGCTCGAAGGAAACCGGATCCGAATCAATTGCACTCTGATCCAGCATCGAAGCCTTTGGCGGACTGTTCTCACAACAAAAGACTTCTGAGAAGACCAAGCAGTACCTCTTAACTAGCCAAAGAGCTTTCTAAGACCGGGAAGTTTCCATAGCTTGGGCATTAGGTTAGCAGACGAAAGGTGCGAATAAACTAGTGACCAGACTAAGGTATGGGCGTTGAGAAAGAGTCGTAGCTGAACAAGAAGCAAGAACCTCTGGTTCGAGCTAGTGGCCCTACAAAGGAAACGAAGCTAGTGAAGAGGCCCTTGCTGAGCCCACTTAAGGTTTCGCATCGAGATAGAAGAGGTTCGGATTGAATGAATCTACCTTTCGCTGGCTTCGTTCACTCAAAAAGAATGAAATCCGGATCCGCGTTCCGTTCCTTCGCTCCCAACTCTTAGAAAGAAAGTCAACCCATGCGCGCCTTGAGCCATGCACACCTCAGAAAGGTTTAGTTTTCCTCACGAAGAAAGCACCTCCGCTTGGGCCCGAGAATCCTAATCCGCCTTTCCCTCGTCCCTCGTAGAAGACAAATGTGGGGTAGGCCTAAAAGACCGACTTTCCTCCTTCCGGAGTGAATCTGTCTAGTTCTATTTGAACTAATAAGAATCTGTGTACTGACAGTAGTCAAAGCGGAATATCCAGAGCAATTCTTGGCAGAGGGAAGCCCCATGACCGACCGAGGCTGGGGTAGAGAAAGGAAGATGTATGGAATGCTCTCGGGCATTGATTGAGGAAGTCAAATAGTATGCTTAAGTCGGAGATTTCTTGGTATTCAAGTATTCAATCTGTGAGGAAGTAGCCCAACCTTTCTTCATCTACGCAAAGAGGAATGACTTCTTATTCGACCGGTAATGCTGCATCTAGATCGATTCCTAAGGCTGGTAATGCCGAATCAATCTACTATAATAAGGATAAGGCAATACAGTCAGAAAGGAAAGCAGCACTGACCTCTTCCCATAGCCATAGAAAAGTCGGATCAGTTGGCAAGTCTACTGACTTGGCTACGAAATAAGGCTATTCCTCGACTAGGCTATTCTTTCCATCGTGAAATAGTAAAAAATCTCCCCTTCGCCACGCTCCTTTGACCGTATTCCATTGCGATCTGAAGCAAGGTCTTCTGTAGGAGCAAAAGCCTCTTCTACCGCTCCTGCCCCCGAAAAAGAGGGAGAGAAAAGAAAACTCCTAAACTAAACCTAAGGCAGCCTCTCTCTTAAAAGCGATACCACCTAATGAAAGAAAGGAAAGCATTCCAATAGCAGCTGATGAAACTATAGCACGAACAGCTACCTCCTCTTCCCCTCGGGACACTCCCTTTAAAGACGTTAGCAATCAAATCACAGCTGAGTCAACCAAAGCAAGAACAGCGCCTGCTT
>CM037589.1:151922189-151948849 GCA_021018995.1 Chloranthus sessilifolius
AGTTGTGAGTCCAGTCCATAAAGATTGGTCTCACTCCCTAGGAATAAAGTAATTCCTACATACCTAGGCCATAAAGTGAGAGCATCTGCGCCCTTATCGATAGTCTATTCGAGAGAGAACTCGGGGACTCATATCACATTTCCGGCTCGGGATGACCCACCCTTAGGCAGGGCCCTTCGAAGATCAATCGTCGTTAAGTGAGCCGCCCAACGACTGGTGCCAAGGAATGAATTCGGTTAGACTACGGGAATCGACGATCTTAGATCCCGGCGTCCGTCTTTACTTTATATGTAGATGTCTTCTTTCTGGTTCCAAGATTCACTCTCATTTCAGGGGCTAGGGGTGGCACGAGCTTGGGTTGTCGGCGGCGTGAAGGATACGGTAGAATGTTAGACTAATATTCTATTTTATATAGTAATATTCTCCAACAAGGAGAAAGCATTGAAGGGCTGCTTCAGCGGAGTCAAGACAAGAGACTCATGAATAGAGGGGAGAACATTCACAGCATGTCGGTAACTAATCAAAGGATATCGCTAGAGGTTTTGAAAAATAATGAGGAATTAAGACTACCATGAACTATGAAATCGGTCTTGACGGTGAAATTTGTCTGGGTCTTTTCTGCCGGAGGAGATCCTATTCGATTTTTGCGCGGCTGCTGGTATGAAAATTGGGGCTTACCTATTATTTGGTATTAACCAGATTGTCCATCTTGGGCCTAAGCCAGCCTGACCGTCCTTATGCTTGACTCTGAATGGTCTGGTCGTCAAATTCTATCTTTCCTAGATCTCGATCTGTCTGAAGCCATTTTCCGGTGTAAGGCAGGAAACTGGAACGCAGTGCAATGCATCCCAATTGATCAAAGCGGAGATGCCTCTTCGCTACGAGAATCTTCCGTCTTGCTGTCAGATCCGTCCTTTCGATAATGATCCTCCCAGAGTTTTCCTCATCACTCTGACAGACTGCATGCCTTCCTTCCCACCTTTCCCACAGCGGTCGTCCACCTCACGGCACTGCCTAAGTACTTGGCGCCTGACTTGGTTGCACGGTGCAATAGGTAGAGCATTGCACGATCCAGGCTTCAGGCCCGGGCAAAACCCAACCGTCGTCTCCCACTGTCCTCAACCATTAGCATATGTCCCTGTTCTGATCTTCTCATAGAGCGAAAGGAGCTGCCCAGACCTGTGCCCCGTCAGCCTCGGCACGTCCAAGAGTCGTTCACCGCGCCGCTGCCGTTCCTTGACCGAATTGATGCACGGTCACCAACAGCCCCACAGGTACCTACGTAGTGTCAGGTGTCGGTCGCACATTCAAGGAAGCAGCGTTCGACATCAGTGGTGCTCTCCGAACTGGTGGAAGTCTTCACCATCGATTGTCAGCCTTGTCGGCGGCAAGATCTGACGTCCCCCCATGCTGGGTGTTCTGCATCCAGAACCATCGGTCAGCCGCATTAGGCTTAGAGCTACATTCATCCCGCGCGCGCTCACCCACTGCCTGGCGCAACACTGGGTGAATCTGCTCTAATCACAACGAGTCAACTGTCCTGTGATCTCGAACACTTCCATCATCACGTCTCTGCCTTAGAGGTCAAACCACTGAAATAACCTTGAGGTCCCAGTCCTGAACGGATGTCATTATCTCAATCACATGAGAGGATTTCACGTTAATTTCAAGCCAAGGTTTCACTTCGCAGCTGGTCGAGTTCTCGGCATCAGACTACCGCAACGTCCAGCGGGAGATACTGCCAGTGAAAGAGAAGCAGTTCGTTTGTTCTTACTTCATCTGACGTTTGCTGGTAGCCACGATCTGAGTCGGAGTTTGCCCGTTCAGTCAACTACATGAACTGTCCACGTGAACGATCAACGGAATGAAACGGTTGCCGTACGCTTAGCAAAGACTGACTTTGGAAAGTTAAAGCAAAGCTGCAGCGCAGCACTCCAAACCTGGTACGGATTGTCACGTTCAAAGATTCAGAATTGGGCAGGATACCATTCCACGAGACAATTGATTCTGCGAACTGTCCTTTTACTCAGAACAGGTTGCACGAGTCTCGTCTCAGCCTGCAGCATCCCTGCATCGAACTGTCCTTCGATCCAAAAGGGGCCTGTATCCCAGCCCCCACGCGGCCTGTCCATCAGGATCTGCTGGGCTGAATCCTTCCCTTCTTTCCAACCCATTGGATGCCTGTGCTACTCACACAACTCTCCCACTCTTTCGGAATCGAAAAGGTCTGCTCATGCCTGGACGTTCTTCCTCCTGGTTATGGTTTCATCTTAGCTAATGATGCCATCCACGAACATTGATTGATTCTTATCTCACTATCCCAGACTCAACTGAGCCCCCTGTATCAGTTTCAGAACTGGGCATCTCACGGCCAGAACTGAGGCGATCCTTTCACACACGAGTGCTGTTCCTGCAGAGCCCAGTCTTCAAATTTCTGATACGGCAGTTTCTTTCTGCAGGATGTCCTAGAAGGCCTCATTTGAGGCTTTAGTCATATGAAGTCGTCACCTTTGATTTGGAATTTTTCTTTCAGGCTCGATTTCCTGTTCAGTCGCCAATGACCAAGTTTCTTCATGCTTTTTTGATCATCACGCTTTCAAGATCACTCACAGAAAAACTCATCAAGTTTCACGAGTCAGAATTGCACCGCTTTAGTAGTTGTCTTCCCCACTTTGATCCTCAAACCAAGTTTCAGTCGTATCAAGAAATGTCAAAAGAACCATTCCCCAATCACATCCGACACCTCGTGCCACTAATAACGTTCACAGAATACGACTAAGAGCTGCAGCCAGAGTCAAACAGCCGAGTTCTGGGGAATTGGTCGCGTGCTTCCATCTTCTGTTCAAATGAAGGAGCAAAACTCACCTTCTCTTCCTATTAGAGTCCTAAGCCCCAAGGCGGGTTAAGTACTTCCTTGCCTTGCCATTATTTCTTTCTCGTAAATTAGTTCGGTACGCAGCTTTCGGATTCGTTTCTTGAGTTCCGCCTAAGAGCTGGCATCTTTCCAGCCAAGGAAGTACATATTCCCCTTCCGTCCTAACTCGGTTATGACAGTGTCTTCCTTTGTGGCAAGAGTTATTTGTGCCAGCAACGACTCTGAAGAAGAGTCAAAAGGTCGCCTCAAATTTTGTCTCGAAGAAATGGCAGGATTTCACCTCACGGGTTTCCTCCCGCTGGGTAGCAGATCCTCTCTCTTCCCGAACAGCCTGTTACATGACTTTGGGCGACTTGCCGTTTCATTGCATTCTTCTTCTGCTCGAACAATCGCTCGCTGTCATTGACTAGTATTCATCAGCGTCAGCTCCATAAGATCTCAGATGCTCGTTCAAGACTTCGCGGACCTGACGCAATGTCTAGCCTGCATCTCTTTCACACTAACACACAATATCGCTTTTTCTCCTATTGAACAATCCGTCAGGCTAGGAGCTAAAGTTGACAGTTCATTCCCTGAGGGATTCTCCGTCTATCGCCAATCCCAAACCACTCTCAGTCTGCACTCTTTTCCTGCTGAACCTTTCTCTTCCCTTCTTCCTGTCTGCTGTTCCTGTTAAAAGTAACTCCTCTTCTCATGGCCCCATCCCAAAGCCTCCATGCTCGCTACACCGGCTCTGTTTTGGCTACAGACTGTTCCAGTCAGAAAGACAGCGATGATCTTTTCACTGATCCGCCAACAGTCTTAATGATCATCGCCTCTCAATGTCTTTCACATGTTTAGAGGCAAGGCCATCCATCTGTCCCATGAGCAGGTCACTTCAGAACTGCTTATCGAAGTGACTTTGCAGAAGTCATAGACTCCTTCATTTCAATTCTTACTGTTGGTCAGCCTTGTCTGGAATCCCACCTCTTTCTTCATTCTTTGTTCTTTCACTTTAACGCTCCTTCTTCAGTTCATGGCTCCAGTTCTGGGCTACTGGTCGGTCAGAGTCCCAGCTCAAACTCCAGAACAACAACCAATCAGCTCCAACTTCCTGATCCTTCCTGGGCCACCGCTCGCAGTCTTGGCCGGCTGGCTCCCACAGCCTCTTCTGTCCGAGAAAGGCATGCTGAAAGAGGAGGTCACACCTGCGCATCTGAAAATCCTCCATTGCCTGCTACTTTATTTCAGAATGACCGTTCTCTCCCACCTTAACTCATCAACTGAACTGCACTGATCAATAATTCAGCTGGTTTCAGGTGCTCTTTCTGACCAACTAGTTCTTAATACGACGATCCACAGACAGCAGATTCCTCAGTCTGCTCTGTGAAATATCAGCACCGATAAAAACCTCTTCTTTCCGTTGACGGAGCTTTCTGGAAGGAAGATCCTAATGTTACTCCCGGATTGCCTCCATAGTCCTTTCCACCACTGCTATCAAGGTCTTACCATTATAAGGTAGACTTTTTCGAGGATCTCAACTGCAGTTTGATCTCACCAATTGAAGTCTCTGAACATAGCTTTTCAGCACTACTGCTTGAAATCCAGACTCCTGGCCATTGAATCTTCTTCCTTCCACTAGCTCCTTCTGCTCGGTATCCGAGTGGCGTCATGAAGTGAATGGAAGGAGTCCAACTGCCGGGTGAAACAGCATAGGCACCCGAGGACACCCATGGCTGTCAATGCCTGCCCAGATCAGGAATCTCTTGAGAGATGATCCGATCCCAGGCCGCCAGCACTAATGAAACAGGATTGTACCTCTTTTCAGGTCCTGAACTCTTCATCCTTGCCTAGCTGCATCCACCCTCCTCTGCTCTTTAGCTCAGTCCCAACTTTTAGATCCGACTTTGGCTTTCAGCTCTTGAGCGCATTCATCAGCCAATCAAGAGCCTTCCTGTTGAGCTCGGCTTCTGGCTGGAGATTAGCCACAGATCAACCCATGGCCTGATGCTCAGGCCTTCTGCTTACACCTGAAGCCTTAGACCTGAGATCAGCGAACCACTGAGGTCCGCAGATGTCGCCTGTCATCGACAGAGTGTTGAAGAGCAGCGGCATTTCACAGCTCCGTAATCACTTGCACCGTGTTCTGTCGCTTTCAGCAACTGGTTCTTACCTTTCAGCGTCGATAGGTCAGCGAACCCCGCTCTCATCTATTGAACCAGTACTCAGGTCTTACTTCAGATCATCCTGTCTCAATACCTTCCAGCGAAGCTGCATGACCATATCGAATTGAAGGCTGGAGCCTCCCTTGATCCGTTGATTTCACAACCACTCAACCATGCTGCTTCCACCTTCTGGAGTCTCATTGTTCAAGGTCTCAACAGGTGGCTCTGAATAGGAAACAGTCGCAATCTCGGGATTCTACTATTTTCATCCCATCTCTTATCTCATTTTGTTCACCAGCCTCGCCTCGCTGTCTCAGGAAACCAGCAAGTTTTAGAGCCAGATGATCATGATGGGCTGAACGATTCCACAGAACCTCAGTTCTGACCATCCGAAAGGCGTAGCTAAGTTCAGTACGATCCTCAATACTTGAATGTATGCAATTATCAAAGCTCTGCTCTTTTCCCCGGATCATGATTGCTGACTGCCAGGCTGACGTCTATCTCCTGATTGACCTGCCTTCATCCACTCAATTTTCATCCTCTGTGATCTGCCTATCAACGTCGATTTTCAAAAGGAGGGTCACTTCCCATCGCCTGAAACTGACTTTAAAATGAGCAAACCAACGATTCTCTTCAGCAGGAGAGTTCTGAATGAATCGCCTTCCCATTTTGAGGAGCATCAAGACCCGTGCATCTCTGCAACCCAGGGTTAAAGGGGCAAAGTGGTTTATGAATGGTAATTCTGTCCACGGCTCACTGCACCTCCTGCCTGCGGCTTGATCATCTCATGATCCAACTGAGCATCGATAATACCGTCTGCAGGAGGCTTGCAGAGCTCTTCCGCCTTCATAATTCCACGGTTCAGTTTTGATCTTCGATCTATACCTCATTCCCTCTAGCCACTCTTTTCAAATGACCGAATTGTTCTTTATCGTAATCAGCCTGTGTTCTCTTTCGGTGATCAATCAGCAGCGAACTCTCTAAAGGCAGCGCCAGCCAGCCAGGATGAAATCTGCTTTTCCTGAAAGATCCTCCCGCCTGAGCAGACGTCGATCCTGTCTCAAGAACCCACTGGTCAGGTTTAGTCGATCAGTGAAGAAGAAACTGACGTTGACCAATTAGATCAGGAACTGCCCTCATCCGTCCATTGATGGCAATCCTGCCTATCCGTGATTCTCACTCCCACCACTTTGAGTCTGCCTCATTGCTTCCGAACTTCCCAGGATGGCTCAACTTGACGGGACCCCAGTGGCACTGAGATCTCATGTCGTTTTCCGAGGACTCTTCCAAACCACCTGAGTCCTCTGTCTCCTACAGAATGTCCTCGGTACTCGGAGAGAAGACGCTTGACCTCCACCCGCCGTTCATTCTGCAAGAAGCGAATGAAATGGGGGAAGAGGCTCCTGATTCGAATCATCTGCACGTGGTAGCTCTCTGCCACGTGCTCATCAGGGATTTGAACTCAGCGACTGTTCCATCTCGAGATCACAACCCATGCTTGTGTCTATTTCAAAGGCGAATCATCACAGTCTGAAGCCAATATTGAATGCCACTTGATCATGAAAGTTCTATAGAAGGGTTGGGTCGAGCCTCCTCAGTGCGCAATATTAGTTCATTGTACGAGTGCAGTATTACTTAGTAAGGTGCGCTCAGTCTAGTTAGATCACTAAAGTATGTTCTGTTGCATACGTTTCCTGCCGCCCCAGCTAAAGACTAAGGCTGTTATCCTCGTTGTTCCAGCAATGATCACGGCCACCCCAGAGCGAAGACTCGTAGAACTCTCTCAGAACCATCAAGCAGGGCTTCCAGGTTCCACATCACAGAAGCAGGGAGTGTCCTCGCCACAGAAATCATCCGCCTGAACTTCCCAACCTCGGGAAAGCACTGAGATTTTGCTTTATAGACTCTCCATACAAAGTCTCCACGCGGGGTTTTCACCTTTCTTCGCACTGACCCAAACCTGGCTCCTTGACTTCCCCCTCACTGAAGCAGCTCGACTGTCCATGAGTCCTTGGTTCTTGCAAACTCTCAGTCCGGAAGGGCCACTCTTCCGTCGATGGACATGCACTGCTCTTAACATCTGCATTCCCTAAACGTTATCTCCGTTGAAAGAAACTCCTCATCCAATGTTGCTTCACAAGAATAAACGCTTCCCCATCCACCCAGATGCCTGATTCTGATGGGAACCTGAACTCTCCCACTGCATTATTGAACAGCCACCTGTTCCTGCCCTGTCAGGATCCCAATAGACGAATCCTCCGGGAGTGTCTTCCGCTTTGTCTCTGCACAAGCACTGAGTAGGCCTGGCTCAGCACCTCCTGTTCTGGATCTCATCCCATGCCAGTTGTCTCGATCTCGTGCTCAGTCCCATGCTGGATTAGCAGTTCGAGTCGCAAAGGAATGATCCTCCCGGAAGAGTGATTCTCTGATGGGAACGACGAACCCTGTCTCCCGCCTGCAGCCGAACTTTGACCACTTGAAGCACGTCTCATGCCGTACCTGCAGAAAGTCTCAGTCCCAGACTCATGGAACCACCAGGACCTGTTGAAATTTAGTAAATTCAACAAGCCTTCTCTACTGCTTGTCCGGCTGTCTAGTTCTCACCATCGGAAGTAGCCTCAAGGGTTGAGATTTCGACAATGATCCTGGGCTGAATGAGTCTCAACCTTCCCAGAAACAGGCCAGCCTGTTGGATTCATGCGTTACAACGTTGGGATTATCGCTTGACTTGACACCCTGGGCCCGGTTGGGGTCCGCTTCAGAGATCTTTTTGGTACATCTCCTGTTCTAACAAGAGGATTCTGTTGATGAACGTCCTTCCCTGGCTCTCGCCTATCGTGGCTTGCGGAACGAAGTCCCCAACAGGACTTGGTTGGAGTGGAGCCACGATACCAGTCACGGTAGGGTGGTATGAATAAAGAACCTGAGCTCTCGGGACCCGAGAGTTCCTTCTATCCTCTAAGTGAAGTCGTGTAGTCTCCCCGATCGTCCTCGGGAGGACTTCGAGTGTAGCACCGACACGTCTCGAGAGCTCAAGAGCAGTCTCGCCCTCGGTCTCCCTCGGTACAAGACAAGGGTTATTGGGATTGTTAAGGAAACCCCTTAAGCTACCAGACAAGGTGTGTAAGAAAAGAAGCTATGCGCTCGGCCTCCCTCGCTCGGTCTCCCGGAACGACCTAAAGAGTCACGTACGAAACAGAGGGGCTTTGGGATTCGAACCCAACTCTTCCACGACCCCTTCATGTCATAACACGACGACTAACATATCGACTACGAATGACCGCCACTGTGCGTATGGCGTATTGCTTTCGATTCATCTCACTCGATCGATAGAATGAGGGTAGGAGTATGCTATTCAATGAATCGCCACGCTATTCTCTCCTATGTTGTATCGCTCTTCTCTTGCTTCTCACTAGTCTTTTCGTCTCACTACGCTTTTTGCTCTTCTAACAAGCGAACTCAATGCCAGGGCGTGAACACGTCTTGTAGCCTATTGGGCTTCTACGAAGGATCTCTCCCATCAATGATTCTACTAGACTAGGCACTTGCAGCTTCTGTGATGAGTGCCTCGATCTGACTATTTAGTAGTCACAGCTATTTTCTATTTATCTTTCCCGCGAGGCCGGGCGGATACACGTTATGAAGGCGGCCCACGCCCTTGCCCTTGTCAGTGAAGGAAGATTCGTTCCGTATATTTCACGACGTTCCCGGCCCGCAAAAAAAGCCGGACAGCTGCTCGTGAAGTCGGAGTCTCAACTACCACACTACTACTATACCACTAGCACTCCACGAGTGGATTAGTTGAGTGACTAGACTTAGACTCTCTTTGATATCAACTGGCACGAGATTTTCTAAAGAAAGTCGCAAAAATCATAAGAGAAGCAAGGTCCACAGAAGGTTGGGAAGTAGTACGCCCGGTTCACCAGGTTCCACCACTGCAGGGCCCAATCATAGTCAAAAGAAGAGTTTGATCCCGGCTCAAAAGGAAGGCTAGCTATATGCTTAACACATGCAAGCCGAACCGGGCTTTCTCCCCTGCCCTCCATTCCCGCCTGCCTGTAGGAAGGGTTGGGCTAAGGTCAGCCCTCCCCTCTCCTAGTAGCTCTTGAGGTAGCCCAAGTGCTCTCTTCCTGTCTTTAGTAAGTAATATAGCAAGACCTCCTCTCTCCCCCGGAATCGGAATAAGGAATGAAGTATATGGCGAGCTGCTCCTGCGGCCCCCTCTTTTGGAGTTCTTTCGGGAAGTCGTTGTTTGGTCTTTCCCTTTTGGGAAGTAGGAATGGCATCTCCCGAAAGGTGGAGTCAAGTGTGGAAGCCTTTTTCCAGCTGATTTGAAGATGAATTCGACGTGCAATCAGTTCGACTCTGTACTCTGTCAGGAGAGAGCCCTTTGTTTGTGATGGCGTACCCCCTTCTATGCCCCCTTTTTCCTTTGAGGTTTTCTGGGCTCTCTGTTCATTTCGTCTAGTATCAGACGATTTCTCATATGTTTTTTTTAGTGAATTCGACATAGAAGAAGTTCGTCTGGCCTCTGGATCCCCTTTCTTTGTTCAAGGGTCATCTCCTGGGTAGGAATGCTCCTCTTAGAGTATCGCGGCACATTCAGCGCCATAAGAGTTGTATCGCATAAAGGTTCGCTCGCCTCCTGCTCCAAGCTGAGGAACCAAAAGTAAGTCATTGCTTTCTAACTTTAGTAAGAAAAACCTTCTTGTTCTTGTAGTTGAATAAGGCTTCCCAGCTTGTGGGTCGCTTAAAGAGCGAATTCTTAATTTAAAATATTCATCAAGTCTTCTACTTTTTTTTTGAAGGAGCTCGACCGAGGGAAATCGGTCTACGGGCTTTCATTGCTAGATGTGTCAACGTCAACGGGACTTTCCAGCATGATCCCTCGAGGGGTCCGCTTTTCCTGCCAAGTAATAGGAATCTAGTAATTAATGCCTTTCCGCGAATCCTATATCGCAGGAGGTCGCTCCGAGGGGTTCAAGTCAAGAGTTGGGTAAGGTTCGTTCCTTGTCCTATGGATCTACTTTCTTCCAGGCAAGAAAATAATAAGGATTTCCAGGTTGTCTGGTTTACCGGGCTAACTATGAAAAGATATTAACTATTTGCCTTGGCTTGCTCTGCCCCCATTTCGTGGTTTGGGAGGAAATATCAAGAGGCATACCGAGGAGCTGAACGAATGTCGTCTACTAATATTGTAATAGAAGTCGTGTTTTCTCTTGCCGGACTCGGCTGCTTTTACCTCTAGGTGAGTTGATTCCTGTCCTTTCTTTTCTGTTATTGGAATCCGTTCTTTCCCTCTCTGTGTGGGAGAGTGCGCAGTCCCGATCGTCGATGAGGAAGCCATTCTTTCAAGTCTTCCCCAGTCAAGTCGAAGAAATGCCTTAACTGCAGTCCGGGGGATGTCAGTCTCGTCTTTTAGCTTGAGAGGCAGACTGAGCCTAACCTAGCCGCTTTCAGGTTCCCCTTAGAAAGTGGATTTCGTCTTTCCTTGCTTGCCTGTCGTGAAATGACAGTTTCTTAGATCCCACTGGAAGGTGAAATAAGGAATTCCGATGAGAGTGCAAACAACAGATTAGAGCGCTTTGGGAAGCTGCCTCTTAGAGAGAGAGCCTTCTATATATATATATTAGAATCTAGTCATTCTCTCAACAGGATCCAGTTTTGACTTATCTTTTGGCGCACACCAACTCTTTATCTTAAGTGAACTAAGAACCTCTTATTAGAAATTAGGTTGTTGAAGGAGATCGGCTGCAACTGGTACCAGAGCAACCTCTTCACCAACAACCTCTTTTGGTAAACAAGAAGTTATGGACTCAGATAGGTGCCTACTCTTTCTATGCCTATTTCCCTCGGCTTTCTTATTAATTTCATTAAATGAAATTCAAGTCAGGAAAGAATAAATTTTATCATCCCGATCTGGCTATCCGGGCTCTCTGTTCATTTCGTCTAGTATCAGACAGACTATTCTATTTCATTCATTCTAGGTGCAAAACCATCGACTTTCATTGATGTAAGCCCTTCTATCCCGATCTGCCTTAGCGGGGCGTGGATTCAAGGTCTTCTACGACTCGTTTATGCAATCATAGTAGCTTAGAGGCTTATCCCACTTCCAGCGAATACAGTTGATTAGATCCGATTCCGAAGATAGTGCAATCCTTATTTTAGACCGCTTTGGGAGCTGCCTATTAGGCAAGGCACGTAGGGAATCCGCCTTTTTAGCCCATTTGTTGCCCCTTCTTGGTTTCCGACGCCACCCTTTCTTTTTCGAGTCTCACGATTCGAGATTGAGAAATATCTTAAGAGACAACTGACGCAACTGAACTTCTAGAGCTCTTTTTCGAATAAGAAAGCTTGCTTATATTCATACTCTAATGCTCTAATGCGAATGAGGAATGCAAGATAACAGAGTAGTTTCCGCCCAAAGGGTCCTCTACTGGACCGGTCCCCGGGGATGAAGTAAACTTGCTACTGATTGAGCATGAAGACGCTTTTCACATGAATGAGACGTGCTATTAGAGAAGGGATAAATTGTTCTTTGTTCAAGTGATTAGAACATGTGAATGAACATATTCACATGTGTAACGCGTATATGCTTAAGACGTGTAACGCGTATCGCACATTAGCTTATAAGAATTAGCTCACGCCCTCTCTATCTCTCAAAAGGGTTCGGACTCTATCCTATAGATGGGGTGGGGGCGTGCACTCAACTGCTTCTTGTTCGGCTAAGGGGTTGGGCGGTACCAAAGCTGCGGGATCAGTCACGTCCTTAGTTAGACCGGACAAGCGTTAGGATTAGAGCAAGTCCCTAGTTCCAGTCTCGGTGGTAAGGTATGAGAAGGTGTTGGGCCTTTCGAGCTGCCTTGACGAATAGCAGGGTTCTCTGCCTTTATGTTGTGGAAGCGAGGGATCAGTTCCCAATCCGGAAGGGAATCCACTCTTCAGTACGGGGGGGAGTCATTCCTTCTTGCCAGTCTTCCTACGGTATCCAACCAAGAAAGCATGGGACACAAGCACGAAGAGAGTCAGGGATAATATAGCACTTACTGTGCTCATGTCCCTACGGCCTCAAAGCAAGGAAGCAACACAAGCATGGGATATAGAAAGACGTTCCAGAAAACCTGAGAAACCATCCGGTCCGGCTCGACCCCCTCCAGCATACTTCTAGCTCCCGCCCTCTTCTTCCAACCAATGCTTGCCCCGTTTTTTCCTATCGGCATGAAAGGAATTATTCCCCCGATTTGATCCCACCCGAAGAGGAGTTATGCCTAAAGAAGAGTTCAGGCCCCTCGAACTCCACTCCATAAGGCCAGGCCGATCAAGCAGTTCTATTCCTGCTTATCGCCCATTGGCAAGGTCGGTCGAGCACAGTCTATCTATTTATTGGTTAGAGACCTTATCTAAAGCGAGACGGGATAACTGCCTTTCCGATAAAGACTATGGATAAGGGTGGGGTAAGAGGAGAGCCTTTAGTCTCCTCCTCTCAGGTGGGAAAAGGGATTCGATACAATGGCCGATCAGGAATAAGTATAGGTCCCCTAAAGAATCCCCTAGAGAAGGGGAATACCTTGACTCTCTTCGCAATAGGGGTAAGAGCAAATGAAAGCTTCTTCAGTACTCCTTCGGTCAGGGAGATGCCCGAACGATATAGATAGAGTGGAAGCCTTCAGCACTAGGAGTTCTATTCCCTTATCCCTAGTTCTTCCCCGGTATTTCTGCTCTTCCCTTCTGGCCCTCTCTTACGGAAGAGCCTTCCAACTCATGGTATAGGTCCCCAAATATGATATGACTCGACCATTCATTATCGCCTCTCCGGATCAGTTAGGGAGATATATGCCCTCTATTGAGTTTCACATAGCCTTTGGGAAGGCTCAGGGGTCAAGGCCTTCTCCGATAATCGATAGGCATTTTCTTACATCGAGAAGCAATAAATATACCCCAAATTCCACATAAACACCGTTTGTCTTCCAGTGTTCACGGTTCGGATCGTAAACAGGAATCATTAAAGCTCCTTCTTTCTTCCGTGATCTGATGTCATTCTTCCTCCTATTTCCTGATTGATCTCGTGTTGATGGCCTCATCTGAGGCCGATCGACCTCCAGGTTAGTGAATCTTCCCTCTTCTCTTCTTCCTCCCCTTCTCAAGATGGATCATCTCTCTATTTCCATCCTGATACACCATCAAGAATCGTCTGCCCTGAATGCGAAGTCAGGGAAGCATCTGAACATTGGTCCCGTGCTTTGGTAGGTTATTTAGTTGGGAAGCGTTTATTCTACAATGGCCTGAAATCAGCCTTTGACAGAATGTGGAAACTCGCAGGCACAGTCAAAATCCAAAATCTTTCCAACGGAATCTTCCTCTTTGATTTTAGCTGTGATGAAGACTGGCAAAAGGTGTTAGAAGACGGTACATGGTCCATCGGCGGAAGGCCTCTCATCCTTAGGAAGTGGACCCCTTCCTTCTCCATGGAAAGGGAGATTCTTTCTACGGTTCCGGTTTGGATCCGTCTCCCTCAATTGCCATGGGTCTGCTGGACTAGGAACATCTTAAGCATGATAGGCAGCCATATAGGCAATCCCCTCCGTATGGATGGCCCAACAACTGCAAGAACCAGACTTTCCTTTGCCCGGATCTGCGTTGAAATTGAAATAGGAAAAGCTCTTCCGGGAATGGTGGAGCTGGCCTTAGAAGATGAAACAACCCATATTCAGTCCATCGAATATGAATGGCAGCCTAAGGTTTGCACATTGCAAATCTATCAACTACGCTGATTCATCCTGCCCGGGAACCCAGAAGATATGGAAGCCAAAGGTTCATTCTAAACCTCTGCAAATCGAACATGCAAGCTCTGAAAGCCATGGTGGAGATGGTGAGTCTTCTTCTCCTGGCAAAGTCAAAGATGGACCTGGTAACACTGTTCTCCAGGACGCTGATAAATCTTGAATTGATCCTGGCTCTTATTCTGAGGGCCTGGACGTGAGGCATCTGGCGCAGAAATGGAGAACCCGAATACCCAGGAAAACCCACCTTCCACGTCAAGTATCCCAAAGGAAAAGGAGTCCTCCTCCGTGATTGACGCTGCCAAGATCTCGTCCAACGATGAAACTTCTCATAATCAAAGTAACCTTTCCCTCAATTCGCAATCTCAAAGGAATCCTAAATCCAGCACATCTAAACCTCCTAATCCGGGATCCCTTGAGTTTCCTAAAATCTCAACCAACTTTGAGAATCCCAACTCATCGTCCAACCCCTTTGAAATTCTTTCTAATTGGAATCCTGAGCAACCACTAAACCAGCATAGCAATCCCGAAAGCCTGATTCAATCAAATTCGAATGATCTGCAATCCGAAATCTTTCCATATTTCCTTAATGTGAACCCGCCTAGCTCCTCCATAGCCCAATCCTTTTATCAATCTCAAGCCCAACCCAAACGGCCTGTTGGACCCAATCAATCAGCCCTGTCTGATCAGAGTCAAATATACAATGAGTCCATGGACCAATCTCAGTCATCTAATGCACAAACATCTAAACCTCAAATCTCTATCACCGTGCAGCCATCTCAACAGGAGCTATCCTCGTCTGTACATTTCACCCAATCTGCTCAAACTAGCCAACCTCATAACTCAACCATTGAGCAAACTCTTCAACCTGTGCAACCCAGCTCCAATCCTACAAATTATAAGTCCAGCTCTCAACAATCTGATGCCCCTGAGGACGGTACTTATACGGAAAACGTCAAACAGAAAAACCCAAATAAAGGACCCCCTCCACTTACGAGATCTAGGATCTCAAAGGACACTGCTGGTGCTGAAAATACGAATTCCAATGGGATATTCGATTCCACTGAAGATGCAATAGGTATTTGTCAAAAATAATTAGTTGGAATATTAGGGGACTGAATCACCCCAATAAGCAAAATGCTGTCAAAAAATGAGTTTTTTATCATCATGCTGACATTATTTGTCTTCTTGAAACCCGGATTACTGAAAGCAAATCTTTCAAGGTTTTGAGAGCCATCGACAAGGACTGGTCGTTCATTAGCAACTATGACAAGCATAGCTTTGGCAGAATATGGCTTCTTTGGAACTCTTCGGCGGTTTCAATCCAAAAAGTTACTTCTTCTGATCAATATATTCACTGTGATGCTATTCGGGCTACAGACGGATTCAAATTCGCTCTCACAGCTATATATGCATCCAATTTAGCCTATAATAGAGTTTACCTATGGAATTTTCTGTGCTCAGTTGCCTCCAGCATTGATTGCCCATGGTTGGTTCTTGGAGACTTCAACTGCATTAGACATGCAGATGAGCAAATTGGAGGGAAGCTAGTTCCGGCCAGTATTACTAACCCTTTCAATGCCTGCGTGGATGCTTGTCTTCTCACTGATTTGAGAGCAACCGGAAACACGTTCTCTTGGTGCAATAAATCCTCAGGTCCCAGGAGGATCCTTTGCAGACTTGATCGCGCCCTTGTAAATGCCTCATGGAAGAACATCATGCCCAATGTAACGGTTCAATATCTCTTGCCTTCTGTATCTGATCATTCGCCACTGATGGTTACCCTCAAAGAAAGACCCCCAAAAGGACCCAAAAGTTTCAAGTACTTTGCTTATTGGTCCTCCCAAGAGGGGTTCTCTCAGATGGTTAAGGAATCCTGGTCCAAAGTTAGCTATGGAAATCCCATGTTCGTCTTACAGCAAAAGCTAAAGGAAGTCAAAAAGGGAGCCAAGGTTTGGAATAGACAAAGGGGCTCCATTCACGTCCGCAGAAACCAAGCATATGCCGATCTTGCCGATATCCAAACAAGGCTTCAGATCCAACCTCACAATGACGATTTCATTGCCGAAGAAAGGAAGTCAAAGCCCTTATAGTAGAACTTGATAATGAGGAGAAGTTATAAAAGCAAAAATCTCGAGTGCAGTGGCTAAATAATGCTGATCGGAATACGAATTCTATTCCTCAGTTGCTTCAAGGATCTCCGCTAATTCCATTTATGAATGGGTGTCTCCCTCGGGTTAAACTCTTTCTGATCCTCAAGCCATTGGAGACCATGCGCTGGCATAAGAGGGATATTTTTACACCTGAAAGCACAACTAAAGCCGTTGAACCCTTACTATACTCATACTTCTTCTGAAAAGGAAGCCCTCAAATCCCAGCAAAGCTTTCTCCTGTTCAAGCCTTGATGCTGTCAAGACCGGTTTCTAATGAGGAGATTCAGAGTTTATTCTTTAACTCCCCTCTCAACAAAGCACCTGGACCAGATGGTTTTCCTGCGGATTTCTATAAAGCGCACTGGCTTATTATTGGCGAGGACACTCTTAAAGCGGTAAGTCATTTCTTCACAAAAAATAAATGACTCAGATCTGTAAACAGCACTCTCATTCTGATTATCCCTAAAGAAACCGGGGCCAACTCGATTGAGAAATTCAGGCCTAAGGCATTATGCAATTTCCTGTATTGTATAAAGTAATCACTAAAATATTGGCGGAAAGGTTGTCCTGGGTTCTTCCCTCCCTCATCAGCCCCAATCAGCCGGCTTTTGTTAAGGGAAGAAGCATCACTGAAAACATCCTTTTAACTCATGAACTTGTCCGTAAATTCCATTTGGTTCATGGCCCGAAAGCTTTTTGTGCAAAGATTGATCTCAGGAAGGCTTTCGACAAAGTAAGATGGGATTTCGTTCTGGAAATTCTTCGTAAACTTGGCTTTGATGATACGTGGATTTCATGGATCAAAGAATGTGTTTGCACTCCTTCTTTCTCCATTCTCATTAATGGCACGCCACATGGTTATTTTCAATCTCAATGTGGGCTACGGCAAGGCGATCCACTTTCGCCGCTCCTTTTCACGCTTATTATGGAGCTGACCGATTGATGTCTAGAAGATAAAATCAGTTCTAATCATCAATCGGTCAGGTTCATGGATGAGAGTATCCCTGAGATCTCACATCTCATTTTCGCGGAGGATCTGCTGTTATTCTCTAAGGAAGAAAGAAATTCTGCCGCTATATTTCGAGAAGTTCTATATGAATTCCATGCACACTCCGGTCTTCAGGTTAATGATGCTAAGAGCTCTGTTATCTTCAGCTCTTCGTGCTCTTTGAATAGTGAAATTTGCGAAATATTCAACTTCTCAGAAAGCTATCTTCCTATAAAATACCTTGGCATCCCTTTGTTTGCTTCCAGGATGACACCTGCGCTGTGCCAGCCATTAATCATCAAATTCATAGCAGATTGGAGAGCTGGAAATAAAATTTCCTTTCCTACGCTGGCAGGTTGGAATTGCCGGTTTTATGCAAAATATTTATGGGTCAGGTGCTTTTATGATTCCAAGAACCATTCTCAAACAACTCGAACTACACCTCCATGTTTAGTAGATTTTTGTGGAAAGGACCTTCACTAGGTCAATCGATACACCCTATTGCATTGACTTATCTCAGCAGGCCTTTTGAAGAAGGAGGCTTAGATATTCGGCGTCTGAAAGAATGGAATGATGCAAGTCTTTGCAATGGATTTTTGAGACTTCTGACTTCAAATAATCTATGGACATCTTGGATGAAACAAAGATCTTATTCTGAAGGTCTTATTTGGGCTTGTATCCCACCTCGAGATTCATCTTGGGCGTGGAAAGGTATCATGAGGATCAGAGACACGATAATGAGGAACGCTCAGTTCGAGCTAGGTGATGGATCAAACATCCGTTTCTGGAAGGATCCATGGCTTAATATTGGAGATACTCTCATGTGCAAATTTGGCCGTCGAACTATGATTCATTCTGGACTAGATGAGAATATTCGGGTACAAGATCTTATTCATGATGGCCATTGGGCACTGCCTCCAGCTACCACGATTCGAATGCAAAATGCTTGGAACCTGGTTTATGAGCAACCGATCCCGTCTTCTCCCTCGGCTGACAGATATGTATGGAGACCTTCTAATCTAATAATGGTATATTTTCTACACGTTCAGCAGGGAATGTACTACGAGAAGTCCATCCGAGCGTGACATGGTCAGACTTTATCTGGCATTCCTCTAATGTGCCTAGATTGAGTTTCATTACCTGGCTGGCCATCAATCGTAAGTTGCTTACATTGGAAAACCTCCTGAAAAGGGGATTCCAGATCCCATCTCGTTGTGTTCTTTGTTGGTCCGAATCAGAGACCAATGATCATTTATTTTGAAAGTGTGGCTACTCCAAATGGGTGTGGAGATCGGTCCTCTCTCGGCTAAATCTTGCTAAAGACCTTACTGGAGATATGGAATGTGAGCTACAGTACTGTATAGCTAAATGCTCATCGTCCCCACATAAAGCAAAGAGCAAGAAAACGAAGAAGCAAAGAGCAAGAAAACGAAGAAGCATAAGCAAGACTTAGTATTACTTAGTCATGTAGGGCAGCAAGAAAACGTATGCAGCAAGAACATTACTAAGTATTGATTGGAACAAGTAAGACTTAATAATGAGCAAGAAAACTTGCAAGAAAGCCAATTACTAAGTAATACTAAGTATTGACAAGCAACGCATTACTAAGTAAGACTAAGTATTGCGCAAGAAAACGCTTTTATGGTAAAGGCTAACGCTATTACCTGACCCTTCCCTTATAGTGGCTTTCGCGTATTACTAAGTAAGACCATTCAATACTTAGTATTACCATTCAATACTTAGTATTGATTGGCGCCCTACATGACTAAGTAAGACTAAGTCTTGTATGGGCCTTGCTTGTTGGGTCACATCGCAAATCTGCAGGGGACTGAACCAAATCCGGCACTTGGGGTTCAAATCCTAATGATGAACGCATTGGCAGAAGAGCCACGTGATGGGATGATCAACTGGACTGCTATTCCCATAAAAAATGACTATCAAAGGAGAAAGTCAGATGGAACCCTGCATTGCCCTCTACAGACTCCTACCCATTTCATTCAGGTCTTCTTGTCCAGAATAAAGACAAGCGAAATGGAGGTCCAAAGCGTCCCCGAAGATCGGTGAAAGGTACCTGAAAAGGACTCCTATTCTGATGAAAGAGACTGACAATAATCCCAACAGGTTTAGTTCTGCTAACTATTAGACTCCCGAACCTGGGCCTTTTAGAGGACCGACTTTGAAGGTGACAAGGCAAAAAAGAGTCTGACAAAGAGTAAGGACTAGGAGTAGATAGCTCGTCCCTCACTGAGTATGTTTCATCAGGTTTGGACCTAAGCGAGACTATCTCATGTGCCATATTATCCCAACAACTCACGTTGAAACTGATCTTAAGGCAAACTATACCTCAACCCACCATGCGTAGCAAAAGCGCAAACTCTGAGGTAGGTCAACGGACATGATACTGACAGGGAGAACTAACCAGGTCAGTCCTGTGGTCGGACTTCCATAGTAAAAAAAGACTATGCTTCTCTGGGAAGCGGGGATATTGAAGTCCAGAACAGTGAAGATTCCAGTGAAGTCACGTAGCGGATCGTTCGGGAATTCTTCGTTCTGTTCAGTGGAGTTCAGAGATTCGACTAAATTCTGATAAAGAAGAGGTTCTTGGAGTACCATTTCTCCTAGTGCTGTATGGGAAGGAGGACCAGGAGATCCATAGAGATCTCTAGTTCTGTTGGTGCCATTTGTAGGTCCCGGGTCAAAGGTCATCTTTCTAGGTTGACCATCTAGTTCAAACGAGGATTCCTGGGAAGGACTTGGGGACATTGAAAACTAACTGGATTCGGAGCTTAACAGTATAGAGGCAGACCATAGTCTAAAGAAGAAAGAGGAATTTTCATTCAAATTGATAGGCTTGGTTCCTCTTGGTCAGTGCTTCTATGGTTAGACCTTTCTGATTAGGGAAAATCCTTTCTTGTGCTCCGGATTTGCTTTGCCAAAGAATCACAGGTGAAGGAGCAGGGTTGCCATCCATGAAAATGGACAGATAAAGAACGGATTCTATACCTGATCCTTTTGAGAAGTCACAAGACCACTGTATGCCTCCTGGATTGAGCCCTACGCTTTCCTGGTCAAGCGTCAGATTCGGTTGGTTGCCCCATAGTCTTCAGTTCCTTTCACTAATTGACCGTTCTTTCAAACAACCGGCTGTAGGTTCTTCACAATTAGCTGGGCTTCTAGTACAGAGATCACCACTTGTTATGCCAGGGTCTCTTCGAGTGGGTTACTGTTCCTGTTGAGCATCGTTTTCCCGGCAATCTCTGCTTAGGGTGGCCTCATACAGGTCGGGAGAGTACTCTGGTTCTTGCTCATACGCCTCGCAAGATTCATAATCTGCGAAAGTCGTCTCGAAGCTCAACGTCAGGCGGGGAGGGAGCCTGGGGAGAGGGGCTTACTATAATGGGATCTGTCGAAAGCCGCCTCTCGTCGGGAGCCGGCAGGGAGATCGGTGGAGCATCGGTAGCAATCATTGGAAGCCCATCCGTTCCATTCCGTTGAGAGGTGGTAATCGGAAGGAGGAGATTGCTAACCAGAGGTTTGGAACCCTATACAAGGGGCTGCTTGCTGCTCGCCCCTATCTCTAAAGGTCGATCTGTGCCTTGATCTCCGGCCATGAATCAAAGATTCCTCCTGGCGAGCAGGGCCGTGCCGTGAAGGAAACGGCAAAACGAGGTTGCTTGCTCTCAGTCTCAGCCTCCTTATCAGAACAGAACGTTCCTTCCGCAGCGCAAGGCCGATATGTTTCGTAGCGGATTAGTTCGATCCATTAGGTTCTTCGATTTGTTCGGAAAAGAAACGAGAGACACGAAAACATCTTTGATTACGATTAAAAGGAACAATTTAAAATAGATCAAGAGCAAATGTCGGGTCATTTCTTGGTGAACATGATCTGCCATAATCTCTTCGATCCCTTCTTTTATGTGCCGGAATACAGAGAGATTTGGTAGGGAAGTGCAAGAGACTTTTTTGTATATGATAATCAAAGGGGGTGGGAAAGCTGCAGTCATTCTTTTGAAAAGCCCGGTTCTCTTTGTCTTCGAGCTTTCATTCCTCAATCCACTGATTCGTTCCTTCATATACCTCCCCACCAATAGATAGAGACAAATGGGAATAACCGAACCACGTCTACAAAATGCCAGTACCATGCAGCTGCTTCAAAGCCAACGTGATGCTCCTTGGTCAGATGACCAAGATATTGGCGAATACCACATATGATCGAGAAAAGAGTACCTATAATCACATGAAAACCATGAAAGCCAGTTGCTAAGGAAAAGGTAGAACCATAAATACTATCCGAAATAGTGGAGGGTGCTTGGTAATATTCCATTCCTTGAAAGCAAGTGGATACTAGAGCCAGTGAAACGGTAGCTACTAAAGCGTAAACTGCTCGTTTTTCCTTCCCCGCGAGTATAGCATGATGAGCCCAAGTTACGGCAGCTCCGGATGAAGGGGGAATAGGGGTATTAAGAAAAGGGATTTCCCGAGGATCTAAAACCCCAATCCCTTTTGGGGGCCAAATACCTCCGATCTCTACCGTAGGTGCCAAAGAAGAATGAGAAGAAGCCCGAAAAAGAGCAAAAAGGAACATAACCTCCGATACGATGAACGGAATAGAACCATATCGAGGTCCTAATTGTACGACTTTGGTATGATGCCCCTCCAACGTGGATTCACGTACCACATCGCGCCACCATACAAACATGGTGTATAGGATGAAGATCAAGCCCAAACTTAGGAGGGTAGAACCACCTTTAAAGGAGTGCATGTACATCACACCTCCTACGGTGGTTGCCAAAGCCCCGAGTGAACCCGAAATAGGCCATGGACTTGGATCTACCAAATGATAAGAATGCCTCTGAGATTCCATCATAAACCACTTTGCCCCGGTTGTATGTAAACCCCCCCTTCACCCCCCCTAAAGTGGTAAAGAAGGGCTCTTTGGGGTCTTATTTTTCTTTATATCTGACAGGACAAAGAAATAGGAAGGGATGGTTCTTTCATTGCATTGATAGACAAAAGAAAGACTCTCTCTATTACTTTGAGAAGAGAATCGTTGGTTTGACCGACGAACTACGTGGTAAAATGGACCTTCTTTCTTTGATTTTCAGCAAGCATTTTTTTAAAGTCACAATTAAGTCCGGTTTCGGATGCCGGTCGCAGATTAGTTCGTTCTGCGCCGCCGGCGGCCTAAAATCAAAGGCGCAGGTTGATCTCTCCGGTTGAGGCTGCATTCATTTATTCAACTTGACACGTGGGAAGGGCTGACTCTCCTAGTGGCTCGGCTTGGTCTCGCTCCCTTCCCGCACGCCTGGACGATTTAAAATCTCGAGAACCTTTCTGAACGCATTAATAAAAAGGTATGCTTCGCGCGTCTAAAAATCAGGATTATATCTTTCTTTTAGTGCCTTCCATTCCACTATTCTGATCGAGAAAGAATCTCTTCCGGTTATAATTATATTAAAAAACGATGCTTCCTTGGCCGTGTGGAACATGGATTAGCATTATGTCATTCCTACAAGTGATCCCCCATCCAGGACTGGAAGAAGTGCTATATGAGGACTTCGAGATCAAATATAGAATGTTTCTTTCCATTCCTCGTGAGCCACTTATTTCTCCGAAACAAGAGAGAAAAGTGATTTTCCTCCTTTTTCCCAATAAGTCGACGGCGTTACACCATTGGGATACTTCGAATAAACTTGAGTACATATAGGATAGACCGGTGCTAAAACCTTTTCTCGAGATATCTTCCAAACGGTTGGGGTCGTTGCGCGGCCTCAAATAGTTGTTCCCCCGGTGTGAAACCAGTTGGTTCCGTAGTTTGAGAATTCTGCTGATCCCAAGTACTCCATCTCCATCATTGCATATGGGAATATAAAAAGTAAAGAGGATAAGGCATGACCAGAAGAATTGTGTGAAATAAGTGAATTTATCCAGTTGAGGCATGATTGATTGAGAAAAAATGCTTCCCTCCAGACAGAAAGAGACTCCTTCCTGTACGAGTAGTTCAGAACTAAACGAGAGCAGAGCTGGTTGGTTGGTTGTTTACCAACATAAAGCCTGGGCTTAATCTGTCCTTCTCCGCTTGTTTACGGATCGCTCGCTCACTAAGGGCTGCTATCCTCTTTTTCAGAGGTGGTCTCCTTGGCGATCTTTTCCCAATCCGACCGAGGAATCCTCGACCCCGAAATCGTTCAGAAGGCCCCTATAGGTTTCTGAATCTCTACCCAGTCGAGTAATATCCTCGAAGGCTTGAGTCAGAGTGTTGAGCTCCTCGCGATGCGAGCCCGAGGGACCCGGCCGCATCCGCTTGGAGGCTCTTTCTTCAAGAAGACCCTCCTCTATATATGAGTAGATAGAAGGCCTTAGGTCAGAATCAGAGTGTAGGGACGCATCCCTAACCTGGGCCTGGACCTCGGGGGCGTGCACAGGAATCCCGGACATTGAGGGGGAGGGGTGGTACCCACCATAGCCGCGGTCAACGAATTCATTAGGCAATCGGGCTTTTTTCTTTTTTCGATCCGGGGGAAAGGAAAGACAGAAGGCTCCTCGCTTTTGTTCAATTATAAAGAAAGCTTTGATGGAGATTTGTAGCATCATTCAAGTAAATACAGATTGAGATCGTAGAAACATGAGCTTGTGATATAGCTACACCTAATTCCGGACCGGTTAATGCAAGAACAATAAATAAAGGACCAGGATCTCCTATGAAATAGAAAAGATCATTCATACATAGCATAGTCCAAGCGGACCCACTTAAAATCTTTACTGAACTATGACCGGCCATCATATTAGCAAATAAACGTATTCCTGAGCTTAATGCGCGAAAACAATGAGGGATTAGCTCAAGGAGTACTAAAAAAGGTGCTAACGGCAGTGGGACTCCTGCGGGTAATGAGAAGCTTAAAAAATGAAGCCCATTTCTTTGAAATCCCACTATAGTAATGCCCATAAAAATGGGAAATGAGAGACCCAAAGTAATGAGAAAATGACTTGTAACTGTGAAGCTATAAGGTATCATACCCTGGGGATTACGAAATAACGAAAAAGTAGAAGTGACCGAGATGCGAGGGGAAAACTTTTGTTTCACATTTCCGGAAAGACCACCTATTTGTTCGTTTACCGGGTTCGGCACGAAATCATGAATAAGCTCTACCAAGGATTGCCAAGCATTTGGTACTGAGTTTCCCCCTCCGTTTTTAGTCACAAAATGCACCAGAAGTAGGACCAAACTGAGAGTGAGCAGCATAGACAAAGATGGATTTGTGAATGAGAAAGAAAAGTTTCCTATATTCATAGGAATCAATGGGAGAATGGAAAATTGCTCAAGGGGGCTGGGGACCAGCCCCGCTAGATCCAGCGCTTCCTTATAGGCTGAACCTTCTACTCCGTTTATGTTCAAATCATTCAATAGGTACTCCATAAAAGGGATATGGTCGCTTTCCCCATGTGCAGCTTCGGCCGCAACCAGAACATCTTCGGGACTCCTGTTAATCATCAACTCCCCAAATTTCTCGTGTATATCAGATTGAAGCTCTACTACACGTTCACTGGAAGGGTTAAGACCAGGATGATCCTCAAAAATACAATGAGAAGAACCCTGAGTGCCGGATGATTCAAAACTATAATCGTCAATAGTCGTCGTTGATTGAGATTGACTTGTAATAGTCATAGTAGTAGAAGATGGATTACTATTAAGACTGTCTTCATCAAAGAGAAAGATGCGTGGAAATTTCCCTAGATCATCAAGAGCAATGAAACGCATGTTATCCATGATATGAGAAGATTCCATGATTTTCCCGCCAAACAGACTTAACTGTCAGATTATAGGAACTATAGGTTGGTTGTTGACCAACGGAAAGCATGGGTTGGTTGTTGACCAACAGAAAGCATGGGATAAAGCGGGGTTCGGCTTGCATGTGTTAAGCATATAGAAAAAGTCGCATGATTGGATTAGAGCTTCTTAGCGCTTAGGCTACTATATATAAATAAGTAGCTTCAACCTGCTCTTACAAGACGAATCGAATCTCTTTCTCTTCCTATCCTATGGGCATCCAACAATCCCTTCTTTCCCAAGCGATGATGATTCAATGGCTAACAAGGCATTTTCTTTCAAAGAAGCCCTGATTATATATGCAACCTAGAAGGAATTAGGTCCGGAAAGAGACTGCAGGCGATACCTCCCGAACAGCTGATTCAAGTGCAAAAACCTTTTTGTCCAATTCTTCCTTGTCATGAAGAAGCAGGCAGTCCTGGGTAGTGAATCTCGTCCTCTCTTTTTTTTTATCTTTTCGATGCCCTCTCTTGCGAAAGCGCCTAACTCAACCGCCGATAAATGGCACTATTTGAAATGTGCACTAGGCTTTTCACATGCAATTCAATTAAATGGTTCATACGCGCTAACTAGAAATATCATAAGGAAAGGAAGAACCAACGGAGGATTCGAATAAATTGTGAACGTACCCCGTGCTTGATGCAATAGAAGCTCTTCTTCTTACAGTAAGCGGTACAAGGGTAACCGGTATAAAAGTAAGTGCTCTTGTCTCTTGCTTTTTAGGAATAACCGTTGCTAGTCTATTCGCCGTATCCGCTCTTTGAAAGGTAACTTCACGGATGCCCAGTTAATAGTAGAAGGGAGGTATATAAACGGAAGATGGCATTTAGGCCAAGATAGTGTCCGGTTCTGATGGCGCCTATTCAAACGTACGTATAGTGGAAGAATTCCTATAAACTTATCTTAAGTGGAACGAAGTACTTCCCCTCTGACGCACGAGTGCCGTGATATCAATAAGTAGCCCAACCAAGGAAGGGGGCGTCTTCTTTATATAATCACCAGGGAGCTCCCTTATAGCCAACAATAGGAGTAAGAGCAGTAGCAAACGTAGCGTAATCCGAAACTATCTTACTCTGGGTGGGCATCCGAATATAAAGCAACTGGATCTCTTTAGAGTCGTTTCTTGCAGATCCTCGAGTTGATACTTCTTTCTCTTCTTAGGAACCGGCCCAGGCTTTCCGTCCCTGCCCTGACCTCTGTCCCCAATCGCATAAGCGATTGCACTCGTAAACTTATCTATCTTCTGGTTACTAATCTTTCTGAACTTATTGAATCACTTTCCCCTTCGGTCAATAGCCCTTCCAGGTGGTCTAGGGTCCCTGGTTTGCTTCCCGTCAGCCATCCGTCCATTACCTTTGAAAGCAATCCTTACCTTCACGGACCCTAGTTTTAAGCAGCGCAGCACCAGAAAGAGTCAAAGGTACCACACGAACGACAGATCTTCACATAGCGTACAGGAAGTCGAAAGGAAGTACCTGAGCCCTTAAACTCAGCTCTTTTCTGAGACCCTGACTTTCCGCTTTGAGCTGAGCAAGCAGCTGAACCCATTGCCATTGCCCTAATAGAATGGGGCTAGTTGGCGGACTTGATGTCATCTAAGTCAACTGGGGAAATCGGCTCCGATCCTCTTTGCGTTGATTCTCTAGTCGGAGAGGAATTGAATGATTATCCTCTTGATTTGTCTTTGTTACACCGGGCTTCCAAGTAATAGTATGAACCGCTTGCTCTGCTCGCAGCTTACACAGGGCTGTCGGAGGACTTGAGCGATGAGATCCTGCGAGACCTCATCTGAATAGGTGTCGCTCCGTCCGTGCCTGTTGATTTGACTTGGGATGGGACTGGCTAACCCATGATCTCAGGTTCGAACTCATTATCATAGTATGGGCTTCGGT
>CM037589.1:151964212-151976712 GCA_021018995.1 Chloranthus sessilifolius
AAGGGCTCCCCTTCTTTCAACTGAAATTTTGAGTCTTGTTGTTGATGAACGAGAGTTCGTGCCAGGCCGTGTGCGATCTGACGTCGGAAAGAGGATCCTACACATTTAGGCTGCTACGTGTCGATCGGAAGACGCCTTGCCGAGGCTCCGAACACTCCCTCAAACATCTGTCTGTTGGCATTTTTCGATTTTTTTTTGTTTGGCACCAACTCTTTCCTCTGTGCAAACAGGGGTGGAGGAAGAAAACCTCGCGCATCTGAGCTTCTTATCATTAAAGTTTTACGTTTACTTAAATAGTTCACTTCTAGATTAGGTGTGTCCAAAGAGGCAACCTCATTGGCACAGTGTACATAGGATATTCTTTATATAGCAGTTCACCTCATATTCATGCTCTCAACAGTAGTGCCTAACTACTGTGATTGAGTGAATATCTTGGTCTGGTGGATAACAGACGACATAAGGTTGACTCTTTGGGAACGAGCAAAGGGATCCCGCAGCGATCCAAAGGATAACGAAAATCATTCTCTAAACAGACTACTGATTATACAAGTTCGGTACTATGGTTGTTCCTAGGTCATATCGTACTTACTCAATTGAAGGTGAAATCTGTTCGATATGCAAGTGGTCTAGTCACTACCTGTAAGGAAAGCACCCCTTCACATGAAAAAGAGAAAGAGGCGGAGTGACGGGGAGGTATCGCCTTAACTCTCTTTCCGGACCTACTCATCGAAAGATGCCCAAGCTCTTTGATAGAAGAAGCTTCAAATGCGCAGTTAGGACAAAAAAAAGGCTGTTTGCAAGACAAGCATAGGCTCTGGGACTTTATCAAAGGGAATGATTGGACAAAGAGAAGAAGGGCAACTAGTCTTCTTTCGACCAGTAAAGGCAGTTGCCAGACTGTTGAGTGAAAGCTCTTTCTATGACAAAGGGTAATCCCACAGAACACAGAAAGGAAAATACTTGATAGCTTTGACTTCTTGGACAGTCTTTGAATAGCCCTAGTTCGTACACAAGGGATGTCCTTCTCCTTCTTAGTAAGCCTTCTTATTGAATATTTATTTTCACGTGCACACCCTATGAAAATAAAAGAAAAGGCAGAAGAGGAAAAAGAGAATGACATAAGCAGCCTACTCTTGCAAAGAGCCTAAGCGGTTCAAGCCTATGTGACCAAACTCTCGTCTAGCGCTTCGCTCCTCTGTCCTTCTATCTCGATCAAAGCCCCGGTTTGAAGAAGTGGGAGGACCTAGCCTGGTTGACCCACGGAGCGCTAAGAAGCAAGGACCGACAGCCTATGATGCACGAGAAAGGGCTATGCGAATAGGAAGAATAGTGTCAGTTGTTCGTGGGACTAATTTCGTTCTCATGGCACATTCCTATTCATACTATACTAAAGGCAAGAGTCACTGACCGAGTGCAGCGTACCGACAGAGAGAGCTTCCACCAAGGAAAGCTCAATCCCAACAGTCTCATCTATTGCTGCGGATTCTCGAACAGGGATGAATCTCTACCTTTCTTAACTGTGAAACCTGTTCTGGCAGTTGCCTCCTCTTAGACTATTATCCCTGCTCGGATGCACCCTGTCTGTCCCTGACGGGATTTTCGGACTATCCTCTTCTGACCCTAGGGTTAGAAAAAGAAGACCATTTGCCAGACGATTCTCCGATCTTCTTTCATTTTCATGAGCTGTTAGAGAGTATACAAGAAGACGATTCGCAGATCGGGGAATAGCCCGCTCTTCTAACCGCTCCTTTCCTTTCTAACTTTACCACAAACCCAATCTTGATAAATCGACATAAAAACCCATATCTCAGGGAGAATTATCCGAGCTAGAGCGAGGACATTTATTAAGTATGGAACTCTAACCTTCAATGCCCTTATAAAAAAGTTTAGGAGTTAACCCGGAAACTCTCTTTACCAACAATATCTTTTTATACCTCTTGTAATACCCCCCTATTTGAAAAACCCTATCTACAGTTTTGATTGACGGGGATTGGGCTTATAGAGATGGTTTAATAGCTACACCATCTCCCTCCTTTCGAGACTATAAGGTCAATGTCCTTAAAGATAAACAAGAGATAGTACAAGTTAAATATACAACATCTAATAAGGAATATGGCATCGAATGCAAGCTGCTAGAGAAGGGGCTGTTGTTGGTGAGTGAATAAGCGGTCTTGTCGTATCAGCTGTGATGTTCTCAATGGAATCAGCTGTTAAGTAGCCGCCCTTATTAGTGCCTACTGGATTGACTGCTTTACTGCTATTACTGTTCTTGACGAAGCTCCTGGTGTCAGGTGCAGATGAAGACGAGAAGACGGTCTCTTGAATCAATCTCCTCGCTGATTAAACTAAACAATCATTCTTTTTAAACGAAAAAATCAGCAACAGTCGTGAAAAGCAAAGACCTCCGTAGAGCTAGATTCAACTTCCCCCGAGCTTGACCGAGGAAAGATAATCGAAGAAAGTGTGAAAAGTAATGTGGCATTTTCATTTAACTGATTGGCCTGGCCACTCTATTTAGCTTTCCCATCTCACAAGGCAAGTCTATCAAATTGGGTAAGATAGATTGCTATTCCTTGCGTCGTTAAGAGTTCTGGCTTCTAGGGCGTAGTCAAGATAAGATGACTCTTTCCTTGGAGCCGGATTGAGCTTATCGCCTCCGAATCTGACTCCAAAAGAGTCAATTCTGCGGACGCAGAGGAAGAAATCCTTGCTGCTCGGGGTAAGAAGATGCTGACTTTACCGTGGAAAGAGTAGTGAGAGGAAAGCCTTTAGCTTCCTTTGTTCTACCCTTCGTGCGTGACCCGGAGCAGGTGGATTGACTATAAATCTAACTCTTCTTTATGTTTATGCAGCGACAGAGGCAACATCTCTATCTGAGATACCCGCGAGAGTGACTCGTTTCCTTAAGGCATGCCCCTAATCAACTTCCTATTGCAAATGCCAAAGCACCAAGAGCGGCAACTTGAAATTCTTTCCTCAGCTCCGGGAAAAGAGCTAACTGCTGCGGGAGAGGCGACTTCTCTTTTACTTCATTCACGGAAGACCTACCAAATCCGCGCATTTCTATAAGATAAGTCATGTTCACATGTCTTGTGAACTTTCAACCATCAAGAGTGGAAGAGACTGTTCATTTGACCTTCTTTTTTCATTTTGAACCCGAGCTAATTCTTTTAGATCTTCTCCGTTCTCTGGTTCCTAGCCCAAAGGGCGATAGAGACTCTACTTATTGAGTTGCCTTCACTCGGAGTTCTAGTTGATGAAAGAGTTGATTCCTATTCCCCTGCAAGGGAAACTACGTAGAAGCCATGTCCGCTAAAATCAGTCTTTCCCTATATATAGGAGACCTCTTCCCAAAGTAAACTGAATCAATGGCACCAACAGCTGAAATAGCATCCGTTTTCCCAATAGGGGATTCCTCTTCTCTATTCTCTATTCCTTGTGTGGGAGGTCCCTTCTAGCAGCCCGTATCCCTGCCTCCAACCTTGAGAGCAATTCGTTGTAACAGCGCCAAATCCTAATCTAAGGCCCATGCTTTACTAAACGACAACGATAGAAGGTAAATACTTGGAGCGAGCACTAGAGCGTAATAAACAAGCGAAAGAAACGAACGACAATATTTACAGTTTCATCAAGGTTCTACTGAGCACCCTTTTCCCCTGGCCCTTCTCTATCATATGTATGATCCTGGGCATCTTCTCTTTTGGGCTGGTCCACTTCGTGAGGGAGAAAAATGCTTTTTTGGTACCCAACCCAAAGAAAGCTTCAGAAACTGCACACAACAAAGGAAAACAAATAGCAACAGAAGCAGGCCCCGGTAAAAAGCACTTTAGAACAGAGGTTTCAGGGCAGAATCAATTTCTTATGTGATAGAAGAAACTACGCTCCGCTAATGGACTGAGGGAATTCACGAACTCAAGCAAGAAAGGACTAAGTAACTGCTATAACAAGGGAAAAAAGAAGTCCAGAGCATTAAGTCCCAGGGATGAAATGGCTCGACCAACGGGTAAGAGCGTAGTTTACGGAGCGAGCGAAATACTAAATAAAGTAAAGTAGAGAGGAAGAAAGTAGCTGCAAGAACTGCCTTAACTCATAAGTGAAAGAAATCCCTAGAACTCATCTCTTCATTACTCTAACTCAGGAAAGAAGCAACTCATTAATTCCGATAACTGCCAGAAGGGGCAGGAACTCTGAACTCAGTTAACTAAAGGAGGAATTCAAAACAAGGTTAGGTCCCCAGGAACCCAGCCCGAGAGATGCCTTCTCCTGTGTGGCCTTCAATGGGCCCTAGAAGCCGGGATTCATGAAGGTCTAACTTTCCAAGCAAGGCCAAGGCATAACTCTAGTTCCTTCAGTAGGGGAGCGAGTTACATACCTGGAACGAGTCAATAAAACGACGCAGGAGCGAGTCTAAAAGGGGAGCACATATGTAACGAGCAGCGAGCAGGAGAAGAAAAATATCTTTCTCTTTTTTAACTGGTTGATCCTTGATCTTGAATTGACAAATTGTATGTTATGTTAAGAATGTCCGGAAAGGTAAGGGACGACTTTTTGAGATTGTCTTTCGTTGTAATGTAATCAATTAAATGAAGGAATGGCTTAATCGATAAAAAAAAAGGTCTTGTGCTTTTTGAAGTGAAGCTCACCATTCCCTTACTTACTTGAAATTGAAATGAAAGAAGAACGAGTAGGTAAGGTTTTCCTTTACGGCTCGGACGCGAGGACTAGTGTAACTATAAGCAAGTCGACTGATGAAAAATGAAGCAACTCAAACTAAGTATGTTTCGTAAAGCCTAGCGCTTTACAGCGAGACGAGTCAGAAGCAGGCTGACCGATAAGCAACTGGAAGGAGACGAGAGAAGTTAGTGAGAAGAGGTGCTATAGCGCGCTTCATTTCATTTCAAATAAAAGAAAGAAAGGAAGCAAATCAAAAGATTGAATTGAAATACTGAACTCCTTTCCCCTTCCCTTAAGATTACATCCTTGTTTTATTTTAGTAAGGCGCAGCTTGTTAATCTGGAGTTGTTCCATCTCCTTTCTAGCGGCGGACTCGTTCTGAACTTTCATAGATATGAATGAGGCTTTAGATTAGAAAAGACGATATGTTAGGCGACGATGCATGTCTAGTATTTCAGTTAGAGGAATTGAGTTATCTTGCAGCGCTAGCATCCCAGGTATCCCTAGCGTCACCAGCATCACTAGCTACAAGCACCAAGTCTTCTTAACAGCGCGTGGTGAGGTTAATACTAATCGAAACCATCTACGTTAGCGAGACCACTCTCATCCGATAAGCATGCCTTCTCATTTAGAGGCCTTTACAAGCAAGAGTAGTAATCGCACATGGCGAAGACGTATCACGTTAGGGACTATGTCGAACAAAACCTTTCGCTAGAAGCTCTTCCACTTGCCTATTTCACTCAGCATGCTCCTTAGGGTTCATCCTATAATGTGGAAGGTTAGGCAATTGAGATCCAGGAACTAAATCAAGAGCATGCTGGATATCCCTCATGGGTGGTCATTCACTAGGAAGCTCATCAGGCATGACATCAAGTAACTCCTCTAACAACTTAAGTACCTCGGGAGGGAAATCAGACTTAGACTCAGTGGAATCTGGAAGAGTCTCCCTAGCTACAATAGCTTAGCTGCACCCACTCCTCTGCCCTTCCCTTTCGAAGGCTCTATGACTAAAAATTTGAAGACTTTTCCTAAGGGGAACCTGAGGGGAAGATCTACGCTTGGACCTGTTGTCTTTTCCTGAGGGCTTGTCAGGTGTCAAGATAATGTTATTGCCCTTATACTTAAAGACATAGGTATTCTCCCTACTATGGTTAGTCACATCAAGGTCATAAAGCCAAGGGCGTCCTAGAAGGATATGAGCTACATCCATGGGTAAGACATCACAATCAACCTCATCCTTATAGTCACCTAACTGGATTGGAACAAGACACCTCTCAGTGACAGGTAAGGTTGTCTTATCTACCCAGTCCCCCCTAAAAGGCGGGGGGTGTGGCTCTACCTTAAGGTTCAATCTAGCTATAGCGGACTTAGAGACCACATTCATGGCCCCGTCAATGACCAATTTGCAAGTTCTCTCACCACATTGAATGTAGGTGTGGAAAAGATTTGTGCGCTTCCACTCATCATTGTCAACAGCTGTAGACAAAATACACCTCACAACATTGACATGTTGATCATCAACCTCAAGAGCATCTCCCATCTCATCCTCATCCCCAGAATACTCTAATGGGTCCACAACTTGATCCTCACTCTCTGGTAGGTCGCTAGACTCATGTTCTAGGGCTAGGGCACGTTGAGGACAACGAGCAGCTATGTGACCCCTATTATGACAGTGATGACACTGAATGGAAGAACCATTAGAACGGGACTCACTAGAGGAACCACTAGGACGAGGATTATAGGAAATGGACTCTCTATTCCTAGCAGTGCTATTTTTAGAGGCTGACTGAGAGACGGATCTAGACTGAGATGGGACCAAGCAGAGACAATTCTATTCGAAGAAGTAAGAGCAAAAGTAAGAACAAGAAGGACAAAGAAGTATCTTCCACTCCTCTAGAGGTTGAGGATGAGGAAGTGATGGGGACGACGGATTCTCAAAAAGGGTAAAGGTACCGGAGCCTAAGCCCTTCGCTTGTACTCGTAGTGCCAAGAGTGAGAGTTTTTTCTTTGGGACATGGAGCAATACTTCAAGGCGGTCCATGCCGACGAATAAGATAATGTAACTATCCGCAGTATGTACCTTACTGGTGATGCAAAGCTATGGTGGCGAACAAGGATTGAAGACGACGTCAATGCTGGACGACCCGCTATCTCTACATGGGATAGACTTCAGAAAGAGTTAAAGGAAGAAAAACCATGCAATCTTGCATGGGTCGCCCGAGAGTCACTCCGGAAGTGAAACGGTAAATAGCCAGGACAAGACGGATGAAGTTTTTTTATCCTGCAGCTAAATAACATTAAAACTAGCATCTAATGGCAACAATGGCCAATCAATCAACACAGACAAGATTGACAAGAACAATTGGCTTTTAAAAGTCAATTCTCAAAGACTTCCTTTTCTGAAGGGATCATTATCGAGGACGGATCATCTGACAGCAAGACGGAAGATTCTCGTAGCGAAGAGGCATCTCCGCTTTGATCAATTGGGATGCATTGCACTGCGTTCCAGTTTCCTGCCTTACACCGGAAAATGGCTTCAGACAGATCGAGATCTAGGAAAGATAGAATTTGACGACCAGACCATTCAGAGTCAAGCATAAGGACGGTCAGGCTGGCTTAGGCCCAAGATGGACAATCTGGTTAATACCAAATAATAGGTAAGCCCCAATTTTCATACCAGCAGCCGCGCAAAAATCGAATAGGATCTCCTCCGGCAGAAAAGACCCAGACAAATTTCACCGTCAAGACCGATTTCATAGTTCATGGTAGTCTTAATTCCTCATTATTTTTCAAAACCTCTAGCGATATCCTTTGATTAGTTACCGACATGCTGTGAATGTTCTCCCCTCTATTCATGAGTCTCTTGTCTTGACTCCGCTGAAGCAGCCCTTCAATGCTTTCTCCTTGTTGGAGAATATTACTATATAAAATAGAATATTAGTCTAACATTCTACCGTATCCTTCACGCCGCCGACAACCCAAGCTCGTGCCACCCCTAGCCCCTGAAATGAGAGTGAATCTTGGAACCAGAAAGAAGACATCTACATATAAAGTAAAGACGGACGCCGGGATCTAAGATCGTCGATTCCCGTAGTCTAACCGAATTCATTCCTTGGCACCAGTCGTTGGGCGGCTCACTTAACGACGATTGATCTTCGAAGGGCCCTGCCTAAGGGTGGGTCATCCCGAGCCGGAAATGTGATATGAGTCCCCGAGTTCTCTCTCGAATAGACTATCGATAAGGGCGCAGATGCTCTCACTTTATGGCCTAGGTATGTAGGAATTACTTTATTCCTAGGGAGTGAGACCGGCCGAATCTTTATGGACTGGACTCACAACTATAGCAACGGTCATCCAGGGTTCCTTCGTTCTATCTGTTCACTTAAGACTGCGCTTTCAAAGGTAGTTCTGAAAGGCACCTCTTCAATCCTATTCAACCTTCTATGATATGGAGAAGCCCCAGAACTACGCTTGAAGCTTCATTCAGATCGATTCCAGTCGCCGCTACGCCACATCAATCCGTTATGGCTTGACCCTCTTCCTTAGCAGCTACGGATTCTCCGGGCAGCCATATTTGCGTGGAATTACATCAGTACATTAGTTAGACGAGCAGGAAAGGATTTCCCCGATTTGCACCAAGTTTTCTCGGTCGGTCGCCCTGTAGCCAGTGCCTAGCTCAGCTCCGAAGATTGACGAGAAGACCGCCCCCTACTAATAAGCTACATCTTTCTTTCAAAAGATGAGAACACGCCCTTTAATAATTGAAGGTAAGGCAAAAGCAAGAGTGAAACTACGAGCTAAAAGCGGGTGTGCTCCTATTATAAGATAATACGATACCACCTCCCACTTTTGGCGCACTTGTTTGATGAGCTAAGCCTAAGCGCCCTATAAGTCAAAAGCTAGCCTTACAACTAAAAGCAAGGTCGAAATCAAGCCCTCTTTTTCAAAATCATGAACGACCCTTTGATCTATGTCGTTCCCAGTTCAGCCAGGTCTGATTAGAAATGCTAAAATGAGTGGAACGAAGGCGATACGGCTTTGTTGTGAGTCGTATCTTTGCAGCTTTAGGACAAGTAGCTAAAAATCGTAAATAAATCCTTTCTGGAAGTCAGGTTTCTTTTTATGTTGACGTGCCTTTGGACTTTCAGACAAGACTCAAAGCGTCGTTGCCAAAAACAACTTTCCTCCACCGTTGAGGAAGATCGGAACAGGCTAAACAGGAGCATTGGGGAGGGCTCAGCCAACATTAATATCTAATGGATCAACTCGTGCTTATGCGAGTATCAAGTCTCTCTTCTTTAAGCTAGGAAATGAAATCCCGGTCAGTGATCACTATACCTTCTTCTGCTTTGGTCATTCAACTAATCTCGTCTGGTTGGGCAAGTAATCGAGAATTCAGGAAGAGCCTTCCAACTTATGTTATGGTCTAGATCCCATAATATGACTCGACCATTAATTATCGCCTATCCGGATCAGTTAGGGAGAGAGATTCCCTCTATAGAGTTTCACATAGCCTTTGGGAAGGCTCGGAAAAAAGAACGAGAATCGGTGTCCTGGTGGTGCTACGAGATGGTGATTTCTCGTATAGAAGAATAGATCCGCTGGTTCCTCCAAGGGCCTCACCGACATGCACCAAAGGGAAAAGGTTATGCCATTCCTCATGGGCTTGAACGAAAGCTACGCTCGCTGCCCTACGTAGCTTCTCTTGATCGACCCTCTTCCCACAGTCAATCGGGCATACTATCTCCTACTCCAAGAAGAGAGGCAGCGTGAACTCCATGTGCTCTTCTACTGATGAAGCAGCTTTTGCAGTCAGTCACTCTTCATACTCCAACAAGCCAATTCCTACAAATCGTGCACGATCCAAACTGCGCCTCAAGTGCGATCACTGTGGTAGATAAAATCACACCATTGACCACTGCTACAAACTCCAATGCTAATATGTCAGGTACCGTTACTTGTCTTTCTGCTTATCTTTCCACGCATTGGATCATTGACACGGGGGCCTCCCATCACATGGCGTGCTCAAAATCTTTCTTTTCCACTCTCACTCCACAAACAGACATCCCTCCCAAAACATTACCCACTGGGGAAAGGACTCCAATCTCTCACTGGGTCTATTGTCTTAACCATCATTAATATAATGTACTCTACGTACCTTCCTTTAACCTCAAGCTTCTCTCCATTTCTCAATTAACACAATTACTGCATCGTCATTTTTCATTCTGATTATTGCCTTATTTATTCAGGACCTTCAATCGCGGAGGACGATTGGAGTAGAGCTTGGGGGATTTTTTTTTTTTGCTCCACTACGAGCTAAAAGGCGTGTCGAAAAACGAACTATGAACAAAGTGCATTTCTTTCTTCAATCATTCATTCGATAGGCGTGATTCCCCGGAGGCAGGACACATGCACATTCATTATATTGGAATAGAAGTATTATGCTAGAACTTCCTGCTCTGCTCTCACGTTCATATACCATACCCATGGGGAAGAGGACCGAACGGAACCTTAGTGGCTGGGAAACAGAGATCCCGCGGAGAATCAAAGTGGGATTAGATTCAGAAAAAGAAAAAAATAGCGGCAAAGTCAACCTAACCGCTTACCTTTTCGTAAGCCGCGCACTTCAGGCCAGGCCTTACTATAACCAACCTCACTGATCCCACTCCATCTTTTACACCGATGTATCGTACTCTCTCGACCAGGTCATCATAAGAAAGTACTGCTAAATCTTTCCGAAGTGAGAGAAGGAGGGAAGGCTAGCTAGCGCGCTACTTATAACAGCCTGCTGAAAAACTCAGTCAAGAAAGCAACCTCTACATTTACTGCCTACACTGACTGCTAACAAGTTCATCTGGAGGCCCGTGAAGTAAACTTTGATTCACACTGACTGCTAACAAGTGAAGTGCAGTTAAGTGCTAACCTTAAGTGCAGTTAAGAACAAGCAAAGTCAGACTTAATAATGAGCAAGAAAACGAACAAGCATAAGAGCAAGAAAACGAAGAAGCATAAGCAATACCATTACTAAGTAATACTAAGTCTTGATTACTTAGTCATGCAATACTGAGTATTACTTAGTAATGTAGGGCAGCAAGAAAACGAAGAAGCATAAGCCCATACAAGCAATACCATTACTAGGTAATACTAAGTCTTGATTACTAGTAATGGTCTTACTTAGTCATGTAGGGCGCGCAGGAGTTTTCTTGCTGCTCAGCTGTTGCTTGTTCCTTCCCTTATAGTGGCTTTCGCGTATTACTAAGTAAGACCATTCAATACTTAGTATTACCATTACTAAGTATTGAATGGTAATACTAAGTATTGATTGGCGCCATTATGAAGTATGACTTTGCTTCTTCGTTTTCTTGCTCCCTCCAACTCAATCAATATCAACAACATGTCGTGACCATGACGGTTTGGTTAGGCTTGGTTGACTTTGTCAGAAAAGAAAGTCCAAGTAGGTTTCGGGGGTTCATTGATTAGTAAACCTCCGGTGCTGGTAAGGTCGGGACCGTGGTCGTCCGTCTTCGGTTTGCCTTGCCGGTCGATAAGATCTCTGAGATTGACCAGCCAGCTGGGTTGGTTTGGCTATTCCTTTCTATTGAAAAGGAGTCAGCTGTCTGCGCGAGTCACCTTCTTCTAGGCTCCGCTGGACGACACGGCATTCTCGTTCAAATATAGGCCGGCCGTACTTGTGATGGTTCCCCAGGATCCAATATTACCACTTAGGTCTACGTTGCCACGATATTGTTCTATGGAAGCGGGCGGGCTGCTTTTTAGAAGTTCGGCCCGGTTTTCATTTTTCGTAGGGGAGGGATTGACCTTTCTAACGCATATTCTGTCGTACCGGCATGGCCCCACGGATTTGTTTTCGATCGGAGCATCAAGCAGCGCAACCCGGTTCTACTTGACTAAGCCCCGTGCTCGTCCAAGGAGGGAGTTTGCTTTACCTAACTCCCCTTTTTGATAACAAGGCAGAAACCCCCGACCCGACATTCATTAGTTTCGAATGAAGAATTCAGAGTGCCCTGCCCCTCATTTTTCTTCCCTAAAATCTTTGATTTTGAAGTTGGTAAAGACCCACCCCTTGTTTCAGTCAGAATGAGTCCCCGGGACCCCGGGACATTGGCTTCCGCCAACAGTGAACTATTAAGGATCGCATTCCGCGCATATTCTACATTATAGCCTGCAACTGATTCAGCTTCCGCTTCTGGGAGATCAGACGGAGCTCGATTAGTTTCTGCTAGACAAGGAATGAGGAACATAACCAATACGGGGAACAAGGGAATACCGGACCATATCTGCTTTTGCGCCATGACAATCTCACTCGAATTACGGGGACCTACACATATTAGTACAGTATACCGGGGTCCCCGGCCAGAACCACACGTGCAAGTTTCCCTGCATGTGGCTCGTCCGTGCTTTCCGAGGCGCTGCCTGTGACTCAGCATGGGAGAAGGGGGCGGAACTGAACACGAAAGTGTTCAGAGCATTGTCCGAGTGAGTAGGCAGCGCCTACCAAGCAAAGCTTTCTTGATGGTTCCTTTTCGGCGCCCGCCCTTTATTTAGATGTTGGGGCAAGGCAAGCCCCAGGAATTTAGTGGAAGTATGGAGTTGGCAACTACATGGCAAGGTGCGGCCGGCATCCTGCTCTCGAGGGGGTGGGGGTCCTGGAGCGAACTACTCATGTGCTGTGTTGCCCCAACCCAAGGGCATTTGGTGAGGAGCTACGGTCCGGTGGTTGACAAGCCACTTCGAGGAGGCGACTGGACTGGAGTGCTTTCATCAAATGATGCATGTGGGCTTTTCCTAGTGTTTTATTGCTAAGT
>CM037589.1:151979212-151980238 GCA_021018995.1 Chloranthus sessilifolius
AACCTTTCCCTTTAACTTACTATAGGTAGCGGATTGTACTCCGCCCCGCCTCAGGTCTTCCAATAGGGAATAGAGTCTCTCCAACGATTCCTCTCCCGTGGCGGTACGGGAATTATCGAGAGCTCGAGCTCCCCGTCCCATCCAATCTCCCGTTGGGTCAAGACCCGCCATGAGTTTGATAATTTCAACCTTGACCTCGAATTGGTCTTCCGCTTGAATCCGCGCCATCTCTATGACCCCGGAAGGGGGAAAGGAGTCTTTCGCCAAAAGGCGACGTTGGATGGAGAGAACGCAATCCCCCCCTATCACTTCATCCGGTTGATACGGATAGGGGACCGCTCGTAGGGGCTGCCGACCAGCTTCCTCCCCCCCGGAAGCGACTGGATTACCAGGAGGCACAGGTCCATCTTCCGGCTGATTCACCGACGTGCCATCCGTCTTCTTCGACCAAGATTCCAAAAGGATCCCTATGTCGAAGGAATCCTCTTTCCCCGAGGACGGGCCGGAAGGGGCCGGAAGAGGAGGTACCGGCTGAGAAGGTCCCGGGGAGGAAGGGCTATCGGGAATATCGAAGATTTCCACCGGACCACTTCCGTCAGAAGAAGAAGAATTGTCATCCCCAAAGGCCCCAACAGCATTCATCATCATACATGTAGAGTAAATTGCCCCTACGGCAATAAAGTTAAAACGGACCGCATCGCGCACTAGACTGACTAAACAAATAGTCAACAAATATAAAATGAGATGAACGATTAGCTTCAATGGAAAGGGCATCTTTCTCCTTCTCCAAGAAAGCCATAGAGATAAAAAGATCAAAGCTAACAGAAAAAGAGTCAGAAGCATGAAGTCAAATGGACTGAAAACATGATTCTGCAAATTTCTACGCAGCCACATGGATAAGCATGCACTTATCGAACCTAAAATAACTTGAAATGGTCTTTTTAAGAGCATTATCCTGGAATCCAATGTAACAACTCCTCCTCTTCCTGTTCTATTGATCAAAAGCATCCAGTAGCGTCAACAGCT
>CM037589.1:151992130-152020717 GCA_021018995.1 Chloranthus sessilifolius
ACCTATCGGTCAAGTGTCTACGCTACTCACCTTTGAAATTGAGTGGCATTTGGGCCCATAGATAGAGTCATCCCTAAAATGCCTTTTCCTTAGCTTCTGCTTTCTGGAAGAGAGGTTAGGGGAATCAGGGTCGAAATCAAACCTGATAGAAGATTCATCAACGCTGGGCACAGTGCTTGAAGATTGAGGGCTTTCCTAAGTAGAAGGCATGGAACTAGCGCTTCGCACCTGACCTTTCCACTAAGCTCTTGGAACCTTTCTATCCCGAGCCGCTCACTTGGTTTGAGTTGTATTCCGATCCTAGAAACAAAGCCCCAAGAAAGGCTAGTCCTAGTCATCCTTCTTGATAGATTTCTTTATCAAAGCAAAGAGAGGTTTCAGTCTCAGAAGTGGCATTCAGTTCTCCTCTGCCGATGCTGCTACGCTTCTCTGATCGCTAAGCCCTCAGAACTACATTCCCGGATTGGTTGATGTTATCTCAGTTGATGTTTGAAGCATAGTTCAAGTGAAAAGATCCCTATCAGGTGAGTGCCGAGCCTTTTGATTAGCCGCATTTATGAATTCTCAAAGTCTGGCCCTGCCACCTCTACTTCTACTACGATCAGTTTCGAGCCTGGGAAAAGCACTTTTTTTTATACGCTATTTGAAGTTGGAAGATTCCAGTAGTTATCTTATGATATTCTATCTATCATCGGGACAGGAACGGAGTGACCGAGGGGACGGACGAGGGGAAGAAGTTTCTACTATTGCTATGACTGGCAAGCAAACAGGGAAGACTAGAAAAGAGACAACAGCCGCTTTTTCGGGGGAATATGAGATAGCGACTTTACTTATTGACCTTCATGGGCATGGGTGACTGCATCTCATGTCTCATTTCTGATTGAGAACATTATGAACCCGAAGCCCTCACGATATGACAGAAAGATGCCACCAAGCGCGAAAGAGTATCGACCTCAGCCTGCCTAAGGAAATGGAATCGGGGATCAACTTCTCATTCTATCTTTAATCGAGAATCGAGAAAGCCCTCACTCTTCAAGTCCTTTTGCCATCAGCAAGTAAGTCTGCCCGTCTTTCAGGAATCACAAGCTATCACGGAAAGAGAAATTTGGTCACTAGGAAATTCCAAAGATCGGGGCTAAGAAGTTGGAGGAAGGAAAGGAAGTTTAGATTCAACCCTCCTCCTAACTTGACTGATAGCTTGAAGCTAGAGGGCTAAGTGAACTATGAATTAGTTGAATGAAAAATAGGCTAATGGGTCCACTGCACACTTACTCTATAAATCTTGACTCCCTCGGTGCACACTGATTTAAGATAAGAGAGCGGGTACCCCGTAGGAGATGACTTAGAGCCACAGCGGAATTCCAAACCAGAGAGCTCATTTCCTTTCCTCAGCTCATAGAACTTCACTGGCTTGACAGGTTAGAATAAGACTGATTGATTCGTCTTCTTCGGGCAAGTACCAAGACAGAGATGATATTTACCGTTGATTCTACGCACAGTTTCATTCCCCCTCTTCTTCATCTCTCTAAGTCTGATATTATCTGTGCTGTGTCACTTTTTTCGAAAAGGGACGGACTTTGCCCTACTAAAACGGGATCCTCCCCAACAACAGAATCTCCGCATTTGTATGGCAAAGAAGTAACTGATTGCAGCAGAAAATGCCCTCTTTGTTTTTCAGGAAGAATATAAAGCAATCACACATTTCGACCAGGCATGTATCGAAGGCAGCAATGTTCGGCCTCAGGTTTTCTTTATAGTATGACTCCTACAGCTTCCCTATGTTCAATCATTTCCTTCCTTCCCCAGCGTCTCAGTTCTCTTCCTTTTGAGGAAGATCCGCCATTAGTTAGAAAATGAATATCCTCTGTCGATTCCAAAGTCATTGATAGAGTCAAGTAAGGTAAGGTTTGCTACGAATCAAGCTTTAAATCGCCTTCTGAGCCTATTGATTAAATTCCTAGCAAGTCCTGTCTCTCTCCTTCACTTAAAACACAGCCTATGATGATTCCCTTTCTCTCAGGGCATTCTCTTCCTTTTCTTTATATATGATGTCACTTCCTTCCTTTATCTCAAATGTCGGCCTGGGTCGAAATCATCAATGAAATGAGATGCCTTTTCGTTGGCTTTGCTTCCCGCTGCTACCATTTCACCCCTTTCGTCCGTTGCTGACTTTCAAGAGTGAAGGGCAATTCAAAAAGTAGATTTATCTTCTTATCCCGCTCGAGTGGCTTGGCGCTACTCTCCCGCTGTTCATTGGTCTGTTGCCTTTGAGGATCTCTTGGCCTCTGAGGTTAGGAACTATTTTCCCTGAGAACTACGTTTTGTTGGTCTTAGCAGCTGCAGCTTTTCAAAAGACAAATAGGAAAGAAAATTTCGTATGTAGAAGAATAGAAGACGATTTTCATCTTGTTTGTCTTTTCTTTTGTCTCGATCTCAGGGGGTGGGATAACCAATCAATGGGGCTTGGGACCCCTATATCCCGATGTTCGAGCTTCTTCGTTCCTAATTCAATTGAGCTGCTCCTTGCCTACCTAGTAGTAGCTACTGGCCTCTGGGGACCTATGATCTCCCCTCAAGAAAGGGGGTCAGTTTTTCTTGTTTTCTTTCATAGCATAGAGGTGTGAGGTTCAGAATTTTCTACCTACTACCTCCTCAAGGATAGAGTTTTTTTCCTCAGAAATGATAGATGGCAGAGGAAGGGGAAAAAACGGATACCTGCTTTTATTGGGTGTGCTTTCTTCCCTTGGTTTTGCCATTTCCCTGTCTAATTGACATGGGCGATTGATTGTCTTTATTGATGATGCCTAAGCAAAGCAGTCTGTCAGAGCTGTCAGCTGAAGGGAACTAGTCCCCGACAATAGGCTAACACTTCCTTTATTGCTTGATCGGTTGTTGAAGACAGATAAGACAATCCAAACAGCTTTGGGGACGCGAAGGCTTATCCTCGAGCTGCACTACACCGGTGATACTCATGTTCTCCCGAAGACCCACTCAATGCGGCTATCAGTGACTTTCGCTCTTGGGACTGCCTCTGACTCGTCCCCCCGAACCCTAACCTCAATCAGTGAAGCTGGGCCCTCTCCTCTCCGTCTAGTAGAGTGGCATTTTGCTCCTGGTCTCTCGTTTGTGGTAACCGCTTTCCCTGATGCTATGGGATCTTTCAAACTCCCTCCCGTTGGACCAAGGAAAGTTATTGGATAATCGATAAAGATCGTACCTCTTTGCTTAATAGGGGTAGCCCCTTCCCTCCATCTGGTCCACATATGGCTCATCTCCTTCTTGCCGAGTGGCTATCGCGCCTAACCTTTGAAATGGAGCTGCTCTGCTCCTAAGGCGAAAAAGGGTTGAGTTTCAAGGATATGAGTCAGGTAAGAGAGTTGCTTTTGCCTAAGCTGAGCTTTCTTTCATAGCTTTTGCTGGAAACAAAGACAGACTGAGAAGAATCCCTATAGTCGTAGTCATCGGGCCAGTCATAGATAGTCGGAACTTTTTCTGGCTTCCCCTCTGTTTTTAGAGATCAGGTTTAAACTACTAAAGCTCGTAGGAATAGTCAAAGCGAGTAGGACTTTCCCTTATTCGTAGAGGTAGCTCAGCTGGGCGCCTCTTTCCTGTCTATTTGCGTTGCTAAGCTGACACAGGGCTGAAAGAGGCATGCCCCTATGTTCGAAAAGAGATCACTCCTGGCTAATGGTCGACTGAAGCCTCAGCCTATTGAAAGAATTGTATTCACATCACACTTTAGGTAAAGTGGAAGTGGCTTGAGCCAACCTAAGCTTTATAAGGTTCAGGTTTGTCTGCCTATCCTAGGTGACCATCTTCGTCTACTACAACTTGGGGTGTGTGCCATAGAGTGTGGTACAGGTGTCACCAGTCCCACAAAGGGAAAGATTTATTTTTGATCTCGTCAACTCGGAACTCATAGCTGCTAGCAACTCCTAGCTACAACTATAACTCCAAAGCTACTAATAAAAGCACTTTCTCACTCGGGCTACTTTTCTTATCGGGCAAGTTGCCACCCGCTTGTTCAATACCCGAACTCTAGTAAGTAGCTTAATCTGTCGATAAGAACCATCCCTACCGGACATGTCACCAGTCTTCTCCGCTTGAGAGGGAAAGACGGCTGCTCTGTGAACAACCCTAGTTGCTGGTCCTGCTGCGAAGTTTACCACTCCGCTAACGCTATGTGATCCGGTCAAGGTATGAAGTAACTCGACCAACGGGAGAGGGGAATCGAATGGTCTTTACCACTTTACAATCCCTTTCCATATCATTATATAGGCATATATAGGATTCACGACTGACGACGCCCTGTGTACTGTAAGCAAGTTACTCCACCAAGAGAAGATAGAATCCACCAAGGGCATCCCCAGTAGCATTAAGTTATATGCAAATGACAGCCTAGGACTGCCACTGCCTACGAACTACGAAGCACCCAATGGCTGAACTCTCAACGGCTAGAGGAAAGACTCCTACTCCCACAAAAAGTCAAGGGGCCCGCCTGTCGCCTTCCCATACAGTCACAGAGGTGGAGGAGTCATCTTTCTCCCTTCTTGCTTATGTGCCCGACCCACTAAGTAAAGAGAAAGTCAACCTCTACTAATAAGGATAGACGGGGCGATTCCGCCAGAAAGGTAAGTAAGGGGTCCCTCCCTTGTTTTTCCTTATTTTTTGTTGCATAGCCTATAATATAAGGAGGGCAAGGATTGCAAAAAGGATCACTCCTAAATGCAGCCGTTCTCTTATATACGATGATACCACCTGACGCGCATTCCTTGTCCGATTCTTTACTTCATGGAGGCGCTCTTGCTTTTCCCTTCAATCTTTTCATGCGGTTCATCTGTTTTATATATCTAGTCAATCGATCCATCCTTCAATCAGTTCAGTTTAAACACGATCGCTAGCTTTTGCATATATGTCTGACACCCTAAGATAAGAGGAGGATATAGAAGCAGATTGAGTTGCAGGGAGAGACGGTTCAAGACCCGGGGAAACGTGATTGCTATGGTTTGCCAGCCATGTCCGACACATCTTGTCGACTTGAAGGATTATTACCCTGGCAATCGACTCGTCCTAACTCTCATGGCTTTTTCCACCACTCCTATTTATTGATTATCAATGTCAGTGGTGCACCCAATCCACTCTTCCGCTTCTTCCATTCCTTCTGAACGAGGCCAGTGCAAGGCCGTGCAAGGCTATTCGTTCCATCGTTGCTTAACAGCCATCCGAAGTGAAAAGGATTGGATCAGGAGGTTGCCTAGCTCTGTCAGTGATGGATCGTCCTGCCCAAGCCATGAGAGGAAGGAGAAGTCGATGGGAGTGAAAGACCTGGTCGCCTTTTCCCCTCCCCGGGATTCACTCCTATTTTTGGATTATCCACTCGTTCGTCCTCTACCGCCTACCCCGAATCTACTGGTTTGGGTGCAGCCTCTGTAGTCACAGAAGAGAAAACAAAACAAAACGGAATGAAAGGGAAAAGAGAGGCGGGGTGACCCAATCTTCCTGCCTCTTGGCCAGAACTGAAGCTCCGGTGGATGGATAGGAAGGTTTAGAGAAGCCCTCGCCTCGATCTCTTGCTGTCTTCTCTTATCTCCCCAGTGGGAAGGAAGGGAAGATGATCTTGATTGGATGGGTGGAACCAATAGCGAGAATCCTGGGACAGACAGCCACAAGAAGTGTAGAGACAAGGCTTGGCCGCTCTATCTAGTGATGTTCCTGAACCCGCATCCCGAAACTGGATCGGTACGTACGGTCCGTAAGCTCAATGAAGCAGAATCTATCAACTCCGTCTACCTGAACTTCCCGGGCCTGGTTCGATCGAATCGATAGCTCTGCGTATCCGGTCCCGGGCGGGAGAATTGAAGCTGTCTGTCTCGATTCCTGTCCCCCCTCGGCCATCTCTTGAAAATGGATTTGAAGGAACATCATCGGAAGGAATGGAAGTATGAAGCTCACCCATCTTTCGTAACAGTGGTCGAGTTTGTTATTTGACCTGCAGTACCAAGAGCACAGCCTGTTACAGATCCTGTTTATGTTCCCCGTCATCCCTTCTTTCGCCGGGGGACCTGGGGGAGGAAACCGATAGATAACTCGAATAGATCGCATGATGGCCACCTACTATATTCCAGCTTTTATGCCGGCCGGACACTTATGAGTAAGAAAGCGATACACACCCGGATGGACCAGCATGAAAAACTGCTGCATCAGTCAATCAGTCGTCCTTCCCCGACATTCAATTAAGAGCGGAACGCCAAGCCATAGAAGTGAGACTCCCTGGGCGTACCAGTCGAAGGTGTGACCGGGCGGACTAAATGAGGGAAGTATGACGCAAGTCAATAAATCACCCGTTGCGTAGGCCCGTACTCCTAAGCCCGAGGCTCCACGATGCGATCATTACAGGGCGATGGAGGAAAAAGGCCAGACATAGTCATTAACCGAGAATCGGCGCATCAGTAGCCCATTGAAGAAATGGAAGCCCCGGCCGGGGCTTCTGGTTCTGGCTCATTCTCAGAACCATATGTGACTACTGGAACCATGGGAAAACCACTGAAAAAGGATAATAAGATGGAGACCGCTAACTGGGCGGACAAAGAGAGAATGTCCAGACGAAGCTTGACTGCGTCTGGATGAGTGATCCAGGTTCTGAACCTGTTCAAAATAAGCTAGCCTCTCCCTTACCTACAGTCAAGTATAAACAAAACTGCCCTTCCTTGAAACCATAATAAAATACGTATCTTTCTTTATCACAGAGGAGCACTATGAACGTGAACTTTAGTGAGTGTGTAGAAGAACACTCTTTAGGTTAGGGAAAGCAGGAAAAGGAAATAGGTGTCCCAGCCTGCAAGATGCGGATCAATCTAGGGGATTAAGGGATCGAAGACGGAAGAGAGAAGCACCTTCTCTATACGAATCCAGACCAGTTATGCTAAAAAAAGCATAATTTCTTTATCTTTCTTTGAAGTCATTTCAGTCGTTTACTACTTTGCGTCCTTCACTTTTTGCAAGTCGTTCACTTTGTAGTCCTTCACTTTTTAGAAGTAGGTCCTTCACTTTTGAGTCAGTTAAGTCTGTTAGCGATCGGCTAACTGGGCACAGGCTAAGCTAGGCAAAGAGGCTAGATAAAAGGACTCACTAATACGCTACAGGAAATAGGCAACACAAGATATGTTGATTACACTAGTGTAGGAGCACAGTCCCTTCAGAAAGTATAAGCCACTTGAGCAACAAAGAGCAGAAGCTGTACTCAAATAGTAGGCAGCAGACTTGAATGAAAATACCAACTTAATTAAGCAGTAGGCAAGTAGTAGGCATTAATATATCTCCCTTAGTATGAGCACCAGCAGCAGGAGCACAACAGCCAGGAGGTCAGCTATTTTTTGATTTAATCTATCTTTATGAATAGTAGCAAGAGCAGAAGGAGGCATGAACTAGATAAGATATATGTGCAGTCGTATGGAATTGGAACAAGGGCGCAACATGAAAGGATTTATTTGTCTTTGATTCTTTCCTTTCTTTTAGCTTCCTTTCCTTGTGTCATTGAGTGCATTCTTACTTGCATAAGAGGAAGGTAAACTGACTTCAATAAGAGGAAGCAAGAGTAGGTCTTTCTTTCTTGAATTGGAGCAAGGTAGTTAAGCGACCTAAAGGATTTGTCTTTGATAACTTGACTTTAGCTTGACTTGAGTCGAGTATCTATTTTCATCTGAGCTCGACTGGAACGAGTTTGATCGTATCTTGACCATAGAAAACTCACTGTTCCTGATGTTCTCGTTTCACTTCGAGCTCCGAAGGTTCGCACGTGGGTTCCATAGATGCCAGATTCGTTTCCGATATGCGCTTCCGTTCCATCCGACTACACTGGACTCAAATGTGCTCTTGCGCAAGGGGCCCCCCGCCCTTTCCCCTTGCCCCTCTCACTCCCGAAGGAATGAGAGGGCCCCTCTTTTCTCCGAATCTGCTAAAAGTCAAATGGATCGGAATACGAATGAGATCAGAGACGCCATCATTGGGGCAAACGATGCAATAGCTTCGGTTAGAGCAAAGCCCAAAATGGCATAACCAAATAATTGTTTAGCCAATGATGGATTTCGCGCCACGGAATGGATCGAGGAACTAGGGACGTTTCCAATACCGACAGCTGCTCCCGCTGAAGCAATTGTAGCTGCTCCGGCACCTATTGATTTTGCACCTTCTAACATCTCGAGTCGAGAATTCTCGTCACGCTGCTTTTGCACTTCGCGTCTTTCTTTCTTCATTTCTGAATGGAATGTCGATTCCTCTTCCCCACGTTCCTATTTATCCAAAACCCCCGATAAGCAAAAGCAAGAATGAAACTGGCATACCTTTTCTATCAAAAGGCGAACTCGGTCGCCTTTCTATGAAGGCGAGCAGCCCAGCCCCCCTGTTGCTTATAGTCGTAAGGGTAAGCGGTATTTCGCAATAGCAGCTCCGAGAAGCTGGGCTTAGGGTGGGGTGCGCCTCCTGCCGTCGTTTCAGTGACTCATAGGGCTTCCCTCAGCTCAGACTGGTGTCGCCACCTCTCCCAGGACCGGAATGATTATCCCTGCCCGATGGGTCTACATTCATCCCTGAATGTCGTCGGGTACTGTTCACTTCCCCGCCATTCTTGTAACCGTCACCTGTAATCCGCGCAGGTGTGTCCGCACCCCCTGGAGTGGACGAGAAAGAAAGGATTTCTCGGAGCAACCCCCCAGGTTCCAGACCAAGGAGTGAACTTTCCCGTATGAGCATTCGGTACATGTATAAGTCCGTGGAAGAGTCAAAGGGTCACCACTACTGAGGATCTCCCCCCTAATCTTAGATAGGTCGTCTGAGGGTTCGCCGCGGTTCATTGCTGTGCTTACACACTAGGCTACCCTTCTCCGAAAGCTCCGCGGGACCACCTACCACTAGTCTTCGGCCGGATGGGTTTATTGCACAAAAACGCCGGGACGCAGGCTCCCGCAGAGGGAAGCCCAACGAATGTCAGATGCAAAGCCCCGCACCTCATTAAGATCATATTGGCATACTCTCCCAAAAAAGAAAGAGCAGACCCCATTGAAGACGGGAGTGAGGTACAACAAGGCCATTTCCGTCCACCGCCCTTCTCACGGAGCCGTACGTGGACGTTACCGCTCATACAGCTCCCAGCCAGCTGTTAGCCTTCCTCTACAAGGAATGGAAGTGTGGATGAATCGACATTAAATAGAGGAATTCGGTTTTTATTTTCAGCAATAACATGATAAGAGCATCCCTTTCACAAAAACCTAAGGACCCCCCCCACCAGGTTACCCCCCTATCCTGCCACTTCAGCACCTTGTGATCTTTGAGAAGTACGAGCCCTCTCCTAGAATGTTTTTGTAGATTCCGAAAATTCCATGGTGGATCAGGACGAGAATGAATCCGGGAACCAAGGACATACTCATCCTTTAGCTTCTGCTCTCCTCTGGGGAGGGGTTTTTTATAGAGAGAGAGGTGAGTCGAGGGTAGCCTCCCGCTTGACCGATTCCTCGGAGTCGGAGGAAGATCTCTCATCTGATGACCCTGAACAAGAAGGAGCTGCTCTCGATGTGAGCAGCAAAAGAAAGAAGAGGAATTTTATGCCCCTGCAGCCCCCGGATAAGCCTTCAAAAAAAACACAACGGACCGGACACAAACAAAAGAAACAAGAAGAGGGCCATGATGATGATCCTATGTTCGTTTTCGCCCTGCCCCGATGATGCGCTCCTAGCTCGCGGAGCTACATACCGGAAAAAGAAAAAGACTCTCTCTATTACTTTGAGAAGAGAATCGTTGGTTTGACCGATGGACTACGTGGGAAATACGAGATCTAGGCAAGCCGCTACATGTTCTCCCCTTGCCCTTGAACGATAGAAGAACTACTTATCTTCTCTTAGATACCGGTCGATCGGTTCGCATCTATGGTCAATCAATAGGTCCGCGGATCTATTCTTCTATACGAGAAATCGCCATCTCGTAGCACCACCACGACACCGATTCTCGTTCTTATTCCGAGCCCCCCCTGCCGTGACTTCGACTTATAGTATGATGAATGAGTGGAAAGATCTTTATAGAAGTCCCTGTCCGATCCAACCAAAGAGTTCGTATCGTATATATAAGAATCCCTTCTGCACAACAAACGAACGGTGCCGTTACAACACAAGAACCAGACGAAACATAGAGTATGCTACTTACCAAACTAAACTGCGGTAGAGGAGGCCCTCGAATCGAAAGAACACAGTCAGAGATAACCAAGAAGGAAACAAAAGAGAGTTTCCCCGGGAATCTGATATGGCAAGCACGGACGACCAATTGCGCTTGCAGGGTTTGTTGGGGGCATTGGACCAAGAATTGTCCAAACAACCAACCCACCAACACAACTGATGTGTCAATGGTGTGGATTAGGTTAGATGATTCCGGATGTCCGAAGCACAAGGTTTACCTTGTGGGAACAGAAGCAGACGAAGAGGAACCTACCGTGCAACCACAATGATTAGAAGGAGCCAAAAGTGCAGAAAAACAAGAATACCACAGACACAAACAAATGTTCGAAGAAGTTTAACGACAAGAGTCCCAGAGACACCAGCAGAAGACTGGAGAAACCAAACAAATCACAGAAGTTGAAGACACCACAACAGCGAACCGCGATTCAGAAGGTACCATACAAAACCCTTCTTCAAGAAGGATTTCCACTGTCCAAGTGATTAAGACTCTTCTTAAAGAGACTCCAATTACTTACTGGAAGGGTCTGTCAGTTGTTGACTTACTTCCTTCTTTGATGAAAGAAAGGCACCGGGAGAAAACAAAGTAGCCTTAGAACAACCAATAGCATGTTTAACAAAAGTGGATCGAGAAGCATTCCAATGGCAATTGGTAACACAGAAACACACAAGAATTTTTTGAGGAAGAAGATAAGAATCAACTACTTCCAGGTAGGTAGGCGACCGCCACTATGGCCAAATTCCAGTTGAGAATGGCTGAGCTAAGGAGTATGCGGGGCATGCGACTTAGCCATAAAATAGTGATCAAAGGATGCTCCTATGTAGTCTTACCGATGACGAATAGATAAAAGCAAGGATATTAAGCTTTCTTGGGACGACCATGGTTACATTTTTAGTATAGGCCATATATAACTCAACAAAAATGAGACTTCATCTTGGAGATGGTACGAAGATGGAAAGGGTAACATCAAGCTCTAGTTCAACCTTATTTATCTAGAAAAAACGGATGGATTTCATTTCCTCGGATGGAATTGGAATAGAACCCGAGGTCTATCGAAATACCAGAGGATGAAGCCTATTCAGATAGCAGATTTCTAAGACAGTCTTATCTATATCCAGCTACCCCCTTCAGGTAACACCTGAACAATCTAGAGGAAGCAACAATGCTGAAGCATTGAATCCCACACAGGAAGGAAACCATAACTTCTCTTTGCAACCAGCACACGGGGAGAACGATGGGAATACAAACTCCCTAGAAGCCCGCCGGAAGATAAACCAATTCTCACTATTCTATTGGCTTTGAATGCAAAGACCTAACTTCATTTGTTATATTCACTTAAGGGACCTTGACGGGCCTCCAGATTAACTGCTAACCTTAACTTATATATATATTTAACTGAGCAAGAAAACGAAGAAGCATAAGTAAGACGCGAAAGAACTGACTTATAGAGGAACAAGCAAGGCCCATACAAGACTTAGTCTTACTTAGTAATGAGCAAGAAAACGCTTTTATGGAACAAGCATAAGCCCATACAAGACTTAGTCTTACTTAGTCATGTAGGGCGCCAATCAATACTTAGTATTACCATTCAATACTTAGTATTACCATTACTAAGTTAAGTATTGAATGGTAATACTAAGTATTGAATGGTATTACTTAGTAATGTTCTTGCTGCGTTAGCCTTTAGAGTATAGCGTTTTCTTGCTGCGTTAGCCTTTAGAGTATAGCGTTTTCTTGCTCGCTTTGAATGGAAGAAGAAGTTGGAAAGAAAAGGAATCAAGAATTTTATTGTTCTATGTCATGTCATAGAAAAAGAGAATTTGTAAGCGAACGACGGGAATTGAACCCGCGCATGGTGGATTCACAATCCACTGCCTTGATCCACTTGGCTACATCCGCCCCTACCCTCCCTGCCCTTTCTTTTGTCTCACTGTCATCCAACCTATCATACAACTCATCTACCTTAGTATCTTCACCTTCGCTGCAAAAAAAAAAATGATCCTCCGCCTAATCATTAATGAAGGGGCCCACCTCACCTCTCCCCTTCCCTTGGCCAACCGCACCCTTCACTTAAGGAATGCGATGCAGCGACCAAAACTCACTGAATCTTAGCGGCAGCACCAGTCAAAAGAGCCGCTACAATAATCGTACCTATTAACAATGCCATTCTACTAGTGGATTTGTACTCAGGAAACCCAGGAACACTTTTGAAAACTGAACGACTTTCTTCCCTCACCCTACTCTTTCATTTCCGCTTTCGACGTTCTCACGCACGGATTCTGCCACTTATAATCTTTCCTAGGATAAAAAGCGTTGGTAGTGCTTTTTTATTCCTATTAGGTCCCTATAGAAGAATCGTGTCCGCGTGTATTTAATTCCACAAGTCTCGCTTTCAAGGCCTGAGTAGTAAATTCATGCAGCCCATTTGCACGAAGAAGAGAATGGCCAAGGAGATTACTTTACGTTCAGCTAGCACTAAAAAGGCTACTCCTAGTAGAAGTCTCTTCTATAGTTATAGTGGGGACCCTTCATTATTGTTTCAAGAATCAAAGAGTGGTGATCCATCGGTCGAAGAAGGGAGAAAAGAATGTTCGATTTCCACCGCTATATTAAAGAAGAATAGAATGAATGACTCTAGAGAAGTCCAAGTGTCAGTGTTGTTTTGAATAAATCCTTGGTTGGTCTATCCCCTCGAGAAAGAGTTGTCATGGGTGCCGTTTGAGGAAACAGCATTGGGTCCTCCTGCCACAGCTGAGCCCGTAGTGGACCGCATTCCTCCGGGAAAATCAGAGTTCGTGCCCTTATTCCCTATCCTGCCCGATTCCCTAGGTGCTGAGAGTGGTTGTGAGATAGCAACAAAAGTTGTGGTGATAACCCCCCCAGCAGAGGAAGACGCCAATTCAAATGCCAGAATGGAGGAATACACTGATCGCACTATTGATTCATTAATGTCCCATCCGCTAGCTGTCGGTTGATCCGTTCGATCACCACCCAACGATCCGAGAAGCGATCCCTCCGATCCCGGTTTGATAGTCCATTTCATCCCCTACTGGCGAGCTCGGTTGATCCAAAGGCCTACCCGTCATGGTTGGGCTTTTCTCGGGCATCAGGTTCCGGTACCCATCCATCGCATGAACTACTCCGATCAGATAGGCAGGCACGGCATTCATTTGCCTCTATTTCAAGATAATCCACTCCAGCCGCTCGACCTCGCATCCTCCCGCCGAAAGAGTAGGCAAGTGATCAATCAAGTACTGGTCCATCTGCCCATCCCTATTCGATTGACAGGAAGACTATCCCCGGCGCTTTCCCCACCACCTCCTCTCTCTGATTCTTCCTTCCCATCCGTACCGGGGTCGATTGAATGATCCACACTACCTCACCTATGCCGGAACCCATTTCCCTACCTCTATTGTCCGCTGATGACTAGTCCCATGCTTTTATGCCGTATCCTCCACTCATCGATTGCCTTGCCCTACGGAATGGAAATGGTAGATGAATGAAGTCCTCGTTAGGTCGGTGTTCCTCCGTTGCCTTTCCTCGGGTCATGAATGAAACCAGCAGCCTTTGAACTCCCCTTTTATTCAGAAGTTTAGTAAAGACCCGCGAATGAACCCGAATCCAGGATCTTTCTGCTGATGCACCACCTCCCCACGTAAAGTGGTTAGGTCATGAAGAAGCTATTCGACCTGCCCCGCCTACCTCTCTTTCTCTAGTCGTAATTCCATTAGTGGTGGGATAGCCTGTTGGGTCGGCCGATGCAAACAAACCTCACCGCCGCTATAGACGGAATGGGAGGAATAGAGCCTGCCAGCTGCTGATGGATGTCGATGCCTTCCCCTCCCACCTGGAAGTAAAGTCTTGAGTTGGCCAGCCATCCAGGCGATAGAAACGGAATCAGTAGTCAGAGAAGAAATCCGATCCCCTCTTCCCTCTCGCCCGCAGAGGTTGGTTGGGAAGTCGGGGAGTAAAGATCTTTTCCCGATGAAAGCATAAATTCAACCGTCCCCGGGCAAGTCAGTCGTGATTGCCTCGCTATCCATCCCACCGACCCAATCTCTAATGCTGCTGCAGGCGCTGATGGAAGTGGATGAAAAAGAGATGGAATGCGACTGGTCATAATTCAATTAGTGTTTGGACGGCTATACCATTCGTGGATGGTCGAGCTGATTCCATCTCCTACTAGCTAGCCCCCTTGTCATCGAGTGTATTATCCAGGCCACCCATGCGATCGCTCTCCACCCGTGACTCCCTCCCCACTTGACTCATTTGATTCAATACACGATGGAATCCCACCACCCGATTGATCCTTTCCACCTATGGGAGTGGGACCACGAAACAGCTATCCGCCGTCCATTGAAAGAGATTCCACAGCTGATGAACTCATACTATCATCTTGACTTCCTTTCTACGGGTAAAGAATGAGTCCTACCCGCGTCCTACGTTTCCCACCAGCCCTTGAAGTGAAGCTGTGGTATCTCCACCCCTTATGGATGGATCAATCGATCTTTTATCCCCTTTTTTCCCACCCGACCTTTAGAATAAAGTTGGAGAGGAAGATACTGAAAGTGACTCCATTCTGATTCTCTTAAACGAAGGTATTCGTGCTTATGGATACGACTACTATTTAAATCATTTTTTTAGTGGAGTGGACCGAGCGTAACGTGCTAAGAGGGGCAAAGTAAAGACTTGACTTTGCCCCTCTTACGAGTACGCACTCACGTTTTTCAGCAGTCTTCCGGGCTTGGCTTTCTGACTCGTAGCGTCGTCGATTACTCCTTTCCTAAGTCAGTGATTGTGATGAAGGAGTAGTGCCTTAATCTTTCTCCTATTTCAATTAGGATGTTTCAGGTGTCTCTGTCCTTATGGCATATCCTAGGCTGCTTGCTTTAGTACTGGTATTCGCCTTTGGCTTCCCGTCTTCCTTCCGCCTTGCCTCCTTCGTAGACAACTATTTGAGAATATCCCCAACTGGGAGCTCATGCTAAGACACCCCTGCCTCCCTCCTGTCTCCCTCCAGCCTGACCGCAACTAAGATAGGCCGACCCTACCGCCTCGCCTTCACTGTTGACGAAAGGAGTTGCCTTTCTCCCATCGATATGGCCTCCAACCAATGCCCCGCCCTCCGAGTTGCCGGACCGACCAACTCAAGCTGTAAAGGCCCCTTAGGTAGCCAATCATTATCCAGTAAGGAAGAGCACCTTAAGGAAACCGAAGGTAGCTCAATGAATGGAGAGAGTTACGAGAAGGGAAGGGCCCGCCGGTCGACTCAGGGAAAACCCCACCTTTTATCAAAATCTGACTAAGAAGTCAGGCCCGGAAACGGCTCCAATAGGGCACACATAATGAAATTAAAATTAAAATTAATCAAATAGCCGAAACAGGCCATAAACGATCAAATAATGGCCTCTGAGAGCCTTTGCTACAAGCCGAAGGAAAGTCGGAGATTAGCAGAGGTTATGGAATCTGACCCAGCCACAACTCCAGCAAGAGTAGGCTCTGAAGAATGAAAAGACGTATCGCGGGGTAAATCAATCTCATGCAGTTTTTTTGGGAGAGATTTAGACAACCAACGACGTTAGCTACGAGTTCGCACCCCCTTAAAGATCACGTTTTTCATCAGCCACTGCTACTCTTTCTGCCAATCCTGAATCCGAAGTACGGTAACATGGAAGTCTCATAAGCAGATTCAAAGACAGAAGCGGAAGAAGGAGATTCGGGATGGATTCATTGCCGCAACTGGGCAAGCGAAGTTAGTTAGCTTTCTTTGAAATCTTGAATGTCCTCAGGGCAAAGCCAGGCACAAACCGAAGAAGGATAATTTGAATTTTCCCTAAATGAAAGAAATCCGCGGCAACATGAACGCCGGATTTAAGCTAATGAACAAAGGGGGGTTGAACGACAAGATGGAAGTTTCTTTTCTGGTAAGGCTAAAGACGGGACCCGGCAAGTTCCGGCATAGTAGCGCGCCAAGCCAAAGAGCAAGCGTAGGCCCCGGCCGTAGTGTGTCACGAAGCGAGCCCTAGAGTAAGCGGAGAAAGGAAAAGTCAGTCACGGCAAGCAACATTGTGAAGGTATTCAATAGTAGGGAATCTTCATATCAAAGGACTGAACTTCGTATTCACGTCAACATTGAAGCAAGCGAAGGCCAAAAGGCAGCACAAATCTGAGGCTGAAGCCAGAAGCCGAATAGGAAGGATTCAGAGGACGGCACCGTCGCCAGCAACCCCTAAGCAGCAAGCGGAGGATGTGGAGGGGAGGTATTATCACTACTAGTCGGTCAGTCCGGCAAGCCAGAAGTCACGGGTTCGAACTCCTACTTTGACTTTGAGTCGCCCAAGCAAGCCAACCTCCAAGCCCTACAGAGGAATGAGTAAGCGAAGGAGCAAGTTACGGCGAAAAGAGCAAGCGAAGCTGCAAACGAAGACCCCCAAAAGGTACAGCAAGTTACAGCCCCCTAGGAAGAGGGTAAGGCCGCAACGCGTCAGGTTGTTTATCCAGTCAACTATATCTTCTTATGCTAGTCGAGTATCTTATGCGCATCATGGATTTCACAAGAAGGAAAAAGCCCCTGCAAGAGTAGGCAAAGCCTAGCTTGCAGCTGAAGGAAGATAGGAAAGCGCTATATTTTATTACTTTAAAATCAAAAAGAAAGATCATCCTTCATTGCCGTTCAAGCCGGCATGTCTTTATTAATCAAAACATATTAATCAAACAAACAGGATTTTTCCCTTAAGTTCAGATCTAACATGATTCGGAGATCTTTCATGCATGATAGAAGATGAAAGAAAGAAAATCAGAATAGAGCCGCAAAAGTCAGATCCATAAGCCAGGCATCTTCCGAAGAAGAAGGAAGTTTTTTTGAAAGCTGAACATGTAGAGCAGCAGGGATTGGCATTAGCTGCTTCCTGGCCTTCTGCTTGAAGGGGAGTTACGAGAAGGAAGGGGACGGGACCTAAAAATGAGGGGCATACGTAATAGGGCGGAGCAAGCAGTGCAAGTTCAGATGTAAGATACGGCTTCAAAGTCAGGTAATGTTGCTGGACGTGAAGGGGGGCTTGCTTCTCTTTGATTGAGAGCTCCACTCGTCACTCTACTCTAGCTCGCGGCTTTATTCGAACGGCAACATGAATCTCGAGCCAAGCCAACCTTATTGTTATTTCAAGGGACGTAGATTGCAGATGAAAAACTTCTTTTCGCTGTGTCGGGATCGCCACACATCTGAATCGGAGTAGGGTCGAGAGTTCATTTCTCCATCCATCTACGGAGAAGCTTCTCGTTTCGCCCCAGTGTTGTCTTAAATATTCGATTCGATAGCCATCCCCTACACGACTCGATCGACCGACCATTCCGGATAAAGATCTTTCCTCAGCGGGTCATAAGGGTAAAGAGAGGGATAGAGTGGCCAACCTAAGCACTCGACTAGATAGTTCTTTCAATCGACCATAACAACTGAACGTGGCTTGATCCCCCACTATGGAATATTCGACCAAACAAACTCGAAGGCCAGGAGGAAATCAATCTAGGTATGGGTAGGACTCGCGAACGGAAAGGTTTAGGGTGGTCCATTCGACCCTAAAAAACTAGACTCTCCAAGAATTGACTCATTCAACGACGTTGAATCTATCTAAGAGCTTTCCGCCATATCAGTAATCCCTGTCCATTGCTCAAATCGGTCGTGGGAATCACGTAAAAGCAAAGCGTGCACCTGGGGGAGATGAAGGATTTGAAGGCTAGGGATCGGGTGGTGGCGGGTAGGCGTGCATTGAACCTCCTGCCCCACTTCAAGAGGAGGGAGATGGAAGAGATGGAAAGGTTGACTATCCATGCCGAGGTATGGCACTAGCAGCATGGGCCAGAGAGGCGGCAAGGGATTCATCTCCTCCTCATCCCGGGTGTGACAGTCCAATAGAAGAGGCATTTTGAAATGGGTCATTGCTTTTTGATTCTATTCTATTCTATTCTATAAGTAGGAAAAAGACAGAAGAGATAGAAAGTGAATGTAGTGAATAATCTTTTCACTCCCTTTATACCAAAAAAAGAAATCAAACAACTAATCCACGGTAGTGGCTGGAGCTACTAGCTAACAACATGGAATGAATTCACATAGCGCAAGACTTAACAACACGGCACCTATCATAATGGAAAGAGGTACCTAGACTGAGTCTTGGTCGAGCTGATCTGTAATGGATCAAAATGACCGTTGGTCGGGCTGATCTGTAACGAATCCAGAAGCTCAAGCTTTCCGTATTCCCGGAATGGACAAGACTCTGGTACCGCATGCGAGAAGTCATAATTGGTTTACCGAACCACCCAAACCCGGAAGCTAACAATCCCCACTCCACCAAACGACTAATCCCATCAGTATGCAGGATCCCACTACCTGTATGAAGCGAACATCCCTGAGTAGAGAGTAGGTGAGAGCCTCATATAAAGAAAATTCTTTCATTCGAGAGGAAGTTCGAAGAGCGTCCTGTAAGCCAATTCTCCGATCTGAAGATCGCCGCAACAAGACTGCAGGAGATCTCTCACCAAACCCCTTGATGTTTGCAAAGAAAAGAGGAAACGGCCCTTTGACCATTCCCAGACCCGAGTCCATGAAAGCTTACTTATCAAATCAAGACGCCGGGCGGACGGTAATCCTATTCGTTTGTGCATCTACATGACGGGCACGGTCTAATGTCTCTCGAAAAGAAAAGTTGACACACGGTTTGTTGGTAGATTATGAAATCAAATAGGAGGTTTTTTGAAACTAAAGTTCTGCCTAGGCCACGTGCTTAGTTTCAACAACCAAGTTGTCAACTTCTCACGCGCTACTAGGCTGCACAGGACCTTAGACTGCTGTCCCTTTCGGAACCCCCTTCTTCCTTCTTATTGAGGCTAAGTGACTCCTTATGCAAACATACCGAAAAGAGAAGAGAACACTCAAAATAGAAAGACTCGCTCGAACAAGGAAACTTAACTATATTCCTTTGGCTTGTTTTCTTTCTCAACCCGAGGGGGAAGCGAAGATTAGAGTCTTATCTCTTTCTTATCTCCTCCTTATCTCTTCCTTATTAGTAGTAGGCAAGCTTCTTTCTTCCTAAAGATGCGACCATGTCTCCCGAGAAAGGGAAGAAGCCCCTCGCTCAGTACATATGGTGCTTGGCTTCTGGTCCTTTAGTCTAGTGAAGGTCTATCTCTCTCACTAGTTCCTATTGGCGAGGAGAGCCCATTAGGGGTCTCGGAGCGTGCGGTCATTACAGTAGTGATATGAATGGTTTTGGGGGTGATTAGGAGCACTTCGTTTATAGGCTCTCTCCTTAGGTGAGGTTAGGTTAAGAGTGGGCTATAGGGAGTTGGGCCTCTTGGGTTGGCATGAAGGGTCGTGTTGTGCCGGGTTTCTTATTATATAAGAAAGAGGCTAGGTGGGATTTTGATGGGGATCCGGGAGGCGCAGAATGTCTGAGTTAGTCAATCCTTCCTAATTTCCTCCTCTTTCTTTCATGGGTAGGTAAGTCTGTCCTTTTCGGTCTTTATGTTGGTTGGTCTTTCTTGTGGGTCTTTGCGTATTAAAGTTGAGTTGTTAGTATCAGTTGAGGCTTGGGGGGTTGGTTGAGGAAGTATTTCGCTCTTAGTGAGTTGTCACTCCACAACTAGGCTTTAAGGGATTACAGCGTTCGTTCAGCTCTTCGTCTGACAATACTAGGGCATACAATTGGGTTTGACCGACGAGCCGGTCGGGATGGATGAATCTGCAGCCGATACGCTGGCTAGACCAGATCGTTATGTCGTTTGCAGTGCCCGATGCATCGTTATATGAAGGAGTTATATGGACTACCCCATTAACATCAATCATGTTCCCAGGAGTCTTCGTTGTCCGTTGACCCGTCGCAAGGTCTGGAATCGAAGGCATCTAAGTTCCGAAAATATTGAAGATTAGATTCACTTGAAGAGGAATATAATTCAAGGTTCGAGATCAGTCATATGTTGAACCATAGTAGGTTCACAGATCGGGGTTTCGCGCACCACCTCAATCTTACCACCTGTGGTGTCATATTCGGGCGGAGGGGGCCTGACGGTAATTAGCAATACTTAAATAAGCTCCTTCGTTGCTTCGACTTCGCCGATCGGTCCATTGTTGGTCTCCCCGATGACTAATCCGAGATTTATGTGAGCTGCAAATTCCCATTCCAGCGGCTTGTTCGCTCGTAGATGCCTCATCGTTCTCAACATGTATTTATCCTTATCTGGAATCTAATGTTTGAGGTGCCATGCCCCCCAATTCCATGGTACTTCAAGTAGTCATTCGTATTGCACCATCTCGGTTTAGGCCGAAGAAGGGTTTTCGCGCCCGTTCTACTCGCCCTTTCCGTCCCTCAAAGACGGATGATAAGGTTTCTCCCAGGTTAGAGAACTTTCCCCGCTGTCCTTCTTTCAGCCGGTCCTAACTTCCTTCTCTTCTGGTTAATCCTATAAATGAAATCGGTAATCGGATCGGCAACAGGTAACAGGCTTTATGTGGATTCAATTCCTTGATTCCTACCCACATTGGATTAATTCCTTCAATGCTTGCTCGGAGCGGGGTCGACTCAATATCGAGAGACTGACCCACCGAGGACTTTCTCGCACCTTTATGTCTCCATCTCTCGAGTCGAGCTCAATCTCTGGCAGGTATTGTTTGGTCTGGAGTGCGGTGCATCTTTCTGGATGATGAACCCCTGAAGTACGGGAATCTAACCCAACATTCAGTTGTTCCAATATCATTTTATCTTCCTCCTGCCTTGACCGCATCTCCCTCCTGGATGTTCGGGGATCAGGAGTGAAACAACTCAATTGCTAAATGGAGGATTTTTTTCCCGGACTCGACTGATAAGGTTCTAAAAGATCTGACCCTTTAGGGTAAGGAGAGGGGGAGGGGTTGGCAGGGAAGGTTATGAAATATCCGGCCGCTCAGTCAGAAGGGAAAGATATATATATATATAAAAAACAAAATAGGATTTATTATATATAGCGAGAAAATGATGAAAATGAAAAAAATCGCTCAGTAAATGAATGGTCGAGCAAGCTGCTGCCGTCGCCTTAACTTGCCTTGCTGCCTTGCCTTAAGCCTTATCGGTCGCTAACGCTCCCTTGCTTGACTGCTGACTGCTTTCCCTAGCTGCTGGAAGTGGTTATGGCCGATCGACCCGGCCGTGACTCACTCCTTCTTTTCTGGTTAGCGTTCCGGTTAGCAAGACAAGACATCTCCTACTCAAATTGCAAGGAGTGGACCAGGCCGGGGAAAAGATCGATTCTCAGATGAGCCTTTATTATTCCCTCGCCTAACCAAGTGGAGAGGGGACTGTTCTCACTCACCTCCACATTCTGCATCTACTTGACCAGACCGAAATCACCTCTATTGGGGCTCAATGTATGCGACTCCTTCCCATCATAACTCCTCCTGCCCTCTTATCATCACACCGAAACGGAGAGGTCAGCAAGAAGTGTAAGAGAGCGGAGCGACCGATTTCACTAAAACCTCTTTCTTAGTCCCTTGGTCTAAGGTAAGCAAGCGTAGGCTTGGGTACTAGAGAAGGAAGGAATAGATCTATATCCCATTGTTTTTCTTTGCTGAGTTTTATGTTCGTCTATTACAACATCTAGCAAGGATGTTATCCCAAATCATAAAGTATATTGAAACAAAGATAGAGCTCCGAAAACTCCAGGGCGCGCTAGCGCACTCCGGCTTTCAAGCCTACGTTTGCTCAGTCTGACATCTAATGACATGAGGGTCGCCGGCTTCACAGAGAGCAGAAGTACCAGTACACTGGGAAACACAACGGATCCTCAGCCATTCTCACCAAGTCATACAACTTGAATAACACACCGTATCGAACATTCTTTCGAGAACGGCGTATACCCAAGGGTACGACTGGCGGTTTCAGTAAAGACTCAAAGTCAAGACTGTAATCGAACTGCACCATGGCATACTTTTATACTTGAGCTGCATTTCCATCCAAGGATAGAGAACTCTTCAAATAGCTTTTCATTAGCCTTGTGTGTCCTAAGACCCCTTTTCATTATAAGGTCTTTGGTTTCACTTTCTCAAGGATAGTGAAGCGCACTAACCCGATCATCGTTGGAGTCAACGGCCTGAAATCAGGATACGTTAACGTTAACCACAACTTGATGGGTAGTTGAAACGGACCTGAAGGCGAAAACAAAAAGATTCTGTGGCTACGCCACAGTTTCGATTTTGGACGGTTACTCCACATACCCGATAAGAAGAACCACGAAGGCGGAAGGTCATCGAGAGGGTCGCCTTTGGAAGCGAAAGCTCGCTCGACCAACCCAGCAAGAAAACTCGCAAGAAAACGAAGAACAAGTAAGACTTAATAATGAGCAAGAAAACTTGCAAGAAAGCCAATTACTAAGTAATACTAAGTATTGACAAGCAACGCATTACTAAGTAAGACTAAGTATTGGCAAGAAAACGCTTTTATGGTAAAGGCTAACGCTATTACCTGACCCTTCCCTTATAGTGGCTTTCGCGTATTACTAAGTAAGACCATGACTAAGTAATCAATACCATTACTTAGTAATGGTATTGATTACTTAGTCATGGTCTTGATTGGCGCCCTACATGACTAAGTAAGACCATTACTAGTAATCAAGACTTAGTATTACCTAGTAATGGTATTGCTTGTATGGGCCTTGCTTGTTCCTTCCCTTATAGTGGCTTTCGCGGATGACTAAGTAAGACCATGACTAAGTAATCAATACTTAGTAATGTTCTTGCTGCCCTACATGACTAAGTAAGACCATTACTAGTAATCAAGACTTAGTATTACCTAGTAATGGTCTTGCTTGTATGGGCTTATGCTTCTTCGTTTTCTTGCTCGTTTTCTTGCTCTTTGCTTGTTCGTTAGCGCATCCGTTTTCTTGCTCCTTGCTTGTTGGGTGTGAAACAAACTCTAAGAAGGGGCATGGATTAAATCCCCATGAGTCTGACACTCCTTACACCTACGCACAAACTCTATGCTGTCCTTCTCCATAGTAAGCCAATAGTACCCTAACCCAAGAAGTCTCTTAGCTAGCGCATGTGACCACCGCATGCTCCTGCATGAGCTTCATGAATGGTTTGTTGAGCCTCAACGGTGTCTAAGCATCTAAGTAAGGTTCCGTTCCGTCGAAGGATCTACGGTACAACACATTTCCTAGAACAAAAAAAAGCCTCCGCGGGGGATAGTCTTTTTTGTTTTAGAACAAAACTTTTGGTATTAAGGCACAGGCTGGGAGAGTGAGAGGCTTATAACATAACAGTGATGTGCAGGCATTGGAAGTCTTTTGACAGTCAAGGGGGATTATCATCAGTGAAAGACAACATGGATGTAATGGTAGCCAAGACATCCGCTTGCTTATTACCCATCCTAGATATTGGATATGTATGTGATTGAAGCACTGAAAAAAGTTGTCCACAATTAGCTTGTAAGGCCTAAGTTTCTCATCCCTTGTTTTGAAATTTCTGAGTTGGTCCATATAGGTTTTGAATATCCATCTCTAAAGCCATCTTCAAACCGCTTAATATTCGGCTATGTTGGTCGGGAAGTCTAACTAGAATGATCATGGGCCTTATCAGAGAAAGGGGTGAATAAAGAGCTATGCCGACTCCCCAGGAAACGTCGTGTTCAAATAGTTCCAACAATGAAGTTCTCCATCAAAGAATCCAATAATAACCATAGGTCTATCCTCAAATACTTTTTTTTTATATCCTGCTGCTATTGCTATCTATGTCATATCACTTTTTTGGCACTAGTGAATCGATTTTCCTCTCCTAAACCATCTGAATCAGCTGACTCCCTAATCGTTTCAGTGACTGCCTTTTCATTTTGTATGGAATGGGAATGGCTTTTTGTTAGTGGACAAAGTTGCTGCTCGTGTTCTTTTCTTATGGATATTGACCGAGAATCCAGAAAGACCATCACAGAGGAGCGACCCAAAGATATTGGATAGGCCCTAAAAACTCCAAAAGTTGCAAAATGATTTCCGAAACCGCATTCGATTTTGATTCTTAGAAGTGCTAATGCACTGCACTCTCCTACTCCTACTCCTCCCTTTACGAAACTTTCCTCGTTGGTGCTTAGTCAAAGATGTTCTTTCCTAGTAGGGTCAGCGCCACTAGGTAGTCTTGTCTTCTTTTAGTCTGAACAGCCCGACCTTGATACAACCAAGGACGCCCCAACAGCAGGTTGAATGAAAAAGTCCGACTCTCCGTTTTCGGTGAGAAAGAAGCAAAAACCCGGCGACGAGAGAAGACCGCCTAACTCGACTAATAGTTCCGAAGGTGAGTTAGCCTTTCGAAACTTTTTTCTTTTTCTTTCTCTATGAAAATAGTGAGTGATCGGTGGAAGATTCGATCTATCTTTGCTTTCTGTAGTAGTGGAATCTTGTTTTTCTCTAACGAGTGACCATATCGTTGTTTGACTTGTTAGATAGTTGTTTTCTTATTTTTCGTAAGCGGATTTTGCTCATAAAGTGATTGTTTGATCTGCCGCTGTTAGAACACAACACCACAATATTCGTCCTTTTGGGGTTAATGCTCTCAATGGTGAATCGATCATTCGCTATCCTTTGAGTGTTGAAAGAACGGAATGGAAGAAAAGTAATGAAACCTGCGATTGCTACTGAATAACCTCCTTTGACTTTCTCAATAAGAAAGCCTTTCACCTTAGTATTCGTTCGCCAAATATTGTTCAGTTCCATCCAAGCTCGGTTTTGTCTGAATCTTCGTGGAAGAAGAAGAAGCGGTTCACCAGCCACTAAATCTGTGGATCCCACCAATTCATTAAACCTTGCGGCTGCTCGCTCTTTGATCAGTGATTCACCGGCCACTAGATCGATGAAGAATCTCTCCAAAATATGCTTTTTTATCAGTGATTCACCAGCCACTAAATCCAGGGATCCCACCTTATTCTCAAACCTGGTGGCTCGGTTGATTGGCACTCCTGTAGGCTCATCTTGCATACAAATTCTGGGGGTCCCAGGTCCTGCATCCACCAAGAACATTTCTTCCCTTAAGCGTAAAACTGCAGATTGTGAGGCGTTTCCACTACATAAGAAAAAACTGGAATTAGATCTTGGAAATGATCGACTCAAATAGATGCTCATCATCCGCTTTTTTTTTGATTCCTCCTCTTCCTGTTCTATTGATCAGAAGCATCCAGCAGCGCCACGCCAGTAGAAAGAGTTAAGCTACTAAGCTAAGCTGCTGTTGGGGAACTCGGTAGAAGCGATTTGCCGCTTCCGCCTCTCTAGGCTTCACACTCCCCCCTATATAGAATGCAAAATGAGCCTTCTCCCCTCCCAGCAAGAAAACGGATGCAGCAAGAAAACGCTTTTATGGAACAAGCAACGCATTACTAAGTAAGACCATTACTAAGTAATACGTTGCTTGGCGCCAATCAATACTTAGTAATGTTCTTGCTCATTACTAAGTAATACTAAGTCTTGTATGGGCCTTGCTTGTTCCTTCCCTTATAGTGGCTTTCGCGTATTACTAAGTAATACCATTCAATACTTAGTATTACCATTACTAAGTAATACTAAGTATTGAATGGTAATACTAAGTATTGATTGGCGCCATTACTTAGTAAGACTTAGTATTACCTTGCTTGTTGGGCTGTGTTCGGTTAACGAAGAGAGGGGAGTGAGACTAAGTTCTTTCTGAAGCACGCACGGATACGGATTCAAAAGGAATCTATTCTCTATATGAGATGCGGGTATACCTAAGACCGAGGATTGATCCGAGATAATTAGACTAGCTTATCTGAGTTGAATGAAGCAGGAATAGTTCCGTTAGGTCTAATCCTGAGGAGTGAGTCTAGTGCTTCGCTTGATGGAAGCACTAGGGGATTTCAATGCCTTAGTTCTTCCCTGCTTTATAGAATGGGAGCTTCGAAGAAAACTAGACTGCGCTCCTGCAATTCAATGATCTCTGTGACTTGGCTGTCAAGATCATGGGTGAGATGGTTCGTGGAGGGCCCCCTTCGTTTGAATTCTTCCACGACGTTCCTATCAACCTTGTCATCCCCCTTGCAGTAGGCTTTATTATAACACAAAAAAGCAAGAAAAGCTCGAATAAGAAATTCAAGTACCGGGCGGTTCGTTCGGACTTTTTTGGTCCCATTCCGAAGTCTTTTGCTCAACGAGCTTTGCGATAAGAGAGTTCCTATTGACTTGGTGATAAGGCTGAAGGCGCCTTAAGCGAGCCTTCAACTACTGGGCTCGTTCTTAGGCTTTTTTTTCTCTCTCGATCACCACGGTAGTTTACGCGGCAGCCGGGTCGGCTCTTTCAGAGCTGATGTCCTTTTCAGAAGCGAAATCCATTGATTGTCGCCCTGGGATTGAGCAAAGCACTGCTTTCGTTTACACCTATTTTGGTTATAGCCTGGTCATTGTGTGCGATCGTTTAGTCCGGGAGGAGTGAACTACCAGATAGTCCAAGGCGACCTCGTCCTCGCGAAAGACTGAATCTTTTTCTACGATAGTGGGTATATACCAAAGAGGAAGTACCCACAGTCTAGGATGCCTTTTTTTTCCCAAAGGCACACGAAATGTTTGATTCTGGTACGCTCTTGGATGGCTCTGAACGGTAATTGAAGCAAGCAAAGCCCTTTTTTTTCGTATGAAGGGACGGAGGCTAAACTGGTGCCACCTGAAAGGCCAACAAACTCAAAGGCTTCGAAGGTTAAGTCAAGGTTTGCCCTGCCTCTCATGGGCACCCCGCGACCGCACGGCAAATCATTTTCAGTGGGGTGGGTCTAGTTTAAAGTATAGATCCTGGTTCGGGTTGATTCGTTGTATCACTTTATTCATATTCCGATGACAGGCGGTTAACCATAGTGAACCAGATCGATTAGGTACGGTCCGACGTAAGTAAGCGGGGGCAGCCTTTCTCAGCAAAGTGGTCTCATAGCACTTCCCTCGGATTTAGCCAAGGAAGGCGTTGACACACAGTTCATTGATAAATAAACCATGTCACGAGCTAAGCAACTAGTTAGTTCAATCAGGACTGCCCTGCTGCAACCTAGGGATCACCTGGTGAATGGTCTCAGGCAAGCATTAAGAAGTGCTCGTGTATTCCACTCTACCTCGGGAAGATGAGCTTGCCGAGTTTCAACAGCTGAACTTAGCCCGAGGAAATGTAAGCGAACAAGGGGGGCAGTTGGCTCGTAAGCTCAAATTCTAAAATCATCGATAAGGTGAAAAAAAAGAACGGCTTTTAAGGCGGGTTGAAGACGCTCTTCGGGTCCCAGGTCATGATACCGAAAAAATGTTTGATTTTATGCCTGAAATTTACATACATCTATCTAAGTAGTGTTCGGGATTCAGATCAGAAGGAATATATTTCCTCTATCTAATAAGGGAGTACTAGGGTTGTCAACCCCTTGGTGATCCTTTTGGTCTTGTTTCCGCTTCTCTAGTAAGGTAATGGAATCGAATTAGGTTAGCTCTTGCTAGCCGGCACCGGTCCTATAATAAGAAAACCTATATTGAATAAGAAAAATTTGGTCTCTACCGGACTGAAAGTCAAGGGGGCCCGCCTCTTGTTCATGGAGTTGGCGGAGTGTACTGTATGTCCGAGAATTAGCGGAAGTTGTGCTTCATCTTTTTTCATTAAAAAGGCTTGCCGAATCTAGTTGTATTTCTCCCTTAGCCTGGATGATATACTTGTGACTGACTGCAAAATGGAATGGGTCGAATTCCACCAAGTCAGATTTTTGCTCATGTGATTCCTCAATAGCATCCTGACGGAGGAAGGAATTCAGATGTTATATCTCTATTCAACAGAGATCATTTTGCAGGCCCATCCCCCTTTCTCTAATAAGGTAAGGTCCTAACTACTTCCTTGTTGCTCTATGGCAGCTTGGCAATCATCAACATAAGGCTGAGTCACGAGATCAAGAATTCTGACTTCATGATCGGTAAGACCATCAAAGTCAAAGTCATTCCTACTATTCAGAACTCCAACCTCCTTCCCTTCTGCTTTCTCATCAGAATCCGGGAAAGATTCCGCCTGAACAGCTACCACTTCCCGCTCTGTCTCTTCTTTCTTCTCAATAGCATATTATTTTTTCTCTTGGAGGGGAAGGAATAAAAACCATGCACTCATCTGACCCAATTACCTCCTGAGTTCTTACCTTCTTCTCGTTGCCTAGAGTGAGTCTGCTAACTATAACTGACATCATCAAACTCAAATAAAAGAAAACGAGCGAGATAATGTTACAGTTATTGTGTGATCCTCACCTTTGATTCGAAAGACAAGGAATGATTATCGCTTAGCGCTTGTGCTAAGGAAGATTCATCTCTTGGTTTTTCATAGGGTAAATTCAATATTCGTTCACATGT
>CM037589.1:152027611-152055377 GCA_021018995.1 Chloranthus sessilifolius
AAAGACTGTTTGACATTGATTTGGTTCAGCAAGAGTTGGCTGGCTTGATTCACGGAGAGAGCAAAGTTTTCTTTCTGAGTTGTCTTTTTGTTTTCTTTGTTCCTAGTTGTTTCTTTTCCCGCATTTGAGGCTGGTTGCAGACCTGGATGAACTCATTTTGCTTCACCCGTTTCCCTAACCGTTTGAATACCGAAACTGCCCAGACAGATTGATTTCTAGACACTTGTTGACAGAGACTGACGCTTTACCATCAGGTCCCTTGTATCCCAGACCTTCTGTCTTGGTGACTGTATAGGAATCAAATCTATTCCTTTATGCCGGGTGGTGGAACTATCGATTCAATCGAAAGGCTAGGAATCGTCTTCTCCTATGCCGACACTACTACAACTAATACCTAAAGGGCAGGATATTAGATCTAGTTGATTGGCTGGGAAAGCTTTAGCGGGAAGAGATAGCACTGGCGAGTGACTTCAGTCGATAGCAAATCAAGTAGAGCTTTATAGGTAAAAGGACAGAATAGGGAAGGTCCGCTTTTGATAACTGGTTAGATAAATGGTAAAAGGGGAAGGATTCAAGCTAGTTCCGCCATTAGCGAGGAATTTTCTTTATTAGTAAGGGAATGAAGCGGACCGGAAAGAAGATGGATTTGTGAATCCATCCGCAAGAAAGAACGGCAGCTCGCCAACGCCAACACCTGCTCCTCCTCTTAGTACAGCTACTACAGCTATGACTAAAAGTAGTCTTATTCCCTTTATGACCTAAAACAAGCGGATTTCAGCATGTTAGGCTAGCCCTCTTTCTTTACAAAAAAGTGGAAACGTGCTCCCCTTTTTCTCTTTTATTTTAAGGCTTTTACTATTTTGAGGTAAGAATCACTCAAGGGGCCCATAACACTCTTGTTTTCATTTACTAACTCTACTTCAATTGATTCACTTCGCTAGCCAAGCCTTGAAAGATCCGTTACAGGCAGAGTTATTGAACAAGCGATTGAAGACCGATGTCCGGGAAGGGAAGAAGTCTTTCAAGGACCGGGCTTCGTGGACGAGAAAGAATAGAATCAAGGACATGCCCGACCCGAGCTACTAGGCCAGGGCCAGAGGAGAGGAACTATTTCAAGCAAGGATGCTATGACCTCAGACTTGAGACCGATTGAAAGATATAGGAATGTATGAATCCAATGTTATCCATACCGCGTTTTTTGGCTGTCATAATGTGACAGTGTTTCGACTTCCATCGGTCGACTTCTGTCGTCTCTGTCTATTCCGTTTAGGGAATGGGCTTATGCAGGGGATAAGGCCGACCTTTTTGAATATCGGTAAGCTGTCCTTAGTCAAGCTCTGGAAGTACTTCCACTCATATGAGTTCAGGTCTTTCTTCAAATATCGTATTGAAGGTGCAAAATCAATGGCAGCTTCTTCTGCTACAATGGGTTCAGCAGCCTCTTTATTATTATTACCCTTTTTTTAGAGTGGCTTTCCTTAGTTCCGAGATCCAGCTTCAAAACTATAGGAGACAGTCATTCAGTTTACTTCAAAAGAACTATCTGAAAGTGGAGTGAACAGGAGGCTGCAAAGAGTACCTTTTTCAATAGTCGTTCTCTCCCCCATTCATCTAATCCTCTCGATTCTTACTCCGGTACTGTGCCTCTCACTGTAAAAAAGCACTCAGCTCACTCAGGGCTTGGAAGATCCTTCGCTAGCTTTCCTTTTCAACTCGGAAGCACTTAGCCTTTCCAATAGCGTAAGCTGATCCAGCTGATGCGATAGTTCCAGCTCAAGCACCTATTTCCAGCAAGCTACCTTCATTCAATTAAAATAACAGATAGTGATTGCGCCAATTCATTCATTAAAGAAAGATTAGCGCTTGGTAATTATAAGACTGTGGAACTCAATCAATTAGGGATATAGTCTAAGTTCCATCCCGCGTTTCCTGCTTGAGACTGTTTTTATTAGCCAAGTCATGAACCACCCTGGTTGGAGCCATGGTCTACCCAGTAGTGCTTCATATCCTCCTTGCTCTTTGTCTAAGATTGGACTAAATGTATCATGTTTATTTGCTATACTTGTCACCCTTTTGCATCCTTTTTTTTTTTGCTAAGAAGCATGTAGGTTGTACGCCAGCCATACGTAGCTTGAACTGTGATGGCCACAATGCTTAGCTATTGCCGATTCCCAAGACGCCTTTGGTTGAATGTTGACACCTGATCCACCGTCTGCACTTCCTACATTCACTCCCGGAAATGGAAACAGGAAAACTTGAATTGTCACCTCCCGGTCTATTGTAGTCAACCTCACGGTGTGCCTGACTGGCAAGTCTGTCGTCTCCACAACTTTCCCTTTTGCGGGCTAGTCCTCATCAAGGCCTTTTAGTGCCGATCTTCACTTGGGCTGGCTCCGAGGCTCTACCCTAGCTTTTTATTGGTTCCTCCCAGGGGCCCTTTCTCGAATCACGTGCGCATCTTCCAGCAATCGGGGTAGTCGCCGAGTACATAGACGAGGCGGTCCCGGGAATGAAACCCCATTCCCTCGTGCTCTGGAACTCCTTAACTTCGGTTGAACAAAAAAGGTTCAATCTTGTGAAACCGTAGCGTAGGCGAAACCTGGCAGCCCGCCCAGAGTTTGACGTTCTCCGGTCCTGGAAGGAAACCCTACTTTCCTTCCTTCCCCCAGCAGGCAACAACACTGGGAGGAAGACGATCAGGATCTCACGTGTGGCAGCTGTTGGAACAAACTCCGAATCCAAGAGGTACCTACCTAGAAAAAAAGGAAACTCACCACTCACTGGTGAAAGAGGAGAGAGAAAGGTGGGGGAAAATCAAACCCCCACGCTCGATTCTCGAGATTCATGGGCCGTCTCGCGAAGATCTTCGATCCGAACCTTCGCTTCGCATCTACTCTCTTAGAGGATGAACCACGCCTTCGCTATCGCCCCTCGCTACCGCTCAACCTTGCTATCGCATTGATTGCTTCCGAGTAGGCCTTTCCCTTTGGATTTTTAAGTATCCCATCCATAATCGGTCAGGATCAGTTCCATAATATAGCTTGCCCGGACCAGACTTTCAGTGTTTGGTTAGGCCGGTTGTAATGAATGATCGTTGTTCGGGAACAAAACAAGAAGACTAAAGGCTTTCGCTATCGCTCTTCGCCTAAAGCCGTCACTTCGCTCTTCGACCCTTCGCTATCGCAAGAATATAGCGATCGAAGACGCTCAGCTGCTTCGCGTATTACGGCCGTATTGCCCGATTTTCAGAACAGAACAGAAAGGAAGAAGCGGAACATTTCATATAAGCTGCAAGAGCGTAGGTGAGTGGTAAGCGTAGGAGGCGGGCCTGAAGGGCAGCGACAGCTATTATAGGTGTCGTTGCTAGATTGAGATCTGCAGGGTGGCGGGGACTTCGACCTATGTAGGGGTGGTAGGCTTAGTAGGTCTCCAACCTGCAATATCACTGTTATGAGCGGTACGTTTCAACCAATTAAACTATAAGCCCCTACTTCTCTCTACATGCAATTCGCTCACTTCGGGAAGAGCGGACGGAAAGAGGAGGCCTTTGCTCTATCTGCTTCTTCCTCTTCCCAGGAATGAACAATTGGATAAAAAAAGATAACATTTCTTTCATAATGAATATGAAAATGAATCCAAATATATGAAGCAAGCGGCCCTTTCGCGACTCAAACTGCCGGTACGCTTTCCGGCTCGCGACGACTCAAACGGGCGGGGGCTCTCTATTTGCTTGCAATGCCGGCTGTTCGCCTTTAGTTAGAAGTAGAAGTAGAGGGCGCCGTTCGCCCCACACTTCAGAAAGAGTAAAAAAGTATGGATGAAGTAACAAAAAGTAAATAAGGAGTGAGAAAGAAAAACTTGGTTACGGGAACCGAAGGTTAGGCCGACTACTATAGCTACACCTACTTTTCTTCCTACCCCCCTTTCTTCCCCTTTCTGTCAATGTTGCCAATTCCCAGAATACTAATGTACCCTCATGCATAAAGTGGCCCAACGACTTTCTTCCTCCGACTTCTTTAGCCACTGTAGCATCTGTCGTATTCGGGAGAGCTTGCTTCGTGGCGGAGCTTCTACCAATGCCAGCCGGGTGAGGGCTGGCTGTCTGGGGACAGGTTAGGGCAAGGCCTGCGGGGCTTGCTGCTCATTAGATTGGGTGAGGGAATCAGAAGGGGGCTCATAAACCGGGGGGGCGGGCTTTTGGGCACACGGAAAGGGAAGTGGATGGAGGGTGCTTCTCCGCTAGAAAAGGGGCATAGGTGGGGTCGCTATAGTGGCTAGGTGAGTCTTCCACGGCGGGACGCCTGGCTCTAGACGAAGCTGCGGGGGTTACCACCACATCCTCTCCCGATTCGAACGACGACCGATGGCCATGAATGTTGAAAACAAAGCGTTTTAGGACGGCACCGAAAACGAGTCTGGATAATCGAAGTGGGTGGCTATTCTCGCAGACGGAAAGACTCAACGACGAGTAGACTTCTTGCAGCTCAGCTCGTCTGACTACGAGCCTAATCTATGGTAGAGCTGGGCTTTTTCGTTTCTATAGACTCCTAACGCTTTCTCTGGCTCTTCACTCTTCCCTTAACTATCGGACTGGACTCTACTTGCAGCCCCTCACTGACACAACCCCCTTATACTGACCTGACGACTGGCCTTAACATTTACTGCTAACAAATGAAGTCTTGTTAACACTTACTGCTAACAAGTTCAGTCTTATTCAGTTAATCTGGAGGCCCGTCAATCTGGAGGCCCGTCAAGGTAAGCTGCCAGGGATTCGAGAAAGATTGAATAGCTAACCGCATTCCGACAGGTCTTGCCGCGATTCCGGGAGCTGATGAAGAATCTTCGAGAAAGAAATGCCACCGGTAAAAAGAGAAGTTCCTCGGCATATCGCTACGGATTTATCGTTGCAGCTCTCTCTATGTGGAGGAGGTAATGAGGCACAGGAAGGCCGGCCCTCCGCCCAGAACATATCCGGGCCGGGTCCTTGCTACTAAACTTGCGTAATTTCGGGTTCGATTGGAAACAGAAATGGACCAACCGGCCGGAAAAGAAGGACCCGACCTATCGTGGCGTGGTAAAGGTATTGTCTGTGGTGTTACTACAAAGAAAGACCCGGTCATCGAACAGGTTCGACTATCATTCCCTGAACCAAAGGTTCAATCTTATTCCATTCAATGAAATTTCATTCAATGAAACCGTAGCGCGCGCGAAGAACCGGTTAAACCAACCTACGCGCTAGAAGTATTGCTGGTTAAACCAACGGTGAAACGGTTGAACCGACGCGAAGTTTTGTTGGTTAATTACAACCTGAGCTGAGTGAGGGATCAGATAAACCGACGCGAAGTTGGGTCTCTATAACTTAGCGAAGTCAGGGGCTCTGGATTCTGTTCATGTCCCACGCTTGCCCCCGTTTACTACGTACGGTGACTTCTTTAGGAGCAGGAAGAACCGGAAGCGGGCTCCTCCACTCCTTCTATTCACTATTGCTTTTAGGGCCCGGATCCCGACCAATCCATCAGTACAGTTGTTATCGGAGAGTCAGGGAAACCTGCAATGCCACCACTAGGGTTGCTCCCGGAATTTCCCTTCACTATATCACCAAGTTCGGTTGCACCCGAAGGGCCTTATTTCTGCTCGTTCCCCTTAGAATAGAAAGGGAAACCGGTAGCGAAGGTGAAAAGCGCCGGTAGGGTGAAACGGACCAGAGTGAAACCTGTAGCGAAGGTATTGGACTCCCGGGGCAGTAGCGAAGTGAAGGCCGATCGAATCCGCGAGTGGAAGTGCTAGTACAATCCAGCCTTCCTTGATCACTTATGGATTCCGGGCTGTGTGAAGAAAGGGCTTTTGTTCCCCTTTATCTTCAGCTGGTGCTGTGGTACGACGAGATAAGAGATCCCCCACTCGGACACTAAGGAGGTGCAGAGCGTCAGATCTTCCATTTCCGCGACTCTCGGCTTGACTGATTGATGATGGAGCGATTCATTCTCCTAAGTCCGGCGGGATAGAACTCAGAGATTCCCGATGTTGGAGTATGCTCTCCCAGGAACAGGAAAAGCACTTTCTCAATGCCTCTTTCTGACCCGGAAAACTACAATAGCAAACTAAGGGTACCTGTTAAGGGCAGCTGGGAGGCTGTAGGGAGATGAGCTGGCATTAGACTGACTTTACGATTGAACACCCACGATCGCTTTCTCGGCACATCATCGGTAGGGAAAGGCAGGTCATTGAATCTACTAGCTGGCATCATATGGAATAACCACTTCACGGGACTGAAGGAAGGGAATTCGATTCATTTATTCATTCCATGGAGGCAGGCGGATCTCCCACCACTTTCTTATCCTTGTCTCGGTTCCATACTTAATTCGCCAGGGGATGAGCGACCAACTCCTTGCTAAGTGGGAAATGACTCAAAAAGCTACATTCAACACTGAGGAGAGTTGGGATCCGACCTTGTTGCTGCTTCAAAAGAAGGCGCTAGCTGCTGAAAAACAACAAAGCTAGCGCCTTCTTTTGAAGCTCCTTCTCATGGTGCATTTATTTGAAAGTTCCTTAATTTCTGCTTTTGATTTCTAACAAAGGAACCCTATACGATGCCATTTGATTGATTCGACGTTCCGTGCTGCTCGCCACTCCCCGAGGCCAAGGACGGGGTCGAACCGTCATTCCAGGATTTGCAGTCCAATACATTTCCATTATGTTACCTAGCCAAACCCGCCACCTCATGTGCCAAAGTCAAACGGTTGTTCTTCCTTCCCCGCTCCCTCTTTTCTACATATGCGGTGGCGGGCGGAGCGCTCTATATGACCGGCGGCGGGTTACCAGAGAAGAGGGGACAACTGATTTCTCCCTTGCCTTGCTCAATCTTCCTTTTCTGATTGAAAGTAGCAAGCCACTCCACTACTGGTACAGAGGCAAGATAGAAGGTTGCTTCTTCTATCTTCTATATGTTCAGGCGAAGAACATCTAGAAGCTAGCTCTTGTCTTGTAAGCAACCATGCCTATCTAATATAATAGAATCTCATTTTGCTTACCAAAGTGGTCTTACTAAAAGAAAGTCAGTAAGCTTACAGTTCCGTTCCAAGTGACATGGCTTTTCACTATTCCTTTCCAGAGAAGGTTGCTCATCCAGTCCAGCGGATCCATTGTTTATGCGGCAGTGCGATGCGAATCGGGCTCGAAAATCTCTCTTTCGCCTCTCCTCCTTGTCTCCATTCTGATTGATTCGCTTCTTCCTTCGCGCGGTTCGCCCCTTGTTGCATTTCGTGATCCTCCGCTGCAGTCTGCGTTTTCGGATAGCCGGATCCGACGTTGAAGTCAGATTTCAATGTCAGCTCCAGGTTTTGGGCGGCCCATCTGGTTAGTTCAGCTATCACTGCTGGAAGCCCCAGCGGTTGTTCGGCTGCGTACTCCCTATCCGCGTATCTCACACTCACCATATTTCATTTTCCTTTCCTGCATCATTCTGTCTTTCTATCCATAGAGATAGATGTTCGCCGGGGAGATTGGTGCCCTTGAGGTATGCCTTTCCCGGTTGGTTGTTCCCTTCTGTCTTTTTCCATCCAGTGCCCGCCCTTAACGGACTAAAGGGGTCAGAAAAATGAGTCTTCGATCTCTCTCGCAACGCAATAAAGAAGTCTAACAGTCTCTCTCGGCTCATGCGGTCATTGATTCAGTCAGGGGGTCTGCGTTCACTATTGCCTACGCCCGTCCATTCCTTTCAAGCGCCCTGTCACTCGTTACGCTTAACGACTGAACGGCTTGGGCTCCGCGCCTATTCGGTCGGAACCCGATTCGAGAACCTTCTCTCATAGATTCCTTCACCAAGTCATCGCCAGCAATCTGCTCTTATCCCTTGGTGTCAAAGGGCGAGTTCCTTTCTTGCTTGTCTTGCCCAAAAAGAGATTCTCATTGGAGAAAGACTCTCCCGCGGCAAGGCAGTCCAGCTGCTTTCTTTATCTCGCTTGCCGTTAGTCCGTCTAGCGTCTTTCGGTTGGGGTCCGCCCCGGGGGTTAGACCGCTTGGGTTATATTTGATAGTCTCGAAGGCAGTCAACGTGTCAGCAATTCTTCTCCCATTAGACTTGTAAACTTTGCTCTTTTTCCTTCTCTCTTCAAGTTATCTCCCTCTACTTTATTTGACAGGGGCGGAGAATACCACTCTATCAATAACAAGAAAAAAAGTAGCAATTAAGTTGAAAATGGTTTGAGCTTGGAAGCTGCTATCTATCGATAGGCGAGAACAGACTGCTATTGGCTGCTTCGCCCATCTATTCTATGGGCTTGGAGACATCAGAGGAAGACCATCATCTCTATCCGGGTACGATCATAGCTTCATTCATTCGTTGAACCTTAGGGATAACCATTAGCATTGAGATCAATCACCACACCACCTTATCATACATACGACATTACACGACGCGAGAGTGCATGGTCAACACACATCTACAGCGCCTACGTTCCGCTTGCAGCCAATACAACCACAACCGGCACTTGCACGAGATTCAACAACCTGACGCGCTAGCGCGCACTTCCCTTGCCTACACTTGCTCCGTATCTTGCGGGGTAACTTCCTTACACTTGCCTTAACCGACCGTGGGCGGACTAAAGGTGGACATAGTTATGTCTATCAGTGGGTAAGGGTTCTCTTTTCCAGAGGAACTCGCTACTGGCTAGCTAAGGCTAGCTTTAGCAAGATATTCTCCTGTCGTCACTCTATGAAGTCGATATCGTGACTTTACCGACTGGCGAAGCAAGAGGGGAGACAGAGCAAGGGAATGATTATCCACGAAAGCTCAGGCGTCTGGCTAGCTAAGGCTAGCGGTAGCAGGGGTGTTCTCCTTAGTCACTCTATGAAAAGTCGATTTAGTTCCTTTTCCTTATGGCGAAGCAAGGGAGGAACCCGGGAAGGAGGTTTATAAACCAGAGTCGCTCAGGCGTCAGGCTAGCTGAGGCTAGCGTTAGCAAGGTGTTCTCCTGTATTAACTCAAATGAATCGATATCGTTCCTTAGCCTTATGGCGAAGCAAGGTATGAAGCTAGTCTAGTTTCGGGAAGCAAGGAATGGTGCTAGTCTGATTTCGTTATCATATAGTCTCGATCACACGGATGTACGCTCTGTCACCTGGGCCGGTTTCATCGTCACCTTATGATGATCGTGTAAAACGAATTAGGAAGTGTTCCGTGAGAGAGGGCAGATTGCAGCACTCTCTTATGGCAACACTACTCCTAGATGCCAATATCGGATTAGCTAGGCGAGTATGGTGACAGCGATCACTACAGAAAACCGAATACCGCTATCCCTCAGGTAGGCAAGCGTTATAGTGGCAGCGACCACTCTCGGCTACTTAAGCCAAACGCGAACCTAGCTGTGAACATTAAGCGCTTTAGTGCAGATGGGTCCTGCACGTCGATATGCCCTTGCCATGAATCTCTGTCCAGCAAGAAAACGCTATACAACAAGCATAAGCCCATACAAGCAATACCATTACTAGGTAATACTAAGTCTTGATTACTAGTAATGGTCTTACTTAGTCATGTAGGGCAGCAAGAAAACGCTTTTATGGAACAAGCAACGCATTACTAAGTAATACTAAGTATTGATTGGCGCTCGTCCGTTGCTTCTTGCTAGCGCACTACGGCTTTTCAGCCTCCGTTTGCTGGGTTGGTCGAGTGAGTCTTTAACTTCCTCTCCCACAACCACTTAGTTTCATCCGAAGGTGAGAAATGGATCCCATTAATGCGAGTGAGTAAACAACTAGTGGAGGAGTCTAATTCCTAATCGTTGAGATTTCTCCTTCAGCCGAAGTTCCAAGATAACTCCTCGCCAACCAAATCATAAAGCTCTGTATCGAGAGGTCTTTCTTGTTGGGAACTCTGTTTTGAGGGTGGTTTCCCCGTTGAAAGGAAAGGAATAACAAGAGTGGAGGGGAGATCAGCCATACAAAAACCTCCCAAAACTGGACCAATTCACCTTTACCCACTTGGAAGCGGACCCCTTTCAGGAACTCTAAGTACCCATTCCGAATGCCTCTCCAAACACTGCACCCGTAGGTAGAGCGAACCACTCCGCTGTCCCAAGCAAAGTTCCTACACCCATACTTTGCCTAAATTACCCTTTTCCATAGGCACGCAGATTATTCACCAAGCCTCCAAACATTTATCCAAGAGTGTTGAGTTCATGTGCCAGTGTATTCGTGTTTGACGCTTGGATGGTTAAAAAATCAGAGGTTGAATCTTCTCTAGTTCTTCCTTTCTTTTCCTTTTTCTTCTAAAGCTGCCCATGTTAGACCTATCAGGTTCTTGTTCTTTCACTTTGAATACATACTTTGATTCTAGTCAGTAACTGTTGGCTCAAAACTCTTAGGATGTGGGTACCTTTTCAGGTCCTCGCGATCCTCCGAGCTTAGGCTGTGCCGACCCCCTGGAACTCAAGCTTTCCTTTTTTCTCGAACTGGGCGCCGGGGGTGTACCTGCAAAAGACACTCTGACGCTCAAGTGAGAAAGAGTCTCAGTAGAGGGGAAGAAATGACTGGATCAGATGATCATACCTATACTGGTTTGCTTTTCTAGATCGATGCAGGTACACATTTGGAAAGAGTTAGGACTCTGTTTACTGTTTAGATGGATTGGCGCTAATCACTAGCGCGATTGGCTTTATTCCATTGAAGCCGTTGCTGTTTGAGCTGGTGATGCCACGTGGGCCGTGGCAGCGGGTTTGTAGAGTCCTGATTAGGAAGGGAACTAGATTCCCAGTTTGGACTGGTCTCTCTTGTCTTCGAATCAAACACGATTAGGGAGATCCGTTCTCCCATTCTTCCACGTGTCTGCCAGTCTGGGTCGGAGTGACTGAGCTCGGGAGCTTGGGAGGTCGGCAGGTCGGACTTGCCGTGATTTGAGTGTATCTCGAGGACACGTGTACGGTCGAGATGTTTGCGAGATATATGGCACCTACATCGCCCCCTCTCGGGAGCTCGGGTTTGGTCGAGAAGCCGAGGTGCCGAGAAGTGAACCGTCGCCTGTCTTTTCAAAGGGCCTCGATAAGCGGTTTTGGCGGCTTTTTTGCTGCGCACGTTTTCCTGAGCAATTATGGCATGCTCCTTTGAAAGAGAGCAGTCACGTCTCCAGAGAGACGTGCTGGGCTGGGAGGTTGTATGTTGCTATAAATAGAGGACTTGCTCCTCCGACTTTGCATCACTTGCTAATTTGGTTCTAGGATCTCTTATTAAATAAAAGTCTCATAACTCTTTCTTTTCTACTTCGGTGAAAGTCATCTAGGGTTTAGTTGTGACAATGGTGGTGTTCAGTAGTTCAGATAACCCTAGGGAAGAAACCCACCCTGATAGTGGTGTTGCGGCCATGGATACTGATCCTGGCCAAGGTTCTGGGGTTGTAGGAGATGGTGCAGTGTCTGGAGGAGGTGTTTTGGGCATGAGCAGGGAGCCCAAGTTTGGATCCCTGCTCTGGATGAAGAGGCCATGGCGGCCGTGGAAGCAAAGTCTTATGAACCTAGGGAGGGCATAGATTCTTTTATTTCAATGTAAGGGATTCCGCCCTGTATCCATGTAGAGTGGGGGCTTTTTCTAGGTGAGCCAGTGAGACAAGGTCAAATCAGTAATGCCTTTGGTCAGTTTAGGTCGGGTCTCAGGTTGCCTTTCCATCCTTTTGTTAGGAAGATGCTTGACTTCTATAAACGTGCACCCGGGTAGGTGAACTGACTTTTGGATAAGATTCTTTATGGAGTTGCTGCCCTTAGGGATGGGCGCATTCAGGTCGGTCTAGAGGAAGTCCATTATACCCACAGGATGAAACAATGCCCTGATAAGGAGGGGTTTTATTACCTTACTCGTAGGAACTATGAGAGACATCTTGTCTACGGGATTCCGGATTCGGACAAGGGCTGGGATGACCAGGCTATCCGCGTGTCAGGGGAGTTCGATTACGGCGATGTTTCGTTGGATCAGAGAGAGGGTCCTAGAGTTCCCCGCCGGTTTAGTTCTGAAGGTAGATTTTCTCTGTTGTGAGTTGGTGTAGTGATGTTTGCCTGATCTGATTCTCTTGTTTTCTTCCTTGTACGGTGACGGCCTACAGGGTTCTCCTGCTGAGACGCCACAGATCAAGGCTAATCTACATGCTCTGTTCTCGTTAAAGGACGCCGAGCGCCATTGGGAGTTTCTGCTGGGGCGGCCTTCTAAGTTTGGTACCATAACAGTTGCACAGCCAGCTGTTGCAGGACAGGTCGGTCAGACCCCCGTTGCTGTGCCGATTGCTGAAGGAGACTGCTGCACTTCCCGTTGCTATCACTACTGCAACCATGCCTCTTAATGTGGAGGAGTACGAGCTGAAGGACGTTGTTGAGTTGGAGCCTCAGCTAAGTTTCAGAGACTTAGGAAGGGCTTGAAAATAAAGGGTAGTGGTTCCGCGAAGTCGAATGATTCTTCAGCCGTGGTGATTCCGCGTGAGAGTGCGGGGAGACCTGTCACTCGTTCCAGGAGTCAGAGACCTCCTCGGCAACAGCAGTAGCAGGTCGGCGGAGTTGAAGCCGAGGTGGGAAAGGCATGAAGCTGGAGCTGGAGAAGGTCCAGTCTGTTGCACAGGCATCGTAGATGTTGTTGTGCTTTCATCAGTCAGGAAGGAGAGGGAGAAGAAAAGTGATCCCCGCGTCGCTGGTGGGGGGTCGGAGGAAAGGTTTGGGGCTGGCTGAGGTGGAGTTGGGCCCGGCCCGATTGAAGACATCACGCCTCATTAGTTCTAATTCCGGCTTTACGTGATAGGGGACTTTTAAATACGTCCTGGTTGCCTCTGTTTGAGCTCGCTCAAGGAATCCCGCTGACTCCTAGTGATTCTTTGACTTTTAGGTTCCGTGACGGAAGGCTCTTCCGATGTGGCAATGGCCGTGGTGGAGGGTGCTCGGCTTCCTCTAGATATCCAGAAGGTTGCTTATTATGAGCCCGTACAAGAGTTGTATGGAGAGCACTGTAAAGCTTTGACCACGGTGGGTCGGATCACGCTGGATGGTTCTGTTTTGTTATTTGGGGTTGACTTCAACTGATTGTTTGATTGTTTGAAGCTTTTATGTACTTCTTATGATATGAACCTTGTTCTGAGGAGCGCCCAAGCAAAATAAAAGAGCTTACTAATGAAAGAAGGGCCTGTGATCGGGAGATTGCTAGTCTGAAGATGGAGCTGTCTGCTGCCGACTAGAACCCGCATCTTGCCAAGATGGCTGGCAAGATATGCAAAATAGAGTCAAGTCTGCTTCGGACAAGCAAGGAGAACAAAATCCGGGAAGCGGAGAAAAGGGCCCTGGATGCTGAGAAGGTGGCGGCCGAAGCTCGGCGTGAGGCCGCTGCAGCTGCTTGCTATTCAGCTTGAGACGGAGAGGCAGACAGCTAAGTCGGAGAAGGGAGCTGAAGGAGTATTTCCAGGGCAGCTCAACATCAAGGTAAAGAAGGCCTTTGCATTCACTCCTGGCCTGGGCAAGAGAAAGAAGCTAGAAGTGACTTCGCCCTTTTGTTTTTGTTTTGTCCCTTCCTGCTATAGTTCTTTACCTTTTGCTTTTCTTAACTTCTGCATTTAAGACATCCATTTAGAAGAACGTCGAATCAATTCTCGATCCAATAGAAGTAGGACTATGGATGGATGGTATGTCTCATTAGCTGGCACTGGCTTTCTTGCTTTACTTTCTCTTTACTTTCTTTGTTTATCATACTAGGAAATTCCTTTAAATTTAAATAAAGGCTTTACCTGTTGTTCTATATCTATAAGAGGATAGGAAGCTTTTCTTTACTTTGTTTATAAGAAGATACCCGCGTGTAAGAAGACTATACAAGTTTTTAATAAGAGACCTTTGTGATTCATTACCCCGACCCCTGGGTTCAGTTTCTCTTTTCTTTTCCTATTCTCTTTTTCTTCTTCTCAATCTCTCCTTACGAGGGGTTGGGATCTCCTTTCTTGTCTTTGTTTCTTTAAAGGAAGCTATCCTGCTAATGGTTGAAGAAGAAAAGGCTTTCATTGAATATCCTGATATTTCTATCCGTAACAGCAGTTGCTGTTGAATCTCCTGTGTAATCTTTAGAGTGAATGTTGCGATTACATCTTAATAGTGAATAACATGGATTACCTATTACCATGAATTGAATTGGTTTTTGAATAGATATGGGCAGTTAGCAAGCAAAGGATGACATCGAAGAAGCTTACTATTGAAAGTGAAATAAGGAAAGAAAGGCCATTGACTACCTCAGACCTTGCTCGCAAAGACTATCCACCTTAAGCATTTGGTACTGAGGAGAGCCAGCCATTAAGCGCAGACCCAAGCTAAGCAAGAGATGGAAAAGCACACTTTTATTTACCAAACTGGGAAAATAAAAAGATCAGAAGGAGATCAAAGCCTGAAAGCACCTAGTGAGCTCTAGATTTTGACTGGGAAACCTACTATATTTGGTTAAACCAGAGAAAAGAGCAGGTAGCGAATGATCTGAATGATCCAGCAATGAAATCCTCCTTTGTCGACCTGAAGCTGAAGGAAGGAGAATGGAGCTGAAATCATCCTGGCTTTTGTGAATCAGTTGTAGTTGCGTCCTTACTTGATCCCATCTTTGTTAGAATAGACTCAGCCTAAAACCTCTCGCGGCTAAGCGACGGAGCTCCTGCAGTCAAAAGAAGACCCTCCGGTCGGTTCCTCCTCCGGTCTTCGCCCTTGCTTTCCTTACGGATAGCTTGTTAGAGAAAGCTCTTCCGGTCGGCGCTTCGCCCTTCCTTACTAATTGCTTGGTAGAAAGACTTCCTCCGGTTGCGTCCGAACTCATTTCTTGCTTGGTAGAGAACTCCGGTCGGTTCGATGAACATGCTACCTCTGAACGGAGGGCCCCTGTTACAGTTTTTCGCTGAATAAATGAGAGAGAGAGGGCGGGTGGGTCTCTTCTCATTGGGCTGCTTGGATTATTTAGTGGCGAACGCCCTAGTTTGACTTGCATGAAAGATTGAAGGGGTTGTTAGCTTTCTGAAGCGAAGGGCTAAGCCTGAGCGGTAAGGCTAGGCGAGCGCAGGGATTCCCCAAGGGAAGCCCGAGCGGTTAGCTTTCCTTTGTTCGCTTTCCTTGTTAGCGAAGGGCTGCTGATAGGAAAAGCCCGACTCACGCGGCTAGGCGAGCGGAAGAGAGGGCTTAGCTAGGCAAGCCCGACCTGAAGCGGATAGGGCGAGCGAAGGGATTGCCGGTAGGCAAGCCTGAGCGCTTCTGGCTTGGCCATCGCTTTCTGACTACTTCTTCAGTAGAAAGAAGACCCTCAGGTCGGTTCCCTCCCTCCGTCGCTCTTCCTTCTTTCTTGCGCAAGCGAAGGGCTGCCGATAGGCTAAGCCCGAGCGATTCGGCTTCGCCTTCCGACTATGACTTCGGGAGACAGATTACCTCCGGGCTTTCCTTGTAGAAGATTATGAGTAGCAGTTCAAGTAGTCTCTGAGAAGAAGAACGGGGCATCATCATTGTCTTGCCATCCCTGTGGAACGGAATCGGACCAGAGGCTGCTGCTGGTTCCGGTGATGGAGCCAATCAAGATTGAATTTCACAAGGCTGTCGGGTTTTGCCAGAAAGAAGGAAGGCTATGCCTGAAAGAAGGAAGGCTATGCTGGAAAGATGGAAGGAAAGGAAGAGTTGTTAGCATTCTTCCTTCGGAAGGGATAAGAAGGTAACGACCTCCTCTTTCCGCAGGGAGAGTGAGAGCGAGTCTCGTTGTTCGAAAGAGTGAAGAAAGGCTTCTCGACTTGACCCGAAGGGCTCGTCCGAGTGAGTCTATTCTCGTTCTTAGAAAGAGGGAAGAAAGGCTCCTCGACTGTCACCGAAGGGAAAGCCCAAGAGCGAGTGGCTCACCTTCCGGGGACAGATGGGTCGGTAGCAGGATACCTATAGCTCAATTCGTTATAGAGGGAAGTGGGTTCTCCTTCAGCCTTCTCAGGAGCTGGCGGAAGCAGCTCAATCTGTGGGCATGCCGGCTACGCTTTCCGTGGGCAGGGTCCGTTCCTTCTGGTGGAGGGAATGAATGAAGCTACTTCCTATCTCATGGCAACGACAGGCGGATGGCGGTGGCTCATCATGCATCAATCTCAGAAAGGAGGTAGGCTGCTACTCGACTCTGTTCATTCTTCTAGCTGGATGGTCACTTTCTACCATACATAGATAGGATTGGCTGGAGAAGTAGTATGGACTTCACTGAGATGAGTGTTTTCGATCCAAATATCCGAAGAAACGAAGTCTTTCAGGGCTTCTTTACCCTTCACTTCTTCTTTAGGGGGCTTGGATGAGGGAACTGCTATCGAGAGAGAGTTGCCTGCCAGCCCGGAGTGGGGGGAAAGAGTAGCCGACCCAACCATTGAGGAGGTCAGGCGAGAAAGGGCGCGCATACTAGTTCTGTTTTCACCCCGCTCCTTAAGTTAGCTACGTACAGAAAGCGGCCGCCTCTTTGGCCTACTAGCTCGATCTATTCCAGCTTCTGTGAAGGAGGGCAAGACGCGGCATGACCTTTAGGACTTGTTCCCTATTTCCGCATATCAACAGAAATTAGGCAGGAAACTCCCGAAGCCCCACTCCTTCCCCAGCTCGGGACCGACCCCTAAACCTCGAACCGTCCCGAAAGGGGCTGTGGCTTATTCCATATTTCTATAGACATAAGCGTCAGCATTCCACCGATATGATGATGGGGGACAACTACTCACAACCAGCAAGAGCAATACGAAGTACTATTCCTCAATCAAAGAATGTTGTGGAATCTCCCTATCTCTTAATAAAGACAGCGAAAGCCGATGGCAACGTGGCGGAAGATACAGGCGATCTGCTCCCGATCTCAATTCCAAGAGAACGGACGGAGGCAAGTGAAGACAGAGGAGGATGGCTAAACTTAGCAATGCTCCGAAACCAGACCAATCCCACGAACGCAATCAGGGATCGCTTTATTCCGTAAGTTCCAATTCTACTAAATCCGTAGACGACAAGCTGGAACGAATGAACACGACCCGAGAGCGATTCTTTCTAAAGCAGCAGCTGCAGATACAGGCGATGCCCCAAGTTGGAGGATAGTACTCTCATTATGCACTGCACAGTAAATCACGCACCGATCCTTGCTTCTCTCCAGTCTTCGACTCTGGCCTTGTCTTTAACTAGCCTTGTGTTCTATAGCCTTACGGCTTGATACGCCTTTGCGTTCTTGTCCTCGGCTTTGGTAACCCTACTTCCCTTCTGTCTTCGACCTTGTCCTTGGCTCTGCAGTCTTCAACCTTCCTCTGGCATACTTCTCACCAGATCCTGATCCTCGATTCGCTATTCATACAACTTTGGCTACTTTAGCCGCATTCGCTGCATCTGACAGGGCGATTTCAGATAGGTAGGTTAGGCTGTTGCTCGTTGCGGACCTCGATCTAGATCCAAGATAAACCAAAAGCATGGGTCGTGGTCGGCATAATCATATATATCTGCCGGGGCTTGGGCTTGACTTCTTTCTTCATGAATGATTTTTGAGAAGCCTGCCTGAGAGATACATATGGCATATCTGACTGCCTGATTGGCGAGCAGCTGTCTCATTCATAAGTCCAAAGAACTAGCAACCAAACTGGTGGCAAGCAGAGAGTGACCTGGCCTGATACTGATTGAAACGTTTATTTAATTGGAAGCCGCCCTAATTAGTTTGAATTAGTTTAGTGAATGTTGAGCTGCCATATATGTAAACATGCCCCTAAAAGTCAAGGGATCATATTTTAGTAACCACTTTTACCCATCCGCCTTTCTCCTGACCGATTGGAGGAAGGGAAGCGAGCTGACTGACTGTTAAGGACCCAGAGGGGATCGACTGTTAAGGAGAGAGGGAAGCACAAGGTTGGTGACCTGGGGAGGAAAGGAATGCTGATCTCAAGCAAAGTTCAATCTCAAGTTCAATCTCAAGATTGGCTTTGAGTGAGGTGTGAGTAGATAGGGCACCTTAGCAAGGCTATTCAGTAAAGGCGAGAAGGGATCTATAGCAAGGGCAGTGGCAGCCCGGGTCTACCCAAAGAAAGGCAGAGTTGAGGAAGAGTGGCAGCCCGCAGGAAGATAGATCAAAGAGCCTTAGCGCTTTAGCTTGAACTGTAACCTTACCCTCGCTACTGACCTGTCGCTTGGCCCGAAAGACTGGAACTAGAAGTTCCTAGAAGTCAACTGTGCCTAGACCTCAATCAATACGCTTACTGAGAGTACCGGTACCAGAACAAGGATTTATCTTTGGTCAAAGCCTAGCACTTGAACCGTAACCAGCTAATGCATCGCCTTCTATCTGCATTTCTAAGACCAGTCCCTTATTCCATTCATTCCATCAACAGCTCAATCGATGGGACTTGCTTTCCTTCCTAAAGGAACCGGAGCCGGTAGAAATGACTGACTTAAGATAGAGAGAGCCCTAACAGAGTCCATTCTCCGAATAGTCACACGGTCAAGCCAAAGATCTGATTCACTAGCAAAGGCAAGCAGCCTTGATCAACTATAGGAAAGTACCTCTTTACACAGTGACAAGGACTTCGCCCGAAAGCATTGATTGAAGGTCTCCTCTTTGTATGCCTATAGGAGGCTCTGCAATAGTAGACCGAACCATTCCATGGATGAGAGACCCGAAAGACGGTGAAGCTGAGCGCTACTAAGGCAGGGTGCCTAAGGCTGAGTTCCAAGATCCGAGGCTGAGTGAAAGTCAAAGGCTAGTTCAATGACCTATCACACAGGGCCACTCCCTAGAACTTGGCTCGCTCTGTATGACTCCGCTCGTCTCACCCTTCGCAGTCACCTTCTAAATGGTATTATATCGAGCAACCGTCTTCTCTTTCAAAGCCTTGACTTAGGGCGTACTCGATCTTCGAAATAGGCTTTTCAACTTCTGTTGGATAGGCCTCAGCTATCAACACTTACCGCTCGCCTATCCGCTCGGCATAAGTCGGGCTTTGCCTATCGGATGCTCTTGCCCTCGCTCGCCTAGCCGCGAGAGGTTTTAGGCTTAGCCTATTTGTTAAGCCCTTCGCTTCAGAGGAAAGCTAAGAACAAGGTTTTCTCTATCGCTGAACCCATACCTGCTGGGAAAGCGAAGGCCGACCGCTCGGGCTTAGCCTATTTAAGTTAAGTTAAGCCCGTGCGCTTCACTGCTTCCGGGCTTTCCTCTGTAGCGAGAGTGGTTCACCGGGTCAGAGACAAAGAATGGAATCCAGTGGAATGGCCGCTTCCTTCATCTCATTGCTATGGCTTCGAGTCAGCAGGGACAAGGAATTGATCCGGTCCTGGTGCTATGGATCCACTCGACGGAGAGTCACCTATGCTTCACTCGCTTGGGTCCGACTGGCGCCTTCCATCCGTTATTGGGCCTGCTAGGTCGTACCCGCCTCTATTGGGCATTGGAATGAGTGGTTTAGCTTCCCGGATGAAAGGGATGGAGATGAGCTGGGGCGATTGAAGAAGGTTAGTTGGCCGGCTCAGGACTTGAGTTTCATCCATTGGGTCAGACGGTCAGAGGAGGTTCATTTCCATTAATAAAGAAACGATTCTTCTCGCCAGATTTCTCAATGCCCATCCTCTCTTTAAAAGAATCCTTGGTCTGTCAATCCCTGTCTTATCCCATATGCTTTTGATACTCGTTAGCTTTCGAAAGAAATGACGTAAATAGATATATACTGAATCTAATTATATATATAAGTCTCTTCTCTCCCTTATGCCTTTTGCTGCTCTTCCAAAACTAAAGTGAGTGAAGAAGTCTCTTCCCACTCAAGTGAAATGAAAGGAGCTCTTCCCACTCTCCTTTCCCTATCGCTAGGGGCCTGCCTTAGAAAGGCTACATTCTGATCCCCAATTCAGAATCGACCAATGAGTGGAATGGAAAATTAAGATTCAAGACTTTGACCCAAGGGAGCATCTAAGAAGGTTACAGGTCAGGTACCAGATAAGAGTGCGGGACCTGACGAAGTAGGTCTCATAGGGGAGCTCTTGAATCACTTTCTTGGAACGGATGCGGTACAGGAAGAGGTTCTGCCTTCCTCGCTTGGATCACCAGCGGAGATGCTTCAGACTTTGACCACTGCTTGTCTGCTTGCTCCGGTAGCTGGTCCCTAGCTGCTGGTAGAGGAGAGAGAACGGATTTTGAATCTAGCTTATTGACTTCATTTCCGGAATAAGAAAAGTTCTGTTAGGTTCTTAGTAAGTAGGGCGTCGGGAGGGAGAGCTCTACTTCCTCTTCCGCCTACTTTAGTGCTCCACATCTCTTGGGCTAGTGTCATTTACCCGTTACTTCTCCTCTTCTTATGCTTCTCTTTCTTCCCTTCTTGAACTCTTTCTTCTTCTTCTTCTTCTTATTTGTGTGCAGCCTGGTGGTCTTTCCTCTAATAGCACTTCAGTCCGAGGTCGGATCACTTCTTCCTCTTTCTTAGCATCAAACTCTTCTTTCATCTCTTTATATCTCTCTTTCTTTCTCTCGTCAATCTTTCTTTCCATCTCGTCAATCTTTCTTTCCATCAGAGATAATTTCTCATTGAGAATGTTCTTTTCATTCTGTAGTTGTCTGAAATCATTCATTAGTCTATGTATTATGTGTTTTCCACTGTAATTTAGGCGAGACAAGTCTTGGATATCAATTGGATCAGTATCCACCCAGGCATCTCTGTGAAATACTGGTATCCTCTTGGTCCCCAGCTTAATCCCAAGCCTGACCAATGTCTTTTCTTGATGATGTTAAGAGTGTGCCAATCAATCTGGAAGTTGGTTTCCACCGGTACCAGTTCTGTACGAGATAGGTCCGCGTACTGTGACTCAGACCGTTGTGGATCGACCATCTTGTTCGCGTGGCCCGTGTACTTGTATACATCGTTGCCCTCTATTGAGAGATACCAATGGGCTTTCGGTGCTAAAAAGATGCCTTTCCTGATTCTGTCCCCTAGCTTAAACTTACCTAAGACAGAAGAAGAAAGAACTTCTTTAGGTAGTGGTTGACCAAGCACAACAGAGTCTGTGTCCGTGTAGTAGCAGTCCTCTTGAGATATAAGGGTGCATATAGATCCTAGCAGCGGCAGTGATCGCAGCAGCTAGTTGGACAGCAGAGTTCTCCGGTGGGCTCCAATCATCATCGCCCTTATCGGTATTGATAAGGTAGGCTACGAGGTATTTGTTCTCGCAAAGCATATCAGCTCTTCAAGTCACTATGCCTGATCAAATCTTTGTATCGATCTTCATCGCAGATCTCGGCTGACGTGCTTATAGGGTGAATGCCAAATCTACCGTATAGCGAATTCATTAGGATCTTGTACATAGGCCAAGGCCTCATTACCTTCTTTCCTTGCCTCTAACCTGCTCTCAAAGTGTGAGCTAACAAAGTCCCTAAATCGCTTTTACATCCTCTCAAAGAGGTAGCCTGAGATTGGGAGCACCTTGTAGCCTAGGCCTCTTGCATACTTTAACTCCTCGCTATAGTAGACTCCAACAAATTCTCCGGTTGGAAAGATGAGAATGTCATTCTTGCCCTGATAGGGTAGAAAGGGCTTTGATAGTCTTCGGACATACCACATATGCCTCAATAAAGCCAAAGATGCTATCTAAGTCCTTGCCATCCAGATTTGCATGCCAGACTGGATCACCACCAGGCATTGGAAATTCCTTCATTACAAAGGATAGAGAGTTCACATCGTAGTAGTATAGGTCCTCGCCAATTGGCTTGTATGTATCTGTATGACCACCGTAGTAGGCACGCCTTATAAAGGTGTTCTCATTCTTGTTTGGGATGTGGATTGGCCAATTAGAAGCGTCGTAGTATTTCATACGAAAGATGCTTAGAGCCAGGAGGAAGGGTGATCTTGCTTTCTATGTCCATCTTGTACAGCTTCCAATATCTCTTGAGCTTTTGCATTACACCTCCAAGGAGAAGGATGTCCTGCTTCATATAGTCTAACAAGCGTCTTTTCATACTTCCCACATTTGACAGTGTCACCTCATCATATGATAGAGCCTTTCGGGCCTAGACCTGGCATAGATTATTAGCTAGGTCGCTAAGTTTGCCAGGAGTAGATTCAAGGAGTCTCTGAAGCGGAATAACATCTTCTTACCAGAATAGACAGCTAACCTGTAAACCCTATTGTCCCTCATCAGTAGTTTTAGCTTGTATCTTTGTGATGACATGCTAGGTGCTTAAGCAAGAGAATTCCATCGAATCGAGACAAGTTGTGGAAGTAAATAGTGAAAGTGGATTTTCTTTCTAACAACTTAATATCCTTAATACCAAGTCATAAAGTACCTTAGTACTCTTTCTTCAAAGGAATCCAAGATTATAGAGTAGTCTTCACTGAAGTAGGTATCAATCATCAGATTATTGATCTCTTCACGGGGACGAACCATCATGAGACCAGCAGCATAAGGCTTATGAACGTTATCGATCAGTAGAGTCTCGGTATCGGCTACCATGAATGCTTTCCGCTCAGTGCGACGTGCTTTGAGTGCTGTGATATGGCTTGGATAGCTACGCTTACGATTTCGGATCTCTCTTGCTGTAATTGGCCTGATCTCACTCAATCCGCCTTCAATGATTGAAGAAAGTGAGCTATCTCTCTCTCTGAAGATAAGGCAGGCCTATCCATCTTTTGCTGTCCATATAGACTCGGATCATGAGTCGAACTATCAAATCTCCCTCGTATTTTTCTGCATTTTGAATCAGAGATCGAGATATATGAGCATAGACATCACTCTGGAATGAACTTACAATCTTGATAAGTCAACGGATAGCTGTACCTATCGTAATGGATCTGCTCCGTAAGATCGCAGCACAGTAAAGGAAATTGTGAACTTACCGTAACCAGATAAGGATGGGTAAGCAAACTGGATTAAGAGATCCATGGTCGCAAGACAGAGTAGGTCAATCTCGTTAACAAGAGGGTTAGGCTCGCAGAAGTGATGAAGTACAATGATTAACCCTGGATGCGGATCGAGGTGTGTTGTTCGTTCAATCTTTTATAGAAGGATACAATAAAAGTCTAGTAGTTGCGGTGGTGTATGCCATCATATTATCTTAATGGTGTACGCTGTAAGATTGTTTTTCCAACCCACGGTCGACCTTGAACATGTATTTCTCCCACTTTTTCTCATGAGCTCGCCAACAAGCCTTAGGGGATTCATGATGATAATCACCGCATACATTACGAATATAGTTCTCGTAAGAGGTCATTATTCCCGAGATCTTTTCATTCCAAGTTATCATCATCTTCGGGCTTATCTTCTCGGGAATATTTCCCTTAAGTAAGATTCAAGCTTCTCTTTTGAGATGACTGTATGGGTAAAGTCATCCAAAACAGGTTGTCCTTTTGACGGCTTTAAAATAGGTTGAATAGCATTATTATAGATGAACGCGTTGATGAAGGGAAGTGGAGGGCCCATCTCACAAAAGACGGTGCTATAAACCCATGGTATAGATTTGCTATATTCAGCTGTTGTTATAAAGTTGTCGTGTACTGTGTATATAGGCGCTTTCAGAATAAGCATTTTTTCAACAACCCTCATTGCAATATAGGCATCCTTCTGATGGATGAAGTTGGCGAAGGTAGAGATTTCAGTCTTCCTACGATCTCTCTTAGAAGAAGAAACTCTGAAAGTCACCTTATGCCTCTTCTTCTTATGCCCATTATAAAGCCATATATCTATGCGCTTCATTTTCATATAATCCTGTACCGTGCAAAAGGAAGGGACGCAATATTGAACTTGGCGATCCCTAGCAGACGCGATCCAGCTAATATTGCGGATCAACCCGATCAGGCTTTCCATGCCCGGACATTCCGTCTTCCAGAACTTAAAGCAGACAGAGGCAACATCGATGCATTCCTTATGACTGATGAAGTGAGAGAGATGGGCTTCCAGATCGTTCGCTGTGCTCATTAAAGTTTTGCCATAGATAATTGGCATAAAGATTTTTTTGACTAGCTGACGATCGAGTTTATTGCAAACTTGCGTTGATAGATTATTACCAAGTTCTGCTTTCATGAACTTCTTGAGCTCTGCGAGGATGAATAAATAAACATCTTGGATTTCTCCATTCCAAAATGGGATGAGATTCGTTCTCAGGCAGGACTTGATCCAACAAAAAGTAAGTCATGATCTGATAGGCCCTCGCTGAGGCGTCGTGGGTAATAGGGAGGGTATTAATAACGTGAAATTTACCTTCAATTAATGCCTGCATATTGGCGAAGTACTGTAAAGGGCGTTTAGCGTTCTTAGTGCAAGAAGATGACGTCCGGTGTGAGTTCAAGTTCAGTGAACCAGTCAAATGCCTTCTCGACAGAGAGGAATGATTGGTAATGGAAGGCAGCTGCAATTGCAGATGTATATATGTTAGTCTGGTCCATAGAATCGAATCAAAGACGATCAGGTGTGGATAGATCACGCCGTGGAAATGCAAAATCCCACAGCGGTAGATTCGACCTCGGAAGTCAAGAAAGGCAGGCAAATAACATGATAACCATCGTAGGCTTGTGCCAGCTTGATAAGCAATCGTTCATAACGAGAACGCTGTATGTTATTATATACTGTACTTAACAATTGGTTAAAGCTACTGAATTTGTTAATAACAGCATCATTCATGTGAAACTTTCTAAGTAAGGTAGATACATCATGGATATTCAAAGAGGATAGAAATCCTGGCATGAGATGACCATTTTCAACAAATGCATTCTCATTTTTTAGAATATAATTCAACCAATCACTGTTGATTTTAAAGGGCTGACGCTGCAGCTTGTTCATTACACGACACAGAAACACGTTATTATCATGGCTTCCAATCTCAATATGAAAATGTTGAATGTCACTGCTACTTAACAGGCGGTAACGATTATAGATTTCTGGTGGGCCACTAAGTAACCCCTGATAGATCGGACAGGGTTTGAGGATTTTGAGGGCAGGCAATTTCGCCCAATTTTTAGGTGGGTATACCATAGGCAGGTTGAGCTTGATCGGTAGTAATGAGATATTAAAGTTGCAGACTGCGAAGAGAGTGCTTGGAAGATAATAAGCATCGTTCTTCTTCTGCACTTGAACAGTTACGCCCACATTATTGCTATTGCTTAAAGTTATCAATTCCCTGGCCGCCATGAGTTGAACTAAGCCGGTACCGAGTAGATACATCAACGCCAATTTTGATCTTTGCTTATCCTTACCAGACTCCGGCACCTTACCAGACTCCAGCACCTTACCTGACTCCGGCACCTTACCTGACTCCGGCACCTTACCTGACTCCGGCACCTTACCAGACTCCGGCACCTGAATCAAATCCACCCTTTCCGAAGAAAGACGTTTTTGACTCCCGCGGGATTTCAATATTGAAGCATGGCCCCGGACACTAGACTCTAGTTGTTCAACCAAAGTAGCCACACGAATTTCGCAATGAAATTGGTCAGTTAAAACCAGAGATAGGACATACACCATCAATGCCTCCAGCGTATATTGCCCGAACCATGATAGCAATTCAATATCATCCTTCGATAGTTCCATAGACCTGAGATAATCCTTAGCACTTTCGCTATCTTTCTTTATTAAGAGTTTGATTATGTCGGGTGCGGTCTTAGGGATGGATTCCGCATCGAAGTTCATAGTTAAATTCTCAATCTCAATTTGGATCTTACGTAATTCTTCCATTTTTAATGGGAAGCGTTCTTTTGCATTATTCAAAACACTGAAGACTTTATCCTTATACTGTTCAGAATTAGTCGGACATTGTTGTTCACTCCTCTCCGTCTTTTGCCATACAGATTGGTAAAAGTTATTCAAAAAGATTACTAGTTTCTCTTCTGATCATCTGTTTTCGGCCATTTCTCTTTCTCAATGAAACGTTTTATCCAGATTGTGTTTGGCATATTTTCCAGTTATCTTTTCATTTTTGTGTTTAAGTAAAAACATAGGCTTCCCTTCAATATAGAAGGTGTCTCTACCCTGGACTCTCATTCTTCTTTATACAGTTCTCCATCTCTGAGATGTCCTCGTTCTGATGGATCTGCCTTATTATGGCATTTCCCCGAATAGATCTGCAGGAGACGGCAGGCATTTGATAGAGTTTTTTTCCTGTGGTAAGCTTTCCCTTCCATCTGTTCTGCGTTCCAGCCCATATCGGCGTTCGGCACCGGCTTTCGGCGTTCGGCACCATATCGATTGACGGTAAAGCTATCGCTTTCGCTTCAAGCTTTTAAGGCTGCGTCTTCCCTATCAGCTTTTAGGTAAAGCTTTTGCTTTGCCTTCAATCTTTCATGCGTTCGGCACCGGCAAGGCGTTCGGCACCGGCTTTCGGCGTTCGGCACCGGCTTTCGGCGTTCGGCACCATATCGATTGACGGTAAAGCTATCGCTTTCGCTTCAAGCTTTTAAGGCTGCGTCTTCCCTATCAGCTTTTAGGTAAAGCTTTTGCTTTGCCTTCAATCTTTCTGGCGTTCCGCACAATATGGGGTAGTGCTTTGGCTTTCCCTTCAAGCTTTTTAAGGCTGCGTCTTCCCTATGAGCTTTTATGTCAAGCTTTTGCTTTGCCTTCAATCTTTCATGCGTTCGGCACCATATGGGCTATTGCTTTGGCATCAAGATTTCAGGTGTCGCTACCCAGGCCGCCCATTATCATTTAGACACCCCAGCCATGAGAGGTACCTCCTACATCTGGCATGCTTTTTAGGGCACTTTCAGAGATTCATCTGCTGGGTAACGGCATTATTAGGATTTTCCTTCAAGATTGAAGGTGCCACTCCCCAGTCTAAATTTCATTGATGCGGGTCAGTCTCTATCCAGGCATGAAATGAAATGAAGTGTTTTCCACTGCCCAGTATAAACTTGAGAGATGTATCCCCCTCTAGCATAGCATGTTCGTACTTTTTTGTAAAGCTAGAGAATCGTCAGTAGTTTGACTCTAAAGGGTAACTAATAATGTAGGGGACTTTAGTTCTTCCCTCTTTCTAAGAACGAGAATAGACTCGAACGAAACCTTCGGTTAGAATCGAGGAAAGAGAGGGAAGCTACTCCTGACTCGGAGAGGAGAGGAAGAATGCTAGAACTCGAACTAAACCTTCGGTGCAAGTCGAGTACAGAGCAAAGAAGAGGAGGAAAGCCCTTATCCGGTTATACTCGGAAGGGGAACCCTTCCTAAACTCAAGCAAGAACTCTCACTCTACCTTCTGAGCAAGTAGAGGAAGGAAGGCAGAACTAGAGAAAGAAGTGGAGTTGAACGTTACCCCCTCGGGGGAGGGAGTTCAGAGAAGCCATATATACATTACTCCTTTGCTACTAGCAGGAGGGAACCCTTCCTAAACAACTAAATCAACAACTAGACTATGCCCGAAGGGAAGGAGTGAAGAGAGAGCGACTCTAGAAAGTCGAACGAGACCGAAGGGAACAATCGAGGATCTCTTGAGTTACACTTGCTTCACTCTGTCTAAGAACGAGACTCACTCTAACTCTCCCTTCGGAAAGAGCAGAGAAGGATTCGTTACCCTTCTTATCCCTTCCGAAAGGAAAGAATGCTAACAACTCAGCACAGTTAACGGATCCAGCTTATTTCAATAAAAAAAGTAAATCCCGAGGTGAAATCACATACTATATAGGGAGGGGCCGTGTCCTCAATAAAGGAATTCCCCATCTGGAGGTAGAAAAGAGGGAGATCCCAGACTTGCAATCCTTCTTCTATAGAGATAGGCACGCACAGGCGAGAACTCACTTCTTACACGGGCTTGGCTTGAAAGCGCTTGACCCTTTTATTATGGCGGGTTAGCTGGACTTCCCCGA
>CM037589.1:152065482-152085518 GCA_021018995.1 Chloranthus sessilifolius
TCTTTCTTATTCTTGGTGGCGTCTCAGCGAAGAACACCTGACCGAACGAGGGCCGGCCAGGGACTGGACGGCTCGGTTCTGAGCAAGCTCCACTGCTTGGTAAGGTAGGGCGCTATTCGATGAAGAAAAAGACACTTTAGGAAAGTGGTTCAGGTAGCTCAGCTGGTTAGAGCAAAGGACTGAAAATCCTTGTGTCAGTGGTTCGAATCCACTTCTAAGCGGGCGAAGGGTCCAAAGGACACGTAGCCGGGAGCGAGCCGGATTTTTAAATTCAAGTGAAAGAGGAAGTTGAAAAGTGGTTGGAGGCAGATTTTCTAAAAGCGGTTGATTACTCGGATTGGTTCTCGCGTCCCTGTGCCCCGGCCAAAAAGCTACGAGCGAGCAAGAAAACGAACAAGCAAAGGCTGAGCAGCAAGAAAACGAGCAAGAAAACGCTTTTATGGAACAAGCATAAGAAAGACTCAGTATTACTAAGTAATGAGCAAGAACATTACTAAGTAATACCATTCAATACTTAGTATTACCATTCAATACTAAGTATTGATTGGAACAAGTAAGACTTAATAATGAGCAAGAAAACTTGCAAGAAAGCCAATTACTAAGTAATACTAAGTATTGACAAGCAACGCATTACTAAGTAAGACTAAGTATTGCATTACTAAGTAATACTAAGTCTTAAGATTAATGACTTAAGCTTTCGCGGATTACTAAGTAAGACCATTCAATACTTAGTATTGATTGGCGCCATTACTTAGTAATGGTCTTACTTAGTAATGCGTTGCTTGTTCCATAAAGCGTTTTCTTGCTCATTACTAAGTAAGACTAAGTCTTGCGTTTTCTTGCTGCTCAGCTGCTTGTTGCTAGCGCGAAAGCCTATAGCGTTAGCCTTTACCATAAAAGCGTTTTCTTGCTCCTGCTTGTTGGCTGAAAAGCTTGACGGGCCTCCAGATTCACTTGTTAGCCTTGACCCCTGAACTTGACTTCATAATACCTTGACTGAATTTTACTTCATTTGTTAACAGTAAATGTTCTTATCATAAGACTGAACTTGTTAGCTGACCTTTACGGGCCTCCAGATTCACTTGCTGTCAGTAAACGTAGAGGTTGCTTTCTTGTTTTTTGGCTGGACGTGTTCGGTTCGAGTGTTCATCGATCGGGTGGTCTGACTCCGGGGGGGTGAGACGAGGGGTCGCGCAGGCTGGTCAGCGGATCTGTTTTGGGTACAGATGGCCATAGGTTCGAATCCTGTCACCTTGATGTGAGCTGAAGTCAGCTAATACTAAAATATGAACATCAATCGACCGTTACCACCTCATCTTACTCGTGACTCGTATATAGACTTTTTCTTTTCATATAATATAGCAAGCACACTATACGAGACCTATAGCTAAAGATCATATAGCACCACAGTCTATATACGAACCTATACGGAACACTTCTCTCTTTCTCAGTGCTTTCTTTAGGCTCCTGGCTCCTCGTTGGTAGAACACAACCAATATGATATTGAGCTTGAGCATCCCAATAATGGGGCTAGTTGCGTGGTTAGCGGGGGATAATAAGAAAGTTTTACGGTCTGTCTCTATCGTGGGATTTCCTAATGTGCCACTACCCTGTATAAAGTACTGATGTATCCCTCTAGCATACTCACTTCGTTTTTTGGTAAAGCTAGAGAACGACATTGGTTTGACTCTAAAGGGTGTCATTTATGGGGGAGTACTTTCTTTTTTTATCTCTTTCTGTCTCTTTTCATTTTTCTTTTCTCTTTATTTTATTTTATTTTTTATTTTTTTTTGCTTTTCTCTTTTCTTTATTTTCTTTTTTTATTTTTAGTGTGGGTGGGGTTGGGGGTGTAGTCTTATTATAGGGGTATCTTCAATAAGAACGAGGCCCGCCCCTTAAATGGGCGGGGAAAGGGAAGTGGGCAGTGGGTCCCTGGTCGCTTTACGATAAGTTTTTTTATGCGCGAGGAATTGTCTGAAAGTGAAAGACATCATTGGTAGGCGGCCAAGCGAAGATTCCTGTGTGATTGGGGATAGGTAGGCGCAGTGAAGAGAGATCGAATCCCGACTTTTTCTGACTGATGAACGAAATTAGTGCAGCGGCAAGGAGTCTTTTTGACTTCCTAACATGGATACCAAGTCTGGGTCAGAGAATTAATAGTAAGGCGATACGCTCTCCGATGCAGTAGATCAGTGGACCGGAAGATTAGCATGTGAGGCGAGAGTGTCCGGTCTGCTTCAAGTCCAGCCGTTCAATACAGGACTTATTCTTCCGCTTCCAGGAGCAGCCTCTATCCTGTTGAGGTGAGGCCTTTGACTCCGCTTGCCTCTACTTTTCATGTCAAGCGTACAAGTGTAGTTTAGTGGGATTGTCTTCTAAAGACAGGAATTCTTTTTCATCTCCTCGGGCAAGACCCTGTATAAGTCGACGTCTTAACCTGACTTCCTGAGCTCAGTTGATTGTTGAAGCAGTAGCTCTGGATCAAGAGCTGGATGCTTACCTTATTATTATTCAAAGGGGAAAGGCTTTTTTTATAGATTAAGAGGTGAGTCAGGGGGGAGAATGGAAGACCCAAGAGCCCCAACTCATATCGTACCAAGAACTTGCCATTGACCTGATCAAGCGCTTTAGGGAGATCACCTTCACCGATGTTCCGAGAATCTACAATCGCTTGGCTGACTCGCTAGCCCTTATGGAAGAAAGACTCAGCCGCTCTAGTACACATGCTAGTACACCGAAGCACAGAGTCGCTTGTCATCGAGAGATTGGACATCCCAGCCACAGAGAGCCCTTCCGTCGAACGGGACTCATTCATCTTCTTGGATGAAGACTATCGAGAGTTGGAACATGATGAACTATCACCAGTCAAGACGAGGAAGATTACGAGGACGATGGGAACCATGGTATTCTGATTTCTACAATTACCTCAAGGACGGGTTCATATCAGAGTACGCCACTCGTGGTCAGAGGAGAGCCTGGAGGAGAACTTGCCCGACGATTTGTGATCTTGGGAGATGTCCTTTACAAAAGGTCCTTCAAGGGGAGAGTTAGGAACAAGAAGAAATAGAAGTAAGGAAAGAAATAACATGTAGCCTTTCCACCTAAAAGAAGTTCTTTTTGGGCACGCTGTCTCCACTGGAATCATCTATCTGACTGAGCTATCCACCAGCATCTTGAATCAATATATATATAATATCGTATATCGTCTGTTAATCGAAGTAGAAGTAGTCCCTACGCGACTAGTCATGAAGATGCCTACTGGCAAAGAGTGGGTTCGGTCAGAAAAAAGGGAAAATAGGTCAAATCCGTTTACGTTTATGAGAAGTTCATCTGTAAAGAAAATTTTTCCTGGTCTAGGCGAGCTGGAAGCATGCACCTTTCTAGTTGTCGAGTAGGAAATAGCCCTGCGTGATTCGATGCTAAATTGCTCCTAATGGTCTAGTTGGTGAATTATACTTATACGTTAGGCAAATAGAAAAGGTTGGAAAGGCTCTTGCTAAATAGCAGAAACGTAGTTACCAGCCCAGTGATAGCGATAGCTGCAGATTCAACCTCAATGACTGATGAAAGAGAACAACCGACAAAACCCATCTACGTGGAAGTGGCACTCCTTTCTTCTATAGAAGTTCTATTCTTTATCTCAAAAAGAAAGGATTGGTGCATTACGATACAGATAGGATTTTGGAGAAAGAAGTGATGCATAGAAGGGAGAAGGGTGCTTGCTCCTTATGCCAGAGATGTAGATGTCACGAAGTGGGAACCAGGTCTTTTGACCGGACACAGCACAGCTTTACCTTGAATGTAATGTAATGATGTACTAAAAAGAAAAAGGGCTGCTTCTCTTCTAGTGGAGGGTTCAATTTCCTAGTTTTCATTGGCGGATAATCATGACTGAGAAAGAATGTCCCTCTCATCTAGGGATACCTAATCATGTACTTACCTACCTGCCAAAGTAGTGGCTGGTACAGTTTCAAAGTGGGCTAAATAGCTTAGTCATCGGGCGGAGAAGATGCAACAACAAAATGAAATTTGATTCTTCGAGAAACCGATCAGGATTTCCTTTCTCCATCTAGTCTAGTATAGGTTACCAATGTATAAACAACTAGCTTCACTTCTGGAATGAAATTTCGCCACCCGGTCGGAGGTCCAACCGACAAGCCGGAATGGATGGATTATTATTTATATACTTTATATATGCATATGCGCAGCTTAGAAAGATGAACCCAATTTGGGCGTAGAGACTTCCTTTCGTGATAACCATACGGCAGATAGTGATAGCTCAGCTTTTGAATTGGAGCAATTGGAAAAAATGAATCGGATCGTTTGCGGCGTGTAATGCCTCCAATTGTGTCATGATCAAAGTGACTCGCTTCCGTTCCCGGAACTAATTTGATCGAACCATAAGCGAGTAGAGTAGGGCCGTCCTCTCATCTGTATAATCAAACATGAAAAAATTGGAATTCCTCTTCTTATTTCCAATTCTAGTTTTTTTATTTCCAAGAGCCCTAAGACGCATAAAATAAAACCTGCTCTCGCCTCTCTGCGGAACCCCACCTCGTGCTTCTCAGGGTATAAGCCGACTCAAAGAGTATGCCAAGTTCTCAATCTGAGACTTCATCTTTCCGGAGCAGCGTAATGACTAGGTTTGACCCCATTTCATTTAAGTAGAAGCTACTATATTCATCCTGGATACGGACTGCTATTAGCCCTTATCTATCTAATTTCAAGCGGATTGATTATTCCCTGCTCGGCCCCAACTGGAAATACAATAGGATATCCCATATACTATACAAACGGAAGGTCGAAGCACTTAAAATCTATGCCTTGCCTTGAGGACAGACGGATTCTCTTCTAGACGTAGGTCCGCTCCTAAAGCTTCAATTTAGCTTGTCCGATAAGAGGCCGATAACTCTCTTTATAACTATAAATACGGAAGCTCATCAACAGCAATTCTCTGTAGCTGGAAGGAACAAACCGTAGCTCCCTTAGATCAGTAGCTACTCTAGGCTAGCTGCTTCAACTCATAGATAACTACCTGAGGATCACTCACTCTACTATAAGACCACTAAGAGGAAAGGACAGTGTGGCATACTATTATATACGATGAATGTGCAGCTGAGTCGAGAACAGTAACAGCAGTAAAGCAGTCAATCCAGTAGGCACTAATAAGAGCGTCTACGCATTCACCAACAAAGACCAGACAGACCGGTTATTGCAAAAACTGGAAAGAGAGCACCGCTTACGCTTACAACCACACCAGGAAAGACAGCACCAAAGGACGAGGACCTGCTAACTGCTAGAACCAAGCACAACCAGTCCCGAGAGGCCTTTCTTCCCCATAGCAAATAAGGTGCTCACACCCCCTCTGGCATTAGACCGAAAACGGCAGGTGAGTCAGGAAGGAAGTAATGGTGGTAGAAGGAATCGGATGGTTTCAGGCCAAATGACAGAGAAGGAAGAGAAGACAGTCTTTTCAGATTAAGCAGATAGGACAGTGTTGACTGAGGATTATATAATTAGTAGTGGGCTATCATTGTATCTGCCCGTATTGAGCTAAGTTCTGCTCGGGTAGGAGCCCTTAGTGAACGGAGCGTTCTGGTATGGTTATGCTAATAGGCCTTGATGAATGCCCGGAATAGGGGCGAGATACGCTTCTATTGTTATGATATGGCTCCCGATCTTTCTTTGCTTACTTTGTTCTATGGATATGGAATAGGAACTCTCAATCTATGGTTAGTGGGTTCTAATACATAACTGGGTATGTATTCGATGAATGAATGGGAACTAGTTGAAGCAGAGACTCCCCCTAGGCAAGGACAAGAACTCGAACTCGGGGATCGATATCATATGTCCTAAAGGAGAAACGCCAAAGAATGGTCTCATAAAAAAGTCCACCCCCAGGGGCGATCCGAGACTTTGATATCAATGACGAGATATAGGTGGTGCAACTGCACCTCCAACAACGACAACTGATCCGGATGGCTGATGAGAGCGGTCTCACCATTAGGGGCGTGTGGGCGGAGTACGGGTTAAATAAAGTAGATGTTCCGCGTCTTGGAGCTGATCCCTTGGTGTCGGCCTTTCTTAAAGAAGATAGCGGTGGGGGAAACCATTAGGAATGCTCAACCCTACCGGGCTTGGGCCCATATCCTTGATCAATGGACGCTTAGCTAGTTCCTACTTTTGATAGGTACTACTTCCACGAAAGCAGGATTGCAACTACGGATGTCATTCTTAGACGTTCATCACCCTCGGGGAACTCAATCACTGATAGCCTCATTCCGGCAAGTGAGAAATCAGCTAATGCTAACCATCATCAGCCGGAAACACCCGATAAAGCCACGAAAAAGGGAATTGGACAGCTCATCTTTCGACAGTAGTGATTCCGCTACGCCCCTTTTTGGGTTGAGAAAAGGGCTTGATTATATTATAGGATAAAATGTTGTTATAGAAGAAGTACTTTCTATCAGTGTAGGTAGGGTCCGGTCAATCCAGTGAATGAATGAATGGGAGCGGAGGTGTTTCCTTCCAGCTTACAGATATACCTGTTGCTGGACAAAGACGCCATGCCATGGACGCGCGACAAAAGATTTGATTCATGTCCTATAGAGGAAGATTCTTTGGACATTACCTTCATGAGAACTAAACTCACCTTCGGGACATAACGATGATAAAGAAAGAGAACCTTCGGCAAAGTCCGCCTTAGAAGATCCCAACTCAAAGTATGTAGCCATAGAAATGGAAAGAGCGATTGAGAACTGCTGCTAAGAAACCAAGCAAGAAAGGAAGTTCAGTGCTAATTCTTTCGTAGAGGAGGGCGGCAAAAGACGGCTTTGCCCATGAGGTAGCGATCAACAAGCCAGAGAACTAAGGAAGTATGAGCTAGTCGGACTCATTTGCTCAACGAAAAAGGGATGGGATCTAGAACAAACAAGTGTCGTCCGATTCGCTCGTCGCTTTAATCGCTGATCCATGGGAAGGAAGGACGCCTATCCTGTCTCAAGTTCATTTCTGAGTGCAAGAATTGAAGTTTCCCCGCGAAAGGCAAGGGTCTGATTCACTATCCCCATCCGGGTATTGTTGCCCATAGCAATCCTGTTCTCCCGCTCCGAGGGTTGATTTTTTCTTTCTGACTCTATATTCTGGATGTTCTATTTGTTGTCCCTGTTTTCTGTTATCCCCTGATGGAAGGTTCTTTGTATCATCTCTGAGTTTCCGGTGCTGTTCTATATTGTTTTATAGGCGATTTCTCCTAGTACGTACTCTTACCTTCTGCTCTTGATCAAGCGGGTTCCTGGTAGCATTCAATTCCATTATTGAAGGAATCTCTCTGTCAACAAAAACAATTCTTGGCTTGGTCACATTCATCAACCAGTTAACCCGGGCGGAAAGATCCTTATTCCACCTTTTTTGTTATAAGGTTAACAATCAATGGGTGCAGGAAGTCGAGTTATTTTATTGATGAATGAGAATCTAATGTCTTATTAAGAGGGCTTCCTACTCAAACTCTTGGCACAGCAGCTTCTCTCCTTGGCAGTCTTTCGCCCTCACTCACTTGATCAGCAGATGGTAAGCTTGAATGCGCGTACTTCACTCTCTCGTTCTGTCCTCCTATTCGAGCTAGTTCGGCTTTCCTATTTGCTTTGACCGGCATGCTGAGCCCTTCATAGCATAGGACCCACAATCCATTTATCCGAATCCCACCTACTAAAAAAAGAAATCATTACATTCACAGACTCAAAAAATCAATCGAGAGGGGTGACCAACTTGATTGAAGATAAGCACCGAAAGTCAGAGAAGTGAGGCGTTCGGAACCTATTCTAGTAGAGGAACCAACACCCAGAAAACCTGACCAAAAGATAGCTACGTTCCCGTCACTAACGTTACTTCGGAGTATGTGGCTGATCCGCTGAGAAAAGACGGGAAGGCAAACAGAAAGTACCACTTTTCTTAAGTTAAGATGAATCTATTGAAGAGTCAAGGTTTCCAATGAGCACGGATGAGGCGAAGCATCGATCCCTAACAAGCGAGGTAAGCGCCCGGATACAAAGGAATCTTAGTCTATGTCTTGGTCACCCAGAAAAGTCTTCAGAGATAGTTGAATTGAGGGACCTCTACTTTACGTACCTCTGTAGTCTTAAGAGAAAGTAATACACTCAGTCTCACCGTTGGAGGATTTAGTGGAGGATCTAGGGCGTTAGCCCGAAGCCCATAGAGAGAGAGAGAGTCAAAAGCCTATAGCACTGCAGGAAGACCAAGGTCTCGATCGACAGATCTAGTGGTCAGTCACCGTCAATATTTGATTCTACGGCCAATGCTGCTAAATGAAAATAGCAATTAAACCATGTTCCTGGGGAAGCCCTAGCCTTGAAACAAGGGGCTTTACTAATATAGAAATGAAAATCAGATAAAGATGCCTAGTCTGCGCTGTTAGAATCCATTGGAGAAAGGCTTGTTCACTTCTTCATCTGTGAGATGATCGTATTAGAAGAATTTAGAATAATGGGATTGGACCTTGCTTCGATCCCCTCTTTAAGAGACTCCAGAAACTCGTTGACCCATAGATGTAATAGCCGAAATGAAACTCTTTTACGTCATAGGAACTAGTATAGAATTAGAAGAGAGGTCTTTCCTTTACGTCGTAAAGAGAAGCATGTGCCTTCCACCTATCCTTGCACGTATAGCAGGGCTTTAAAGAACGCATCGGGCAGCGAGCGGAAAAAGAAAGTCGATTGAATCTTGGTAATTGAGTGAAGAAGCTCTCAGCGAAACCCGCGTATCTCGGAAGTATTGAATCGGGATGGGATCCGATCTCTTTTGGTACACTCGAGTCATAAGGTGTGTACAGACAGACAGGCTTCCTTTCGAAAGGCTAGGCACCATTTGATCCAAAGCTCCTCATATGATGGGTATAGGCTAGTGGAAAGGAATGACCTCACGTCAAGCGAACGGCATCAAGGAATCTCCGTTTTCAACCTTTGTGGCATCGGTTACAGCTGGCAAAGCTAACCTCTATCCATAACAAGAAAGAAGAATCTCGATCTAATTGGAAATTTCCCATCACCTTTTTTACTTGTTGACTTGGCTGGTTCCTGTTTGTCAAAGTGGCTTCGTCCGCCCTTCCCCATAAGAAAGAGAAAACTACGATTAAAGCTGGAGTAGATAGATCGACCAGGCAAACTTCCCCTTCCTAGCTTGGACAGGATCAAGTCATTCGTAGTTCGCAAAGGATTCAATCCAGCCCCAAGCCGGGGCTACCTTACCGGATCCTTAGAAATGTAGGTACGCTTAGCGCTTGGTAGGTCAGGAGCAGAGCTTGTAGTATAGTAGTTCCAAATCCAACTTCTAGGGCATAGGTTTTCCTAACCAAACTAAGAACTCTAGTTTATACTGAGGCTAGCCAAACCCGACAATCTACGACTCTACGAGCCTTGGGCTACTTTCCAATTGATTTAGGAACTATTGACATACATATTAGATCGGCTTTATCAAATGATTTAGCGCTTAGCTACTATATATAAATAAGTAGCTTCAACCTGCTCTTACAAGACGAATCGAATCTCTTTCTCTTTCTATACTATCTTTACTACGCTATTCAAAGCATCGAGAAAGATGATGCACGAGGGTTGGGTGTGGCCTTTCTCTTATATACGCTATTTGAAGATAGTGATTTGAATGCCTATCCCCTGCCTATGCGCTTGCCTTTACTACCTGCCTGCCTTGAAGTGGATCTCCTATCTATATTCGACAGCTTGAAGAGGAAAGAAGAAGTAGAGCGAATGCTCGTTCTGTTGGAACTCTCGATCTGATCTTGAAAGAGGGGAAGGGAGATCGATCTCAATCTGTCGAATCCTTCTCTCCTGCCATCGATCGTCCAAAGGGTCGTTTCGGTCGAGTGTCCTCAATTCAATCGGTCTGGTAGCATTTCCCGTATCAGCTCTTCTGATCTGTATCAAGGCTCTATCCAATTCTTCTTCTATTCTATATGGCCGATTCTCTGACCAGGGTCGTAGTATAGTTTTTTTGCTGGCCAATTGGCAGCAAACTCTCACTGCCAGTTCCCTTTCTTTCTTCGGTCAGTCATTCCCGGCAAGCGTGCTACTGGCTCGATGGACAAACTCAAGGAACTGCTTTGCCTCCTTTCCTTTGCTTCGATGGAATGCTTGATTGCTTGCCGGGAATGACTGACCGAAGAAAGAAAGGGAACTGGCAGTGAGAGTTTGCTGCCAATTGGCCAGCAAAAAAACTATACTACGACCCTGGTCAGAGAATCGGCCATATAGAATAGAAGAAGAATTGGATAGAGCCTTGATACAGATCAGAAGAGCTGATACGGGAAATGCTACCAGACCGATTGAATTGAGGACACTCGACCGAAACGACCCTTTGGACGATCGATGGCAGGAGAGAAGGATTCGACAGATTGAGATCGATCTCCCTTCCCCTCTTTCAAGATCAGATCGAGAGTTCCAACAGAACGAGCATTCGCTCTACTTCTTCTTTCCTCTTCAAGCTGTCGAATATAGATAGGAGATCCACTTCAAGGCAGGCAGGTAGTAAAGGCAAGCGCATAGGCAGGGGATAGGCATTCAAATCACTATCTTCAAATAGCGTATATAAGAGAAAGGCCACACCCAACCCTCGTGCATCATCTTTCTCGATGCTTTGAATAGCGTAGTAAAGATAGTATAGAAAGAGAAAGAGATTCGATTCGTCTTGTAAGAGCAGGTTGAAGCTACTTATTTATATATAGTAGCTAAGCGCTAAATCATTTGATAAAGCCGATCTAATATGTATGTCAATAGTTCCTAAATCAATTGGAAAGTAGCCCAAGGCTCGTAGAGTCGTAGATTGTCGGGTTTGGCTAGCCTCAGTATAAACTAGAGTTCTTAGTTTGGTTAGGAAAACCTATGCCCTAGAAGTTGGATTTGGAACTACTATACTACAAGCTCTGCTCCTGACCTACCAAGCGCTAAGCGTACCTACATTTCTAAGGATCCGGTAAGGTAGCCCCGGCTTGGGGCTGGATTGAATCCTTTGCGAACTACGAATGACTTGATCCTGTCCAAGCTAGGAAGGGGAAGTTTGCCTGGTCGATCTATCTACTCCAGCTTTAATCGTAGTTTTCTCTTTCTTATGGGGAAGGGCGGACGAAGCCACTTTGACAAACAGGAACCAGCCAAGTCAACAAGTAAAAAAGGTGATGGGAAATTTCCAATTAGATCGAGATTCTTCTTTCTTGTTATGGATAGAGGTTAGCTTTGCCAGCTGTAACCGATGCCACAAAGGTTGAAAACGGAGATTCCTTGATGCCGTTCGCTTGACGTGAGGTCATTCCTTTCCACTAGCCTATACCCATCATATGAGGAGCTTTGGATCAAATGGTGCCTAGCCTTTCGAAAGGAAGCCTGTCTGTCTGTACACACCTTATGACTCGAGTGTACCAAAAGAGATCGGATCCCATCCCGATTCAATACTTCCGAGATTGAGGGGTTTCGCTGAGAGCTTCTTCACTCAATTACCAAGATTCAATCGACTTTCTTTTTCCGCTCGCTGCCCGATGCGTTCTTTAAAGCCCTGCTATACGTGCAAGGATAGGTGGAAGGCACATGCTTCTCTTTACGACGTAAAGGAAAGACCTCTCTTCTAATTCTATACTAGTTCCTATGACGTAAAAGAGTTTCATTTCGGCTATTACATCTATGGGTCAACGAGTTTCTGGAGTCTCTTAAAGAGGGGATCGAAGCAAGGTCCAATCCCATTATTCTAAATTCTTCTAATACGATCATCTCACAGATGAAGAAGTGAACAAGCCTTTCTCCAATGGATTCTAACAGCGCAGACTAGGCATCTTTATCTGATTTTCATTTCTATATTAGTAAAGCCCCTTGTTTCAAGGCTAGGGCTTCCCCAGGAACATGGTTTAATTGCTATTTTCATTTAGCAGCATTGGCCGTAGAATCAAATATTGACGGTGACTGACCACTAGATCTGTCGATCGAGACCTTGGTCTTCCTGCAGTGCTATAGGCTTTTGACTCTCTCTCTCTCTATGGGCTTCGGGCTAACGCCCTAGATCCTCCACTAAATCCTCCAACGGTGAGACTGAGTGTATTACTTTCTCTTAAGACTACAGAGGTACGTAAAGTAGAGGTCCCTCAATTCAACTATCTCTGAAGACTTTTCTGGGTGACCAAGACATAGACTAAGATTCCTTTGTATCCGGGCGCTTACCTCGCTTGTTAGGGATCGATGCTTCGCCTCATCCGTGCTCATTGGAAACCTTGACTCTTCAATAGATTCATCTTAACTTAAGAAAAGTGGTACTTTCTGTTTGCCTTCCCGTCTTTTCTCAGCGGATCAGCCACATACTCCGAAGTAACGTTAGTGACGGGAACGTAGCTATCTTTTGGTCAGGTTTTCTGGGTGTTGGTTCCTCTACTAGAATAGGTTCCGAACGCCTCACTTCTCTGACTTTCGGTGCTTATCTTCAATCAGAAGTTGGTCACCCCCCCTCTCGATTGATTTTTTGAGTCTGTGAATGTAATGATTTCTTTTTTTAGTAGGTGGGATTCGGATAAATGGATTGTGGGTCCTATGCTATGAAGGGCTCAGCATGCCGGTCAAAGCAAATAGGAAAGCCGAACTAGCTCGAATAGGAGGACAGAACGAGAGAGTGAAGTACGCGCATTCAAGCTTACCATCTGCTGATCAAGTGAGTGAGGGCGAAAGACTGCCAAGGAGAGAAGCTGCTGTGCCAAGAGTTTGAGTAGGAAGCCCTCTTAATAAGACATTAGATTCTCATTCATCAATAAAATAACTCGACTTCCTGCACCCATTGATTGTTAACCTTATAACAAAAAAGGTGGAATAAGGATCTTTCCGCCCGGGTTAACTGGTTGATGAATGTGACCAAGCCAAGAATTGTTTTTGTTGACAGAGATTCCTTCAATAATGGAATTGAATGCTACCAGGAACCCGCTTGATCAAGAGCAGAAGGTAAGAGTACGTACTAGGAGAAATCGCCTATAAAACAATATAGAACAGCACCGGAAACTCAGAGATGATACAAAGAACCTTCCATCAGGGGATAACAGAAAACAGGGACAACAAATAGAACATCCAGAATATAGAGTCAGAAAGAAAAAATCAACCCTCGGAGCGGGAGAACAGGATTGCTATGGGCAACAATACCCGGATGGGGATAGTGAATCAGACCCTTGCCTTTCGCGGGGAAACTTCAATTCTTGCACTCAGAAATGAACTTGAGACAGGATAGGCGTCCTTCCTTCCCATGGATCAGCGATTAAAGCGACGAGCGAATCGGACGACACTTGTTTGTTCTAGATCCCATCCCTTTTTCGTTGAGCAAATGAGTCCGACTAGCTCATACTTCCTTAGTTCTCTGGCTTGTTGATCGCTACCTCATGGGCAAAGCCGTCTTTTGCCGCCCTCCTCTACGAAAGAATTAGCACTGAACTTCCTTTCTTGCTTGGTTTCTTAGCAGCAGTTCTCAATCGCTCTTTCCATTTCTATGGCTACATACTTTGAGTTGGGATCTTCTAAGGCGGACTTTGCCGAAGGTTCTCTTTCTTTATCATCGTTATGTCCCGAAGGTGAGTTTAGTTCTCATGAAGGTAATGTCCAAAGAATCTTCCTCTATAGGACATGAATCAAATCTTTTGTCGACCGTTCATGGCATGGCTTCTTTGACCAGCAACAGATATATCTGTAAGCTGGAAGGAACACACCTCCGCTCCCATTCATTCATTCACTGGATTGACCGGACCCTACCTACACTGATAGAAAGTACTTCTTCTATAACAACATTTTATCCTATAATATAATCAAGCCCTTTTCTCAACCCAAAAAGGGGCGTAGCGGAATCACTACTGTCGAAAGATGAGCTGTCCAATTCCCTTTTTCGTGGCTTTATCGGGTGTTTCCGGCTGATGATGGTTAGCATTAGCTGATTTCTCACTTGCCGGAATGAGGCTATCAGTGATTGAGTTCCCCGAGGGTGATGAACGTCTAAGAATGACATCCGTAGTTGCAATCCTGCTTTCGTGGAAGTAGTACCTATCAAAAGTAGGAACTAGCTAAGCGTCCATTGATCAAGGATATGGGCCCAAGCCCGGTAGGGTTGAGCATTCCTAATGGTTTCCCCCACCGCTATCTTCTTTAAGAAAGGCCGACACCAAGGGATCAGCTCCAAGACGCGGAACATCTACTTTATTTAACCCGTACTCCGCCCACACGCCCCTAATGGTGAGACCGCTCTCATCAGCCATCCGGATCAGTTGTCGTTGTTGGAGGTGCAGTTGCACCACCTATATCTCGTCATTGATATCAAAGTCTCGGATCGCCCCTGGGGGTGGACTTTTTTATGAGACCATTCTTTGGCGTTTCTCCTTTAGGACATATGATATCGATCCCCGAGTTCGAGTTCTTGTCCTTGCCTAGGGGGAGTCTCTGCTTCAACTAGTTCCCATTCATTCATCGAATACATACCCAGTTATGTATTAGCCCAGAACCCACTAACCATAGATTGAGAGTTCCTATTCCATATCCATAGAACAAAGTAAGCAAAGAAAGATCGGGAGCCATATCATAACAATAGAAGCGTATCTCGCCCCTATTCCGGGCATTCATCAAGGCCTATTAGCATAACCATACCAGAACGCTCCGTTCACTAAGGGCTCCTACCCGAGCAGAACTTAGCTCAATACGGGCAGATACAATGATAGCCCACTACTAATTATATAATCCTCAGTCAACACTGTCCTATCTGCTTAATCTGAAAAGACTGTCTTCTTTCTTCTCTGTCATTTGGCCTGAAACCATCCGATTCCTTCTACCACCATTACTTCCTTCCTGACTCACCTGCCGTTTTCGGTCTAATGCCAGAGGGGTGTGAGCACCTTATTTGCTATGGGGAAGAAAGGCCTCTCGGGACTGGTTGTGCTTGGTTCTAGCAGTTAGCAGGTCCTCGTCCTTTGGTGCTGTCTTTCCTGGTGTGGTTGTAAGCGTAAGCGGTGCTCTCTTTCCAGTTTTTGCAATAACCGGTCTGTCTGGTCTTTGTTGGTGAATGCGTAGACGCTCTTATTAGTGCCTACTGGATTGACTGCTTTACTGCTGTTACTGTTCTCGACTCAGCTGCACATTCATCGTATATAATAGTATGCCACACTGTCCTTTCCCTCTTAGTGGTCTTATAGTAGAGTGAGTGATCCTCGGTAGTTATCTATGAGTTGAAGCAGCTAGCCTAGAGTAGCTACTGATCTAAGGGAGCTACGGTTTGTTCCTTCCAGCTTACAGAGAATTGCTGTTGATGAGCTTCCGTATTTATAGTTATAAAGAGAGTTATCGGCCTCTTATCGGACAAGCTAAATTGAAGCTTTAGGAGCGGACCTACGTCTAGAAGAGAATCCCGTCTGTCCTCAAGGCAAGGCATAGATTTTAAGTGCTTCGACCTTCCGTTTGTATAGTATATGGGATATCCTATTGTATTTCCAGTTGGGGCCGAGCGAGGAATAATCAATCCGCTTGAAATTAGATAGATAAGGGGCTAATAGCAGTCCGTATCCAGGATGAATATAGTAGCTTCTACTTAAATGAAATGGGGTCAAACCTAGTCATTACGCTGCTGCTCCGGAAAGATGAAGTCTCAGATTGAGAACTTGGCATACTCTTTGAGTCGGCTTATACCCTGAGAAGCACGAGGTAGGGGTTCCGCAGAGAGGCGAGAGCAGGTTTTATTTTATGCGTCTTAGGGCTCTTGGAAATAAAAAAACTAGAATTGGAAATAAGAAGAGGAATTCCAATTTTTCATGTTTGATTATACAGATGAGAGGACGGCCCTACTCTACTCGCTTATGGTTCGATCAAATTAGTTCCGGGAACGGAAGCGAGTCACTTTGATCATGACACAATTGGAGGCATTACACGCCGCAAACGATCCGATTCATTTTTTCCAATTGCTCCAATTCAAAAGCTGAGCTATCACTATCTGCCGTATGGTTATCACGAAAGGGAAGTCTCTACGCCCAAATTGGGTTCATCTTTCTAAGCTGCGCATATGCATATATAAAGTATATAAATAATAATCCATCCATTCCGGCTTGTCGGTTGGACCTCCGACCGGGTGGCGAAATTTCATTCCAGAAGTGAAGCTAGTTGTTTCCCCATTGGTAACCTATACTAGACTAGATGGAGAAAGGAAATCCTGATCGGTTTCTCGAAGAATCAAATTTCATTTTGTTGTTGCATCTTCTCCGCCCGATGACTAAGCTATTTAGCCCACTTTTGAAACTGTACCAGCCACTACTTTGGCAGGTAGGTAAGTACATGATTAGGTATCCCTAGATGAGAGGGACATTCTTTCTCAGTCATGATTATCCGCCAATGAAAACTAGGAAATTGAACCCTCCACTAGAAGAGAAGCGAGGCAGCCCCTTTTTCTTTTAGTACATCATTACATTACATTCAAGGTAAAGCTGTGCTGTGTCCGGTCAAATGACCTGGTTCCCACTTCGTGACATCTACATCTCTGGCATAAGGAGCAAGCACCCTTCTCCCTTCTATGCATCACTTCTTTTCTCCAAAATCCTATCTGTATCGTAATGCACCAATCCTTTCTTTTTGAGATAAAAGAATAGAACTTCTATAGAAGAAAGGAGTGCCACTTCCACGTAGATGGGTTTTGTCGGTTGTTCTCTTTCATCAGTCATTGAGGTTGAATCTGCAGCTATCGCTATCACTGGGCTGGTAACTACGTTTCTGCTATTTAGCAAGAGCCTTTCCAACCTTTTCTATTTGCCTAACGTATAAGTATAATTCACCAACTAGACCATTAGGAGCAATTTAGCATCGAATCACGCAGGGCTATTTCCTACTCGACAACTAGAAAGGTGCATGCTTCCAGCTCGCCTAGACCAGGAAAAATTTTCTTTACAGATGAACTTCTCATAAACGTAAACGGATTTGACCTATTTTCCCTTTTTTCTGACCGAACCCACTCTTTGCCAGTAGGCATCTTCATGACTAGTCGCGTAGGGACTACTTCTACTTCGATTAACAGACGATATACGATATTATATATATATATTGATTCAAGATGCTGGTGGATAGCTCAGTCAGATAGATGATTCCAGTGGAGACAGCGTGCCCAAAAAGAACTTCTTTTAGGTGGAAAGGCTACATGTTATTTCTTTCCTTACTTCTATTTCTTCTTGTTCCTAACTCTCCCCTTGAAGGACCTTTTGTAAAGGACATCTCCCAAGATCACAAATCGTCGGGCAAGTTCTCCTCCAGGCTCTCCTCTGACCACGAGTGGCGTACTCTGATATGAACCCGTCCTTGAGGTAATTGTAGAAATCAGAATACCATGGTTCCCATCGTCCTCGTAATCTTCCTCGTCTTGACTGGTGATAGTTCATCATGTTCCAACTCTCGATAGTCTTCATCCAAGAAGATGAATGAGTCCCGTTCGACGGAAGGGCTCTCTGTGGCTGGGATGTCCAATCTCTCGATGACAAGCGACTCTGTGCTTCGGTGTACTAGCATGTGTACTAGAGCGGCTGAGTCTTTCTTCCATAAGGGCTAGCGAGTCAGCCAAGCGATTGTAGATTCTCGGAACATCGGTGAAGGTGATCTCCCTAAAGCGCTTGATCAGGTCAATGGCAAGTTCTTGGTACGATATGAGTTGGGGCTCTTGGGTCTTCCATTCTCCCCCCTGACTCACCTCTTAATCTATAAAAAAAGCCTTTCCCCTTTGAATAATAATAAGGTAAGCATCCAGCTCTTGATCCAGAGCTACTGCTTCAACAATCAACTGAGCTCAGGAAGTCAGGTTAAGACGTCGACTTATACAGGGTCTTGCCCGAGGAGATGAAAAAGAATTCCTGTCTTTAGAAGACAATCCCACTAAACTACACTTGTACGCTTGACATGAAAAGTAGAGGCAAGCGGAGTCAAAGGCCTCACCTCAACAGGATAGAGGCTGCTCCTGGAAGCGGAAGAATAAGTCCTGTATTGAACGGCTGGACTTGAAGCAGACCGGACACTCTCGCCTCACATGCTAATCTTCCGGTCCACTGATCTACTGCATCGGAGAGCGTATCGCCTTACTATTAATTCTCTGACCCAGACTTGGTATCCATGTTAGGAAGTCAAAAAGACTCCTTGCCGCTGCACTAATTTCGTTCATCAGTCAGAAAAAGTCGGGATTCGATCTCTCTTCACTGCGCCTACCTATCCCCAATCACACAGGAATCTTCGCTTGGCCGCCTACCAATGATGTCTTTCACTTTCAGACAATTCCTCGCGCATAAAAAAACTTATCGTAAGGCGACCAGGGCCCCCCTGCCCCCTTCCCTTTCCCCGCCCCATTTAGGGGGCGGGCCTCGTTCTTATTGAAGATACCCCTATAATAAGACTACACCCCCAACCCCACCCACACTAAAAATAAAAAAAGAAAATAAAGAAAAGAGAAAAGCAAAAAAAAATAAAAAATAAAATAAAATAAAGAGAAAAGAAAAATGAAAAGAGACAGAAAGAGATAAAAAAAGAAAGTACTCCCCCATAAATGACACCCTTTAGAGTCAAACCAATGTCGTTCTCTAGCTTTACCAAAAAACGAAGTGAGTATGCTAGAGGGATACATCAGTACTTTATACAGGGTAGTGGCACATTAGGAAATCCCACGATAGAGACAGACCGTAAAACTTTCTTATTATCCCCAAGCCGGCTAACCCACGCAACTAGCCCCATTATTGGGATGCTCAAGCTCAATATCATATTGGTTGTGTTCTACCAACGAGGAGCCAGGAGCCTAAAGAAAGCACTGAGAAAGAGAGAAGTGTTCCGTATAGGTTCGTATATAGACTGTGGTGCTATATGATCTTTAGCTATAGGTCTCGTATAGTGTGCTTGCTATATTATATGAAAAGAAAAAGTCTATATACGAGTCACGAGTAAGATGAGGTGGTAACGGTCGATTGATGTTCATATTTTAGTATTAGCTGACTTCAGCTCACATCAAGGTGACAGGATTCGAACCTATGGCCCTCTGTACCCAAAACAGATGCGCTGACCAGACTGCGCTACACCTCGTCTCACCCCCCCGGAGTCAGACCACCCGATCGATGAACACTCGAACCGAACACGTCCAGCCAAAAAACAAGAAAGCAACCTCTACGTTTACTGACAGCAAGTGAATCTGGAGGCCCGTAAAGGTCAGCTAACAAGTTCAGTCTTATGATAAGAACATTTACTGTTAACAAATGAAGTAAAATTCAGTCAAGGTATTATGAAGTCAAGTTCAGGGGTCAAGGCTAACAAGTGAATCTGGAGGCCCGTCAAGCTTTTCAGCCAACAAGCAAGGAGCAAGAAAACGCTTTTATGGTAAAGGCTAACGCTATAGGCTTTCGCGCTAGCAACAAGCAGCGGCTGAGCAGCAAGAAAACGCAAGACTTAGTCTTACTTAGTAATGAGCAAGAAAACGCTTTTATGGAACAAGCAACGCATTACTAAGTAAGACCATTACTAAGTAATACGTTGCTTGGCGCCAATCAATACTAAGTATTGAATGGTCTTACTTAGTCATCCGCGAAAGCTTAAGTCATTAATCTTAAGACTTAGTATTACTTAGTAATGCAATACTTAGTCTTACTTAGTAATGCGTTGCTTGTCAATACTTAGTATTACTTAGTAATTGGCTTTCTTGCAAGTTTTCTTGCTCATTATTAAGTCTTACTTGTTCCAATCAATACTTAGTATTGAATGGTAATACTAAGTATTGAATGGTAGTAATGTTCTTGCTCATTACTTAGTAATACTGAGTCTTTCTTATGCTTGTTCCATAAAAGCGTTTTCTTGCTCGTTTTCTTGCTGCTCAGCCTGTGCTTGTTCGTTTTCTTGCTCGCTCGTAGCTTTTTGGCCGGGGCACAGGGACGCGAGAACCAATCCGAGTAATCAACCGCTTTTAGAAAATCTGCCTCCAACCACTTTTCAACTTCCTCTTTCACTTGAATTTAA
>CM037589.1:152095985-152124674 GCA_021018995.1 Chloranthus sessilifolius
TCGGGGGGAAGTCCCAGCTAACCCCGCCAATAAAGGGGTCAAGCGCTTTCAAGCCAAGCCCGTGTAAGAAGTGAGTTCTCGCCTGTGCGTGCCTATCTCTATAGAAGAAGGATTGCAAGTCTGGGATCTCCCTCTTTTCTACCTCCAGATGGGGAATTCCTTTATTGAGGACACGGCCCCTCCCTATATAGTATGTGATTTCACCTCGGGATTTACTTTTTTTATTGAAATAAGCTGGATCCGTTAACTGTGCTGAGTTGTTAGCATTCTTTCCTTTCGGAAGGGATAAGAAGGGTAACGAATCCTTCTCTGCTCTTTCCGAAGGGAGAGTTAGAGTGAGTCTCGTTCTTAGACAGAGTGAAGCAAGTGTAACTCAAGAGATCCTCGATTGTTCCCTTCGGTCTCGTTCGACTTTCTAGAGTCGCTCTCTCTTCACTCCTTCCCTTCGGGCATAGTCTAGTTGTTGATTTAGTTGTTTAGGAAGGGTTCCCCTTCTGCTAGTAGCAAAGGAGTAATGTATATATGGCTTCTCTGAACTCCCTCCCCCGAGGGGGTAACGTTCAACTCCACTTCTTTCTCTAGTTCTGCCTTCCTTCCTCTACTTGCTCAGAAGGTAGAGTGAGAGTTCTTGCTTGAGTTTAGGAAGGGTTCCCCTTCCGAGAGTATAACCGGATAAGGGCTTTCACTCCTCTTCTTTGCTCTGTACTCGACTTGCACCGAAGGTTTAGTTCGAGTTCTAGCATTCTTTCCTCTCCTCTCCGAGTCAGGAGTAGCTTCCCCTCTCTTTCCTCGATTCTAACCGAAGGTTTCGTTCGAGTCTATTCTCGTTCTTAGAAAGAGGGAAGAATTAAAGTCCTCTACATTATTTGTTACCCTTTAGAGTCAAACTATTGTCGATTCTCTAGCTTTACAAAAAAGTACGAACATCCTATGCTAGAGGGGGATACATCACTCAACTTTATACTGGGCTGTGGAAAACACTTCATTTCATTTCATGCCTGGATAGAGACTGACCCGCATCAGTAAATTTAGACTGGGGAGTGGCACCTTCAATCTTGAAGGAAAATCCTAATAATGCCGTTACCCAGCAGATGAATCTCTGAAAGTGCCCTAAAAAGCATGCCAGATGTAGGAGGTACCTCTCATGGCTGGGGTGTCTAAATGATAATGGGCGGCCTGGGTAGCGACACCTGAAATCTTGATGCCAAAGCAATAGCCCATATGGTGCCGAACGCATGAAAGATTGAAGGCAAAGCAAAAGCTTGACATAAAAGCTCATAGGGAAGACGCAGCCTTAAAAAGCTTGAAGGGAAAGCCAAAGCACTACCCCATATTGTGCGGAACGCCAGAAAGATTGAAGGCAAAGCAAAAGCTTTACCTAAAAGCTGATAGGGAAGACGCAGCCTTAAAAGCTTGAAGCGAAAGCGATAGCTTTACCGTCAATCGATATGGTGCCGAACGCCGAAAGCCGGTGCCGAACGCCGAAAGCCGGTGCCGAACGCCTTGCCGGTGCCGAACGCATGAAAGATTGAAGGCAAAGCAAAAGCTTTACCTAAAAGCTGATAGGGAAGACGCAGCCTTAAAAGCTTGAAGCGAAAGCGATAGCTTTACCGTCAATCGATATGGTGCCGAACGCCGAAAGCCGGTGCCGAACGCCGATATGGGCTGGAACGCAGAACAGATGGAAGGGAAAGCTTACCACAGGAAAAAAACTCTATCAAATGCCTGCCGTCTCCTGCAGATCTATTCGGGGAAATGCCATAATAAGGCAGATCCATCAGAACGAGGACATCTCAGAGATGGAGAACTGTATAAAGAAGAATGAGAGTCCAGGGTAGAGACACCTTCTATATTGAAGGGAAAGCCTATGTTTTTACTTAAACACAAAAAAATGAAAGATAACTGGAAGGCCATGCCAAACACAATCTGGATAAAACGTTTCATTGAGAAAGAGAAATGGCCGAAAACAGATGATCAGAAAGAGAAACTAGTAATCTTTTTGAATAACTTTTACCAATCTGTATTGCAAAAGACGGAGAGGAGTGAACAACAATGTCCGACTAATTCTGAACAGTATAAGGATAAAGTCTTCAGTGTTTTGAATAATGCAAAAGAACGCTTCCCATTAAAAATGGAAGAATTACGTAAGATCCAAATTGAGATTGAGAATTTAACTATGAACTTCGATGCGGAATCCATCCCTAAGACCGCACCCGACATAATCAAACTCTTAATAAAGAAAGATAGCGAAAGTGCTAAGGATTATCTCAGGTCTATGGAACTATCGAAGGATGATATTGAATTGCTATCATGGTTCGGGCAATATACGCTGGAGGCATTGATGGTGTATGTCCTATCTCTGGTTTTTAACACTGACCAATTTCATTGCGAAATTCGTGTGGCTACTTTGGTTGAACAACTAGAGTCTAGTGTCCGGAGCCATGCTTCAATATTGAAATCCCGCGGGAGTCAAAAACGTCTTTCTTCGGAAAGGGTGGATTTGATTCAGGTGCCGGAGTCTGGTAAGGTGCCGGAGTCAGGTAAGGTGCCGGAGTCAGGTAAGGTGCCGGAGTCAGGTAAGGTGCTGGAGTCTGGTAAGGTGCCGGAGTCTGGTAAGGATAAGCAAAGATCAAAATTGGCGTTGATGTATCCCCTCGGTACCGGCTTAGTTCAACTCATGGCGGCCAGGGAATTGATAACTTTAAGCAATAGCAATAATGTGGGCGTAACTGTTCAAGTGCAGAAGAAGAACGATGCTTATTATCTTCCAAGCACTCTCTTCGCAGTCTGCAACTTTAATATCTCATTACTACCGATCAAGCTCAACCTGCCTATGGTATACCCACCTAAAAATTGGGCGAGTGCCTGCCCGCGGGGTCAAAATCCTCAAACCCTGTCCGATCTATCAGGGGGTTACTTAAGTGGCCCACCAGGGGAAATCTATAATCGTTACCGCCTGTTAAGTAGCAGTGACATTCAACATTTTCATATTGAGATTGGAAGCCATGATAATAACGTGTTTCTGTGTCGTGTAATGAACAAGCTGCAGCGTCAGCCCTTTAAAATCAACAGTGATTGGTTGAATTATATTCTAAAAAATGAGAATGCATTTGTTGAAAATGGTCATCTCATGCCAGGATTTCTATCCTCTTTGAATATCCATGATGTATCTACCTTACTTAGAAAGTTTCACATGAATGATGCTGTTATTAACAAATTCAGTAGCTTTAACCAATTGTTAAGTACAGTATATAATAACATACAGCGTTCTCGTTATGAACGATTGCTTATCAAGCTGGCACAAGCCTACGATGGTTATCATTTTTATTTGCCTGCCTTTCTTGACTTCCGAGGTCGAATCTACCGCTGTGGGATTTTGCATTTCCACGAGCGTGATCTATCACGAAGCCTGATCGTCTTTGCGGATTCCGATTCTATGGACCAGACTAATTTATATACATCTGCAATTGCAGCTGCCTTCCATTACCAATCATTCCTCTCTGTCGAGAAGGCATTTGACTGGTTCACTGAACTTGAACTCACCGGACGTCATCTTCTTGCACGCTAAGAACGCTAAACGCCCTTTACAGTACTTCGCCAATATGCGGGCATTAATTGAAGGTAAATTTCACGTTATTAATAGCCTCCCTATTACCCAAGACGCCTCAGCGAGTGCATATCAGATCATGAGTTACTTTTTGTTGGATGAAGTCCTGGCTGAGAGAACGAATCTCATCCCATTTTGGAATGGAGAAATCCAAGATGTTTATTTATTCATCCTCGCAGAGCTCAAGAAGTTCATGAAAGCAGAACTTGGTAATAATCTATCAACGCAAGTTTGCAATAAACTCGATCGTCAGCTAGTCAAAAAAATCTTTATGCCAATTATCTATGGCAAAACTTTAATGAGCACAGCGAACGATCTGGAAGCCCATCTCTCTCACTTCATCAGTCATAAGGAATGCATCGATGTTGCCTCTGTCTGCTTTAAGTTCTGGAAGACGGAATGTCCGGGCATGGAAAGCCTGATCGGGTTGATCCGCAATATTAGCTGGATCGCGTCTGCTAGGGATCGCCAAGTTCAATATTGCGTCCCTTCCTTTTGCACGGTACAGGATTATATGAAAATGAAGCCCATAGATATATGGCTTTATAATAGACATAAGAAGAAGAGGCATAAGGTGACTTTCAGAGTTTCTTCTTCTAAGAGAGATCGTAGGAAGACTGAAATCTCTACCTTCGCCAACTTCATCCATCAGAAGGATGCCTATATTGCAATGAGGGTTGTTGAAAAAATGCTTATTCTGAAAGCGCCTATATACACAGTACACGACAACTTTATAACAACAGCTGAATATAGCAAATCTATACCATGGGTTTATAGCACCGTCTTTTGTGAGATGGGCCCTCCACTTCCCTTCATCAACGCGTTCATCTATAATAATGCTATTCAACCTATTTTAAAGCCGTCAAAAGGACAACCTGTTTTGGATGACTTTACCCATACAGTCATCTCAAAAGAGAAGCTTGAATCTTACTTAAGGGAAAATATTCCTGAGAAGATAAGCCCGAAGATGATGAAAACTTGGAATGAAAAGATCTCGGGAATAATGACCTCTTACGAGAACTATATTCGTAATGTATGCGGTGATTATCATCATGAATCCCCTAAGGCTTGTTGGCGAGCTCATGAGAAAAAGTGGGAGAAATACATGTTCAAGGTCGACCGTGGGTTGGAAAAACAATCTTACAGCGTACACCATTAAGATAATATGATGGCATACACCACCGCAACTACTAGACTTTTATTGAATCGCTTCTATAAAAAGATTGAACGAACAACACACCTCGATCCGCATCCAGGGTTAATCATTGCTTCACATCACTTCTGCGAGCCTAACCCTCTTGTTAACGAGATTGACCTACTCTGTCTTGCGACCATGGATCTCTTAATCCAGTTTGCTTACCCATCCTTATCTGGTTACGGTAAGTTCACAATTTCCTTTACTGTGCTGCGATCTTACGGAGAGCAGATCACATTTACGATAGGTACAGCTATCCCGTTGACTTATCAAGATTGTAAGTTCATTCCCAAGAGTGATGTCTATGCTCATATATCTCGATCTCTGATTCAAAATGCAGAAAAATACGAGGGAGATTTGATAGTTCGACTCATGATCCGAGTCTATATGGACAGCAAAAAGATGGATAGGCCTGCCTTATCTTCAGAGGAGAGAGATAGCTCACTTTCTTCAATCATTGAAGGCGGATTGAGTGAGATCGAGCCAATTACAGCAAGAGAGATCCGAAATCGTAAGCGTAGCTATCCAAGCCATATCACAGCACTCAAAGCACGTCGCACTGAGCGGAAAGCATTCATGGTAGCCGATACCGAGACTCTACTGATCGATAACGTTCATAAGCCTTATGCTGCTGGTCTCATGATGGTTCGTCCCGGTGAAGAGATCAATAATCTGATGATTGATACCTACTTCAGTGAAGACTACTCTATAATCTTGGATTCCTTTGAAGAAAGGAGTACTAAGGTACTTTATGACTTGGTATTAAGGATATTAAGGATTGTTAGAAAAGAAAAATCCACTTTCACTATTTACTTCCACAACTTGTCTCGATTCGATGGAATTCTCTTGCTTAAGCACCTAGCATGTCATCACAAAAGATACAAGCTAAAACTACTGATGAGGGACAATAGGGTTTACGAGTTAGCTGTCTATTCTGGTAAGAAGATGTTATTCCGCTTCAGAGACTCCTTGAATCTACTCCCTGGCAAACTTAGCGACCTAGCTAATAATCTATGCCCGGGTCTAGGCCCGAAAGGCTCTATCCCATATGATGAGGTGACACTGTCAAATGTGGGAAGTATGAAAAGACGCTTGTTAGACTATATGAAGCAGGACATCCTTCTCCTTGGAGGTGTAATGCAAAAAGCTCAAGAGATATATTGGAAGCTGTACAAGATGGACATAGAAAGCAAGATCACCCTTCCCTCACTGGCTCTAAGCATCTTTCGTATGAAATACTACGACGCTTCTAATTGGCCAATCCACATCCCAAACAAGAATGAAGACACCTTTATAAGGCGTGCCTACTACGGTGGTCATACAGATACATACAAGCCAATTGGCGAGGACCTATACTACTACGATGTGAACTCTCTCTATCCCTTTGTAATGAAGGAATTTCCAATGCCTGGTGGTGATCCAGTCTGGCATGCAAATCTGGATGGCAAGGACTTAGATAGCATCTTTGGCTTTATTGAGGCATATGTGGTATGTCCGAAGACTATCAAGAAGCCCTTTCTACCCTATCGGGGCAAGAATGACATTCTCATCTTTCCAACCGGAGAATTTGTTGGAGTCTACTATAGCGAGGAGTTAAAGTATGCAAGAGGCCTAGGCTACAAGGTGCTCCCAATCTCAGGCTACCTCTTTGAGAGGATGGAAAGCCCATTCAGGGACTTTGTTAGCTCACACTTTGAGAGCAGGTTAGAGGCAAGGAAAGAAGGTAATGAGGCCTTGGCCTATGTGTACAAGATCCTAATGAATTCGCTATACGGTAGATTTGGCATTCACCCTATAAGCACGTCAGCCGAGATCTGCGATGAAGATCGATACAAAGATTTGATCAGGCATAGTGACTTAAGAAGAGCTGATATGCTTTGCGAGAACAAATACCTCGTAGCCTACCTTATCAATACCGATAAGGGCGATGATTATTGGAACCCACCGAAGAACTCTGCTGTCCAACTAGCTGCTGCGATCACTGCCGCTGCTAGGATCTATATCCCTTATATCTCAAGAGAGGACTGCTACTACACGGACACAGACTCTGTTGTGCTTGGTCAGCCACTACCTAAAGAAGTTCTTTCTTCTTCTGTCTTAGGTAAGTTTAAGCTAGAGGACAGAATCAAGAAAGGAATCTTTTTAGCACCGAAAGCCTATTGGTATATCTCAATAGAGGGCAACGATGTATACAAGTACAAGGGACCAGCGAAAAAGATGGTCGATCCAGAATGGTTTGAGTCACAGTACGCGGACCTATCTCGTACAGAACTGGTACCGGTGGAAGCCAACTTCCGGATTGATTGGCACACTCTTAACATCATCAAGAAAAAGACATTGGTCAGGCTTGGGATTAAGCTGGGGACCAAGAGGATACCAGTATTTCACAGAGATGCCTGGGTGGATACTGATCCAATTGATATCCAAGACTTGTCTCGCCTAAATTACAGTGGAAAACACATAATACATAGACTAATGAATGATTTCAGACAACTACAGAATGAAAAGAACATTCTCAATGAGAAATTATCTCTGATGGAAAGAAAGATTGACGAGATGGAAAGAAAGATTGACGAGAGAAAGAAAGAGAGATACAAAGAGATGAAAGAAGAGTTTGATGCTAAGAAAGAGGAAGAAGTGATCCGACCTCGGACTGAAGTGCTATTAGAGGAAAGACCACCAAGGCTGCACACAAATAAGAAGAAGAAAGAGAAGAAGAAAGAGTTCAAGAAGGGGAAGAAAGAGAAGCATAAGAAGAGGGAGAAGTAACGGGTAAATGACACTAGCCCAAGAGATGTGGAGCACTAAAGTAGGCGGAAAGAGGAAGTGAGCTCTCCCTCCCGACGCCCTACTTACTAAGAACCTAACAGAACTTTTCTTATTCCGGAAATGAAGTCAATAAGCTAGATTCAAAATCCGTTCTCCTCTCTCCCTCTACCAGCAGCTAGGGACCAGCTACCGGAGCAAGCAGACAAGCAGTGGTCAAAAGTCTGAAGCATCTCCGCTGGTGATCCAAGCGAGGAAGGCAGAACCTCTTCCTGTACCGCATCCGTTCCAAGAAAGTGATTCAAGAGCTCCCCTATGAGACCTTACTTCGTCAGGTCCCGCACTCTTGTCTGGTACCTGACCTGTAACCTTCTTAGATGCTCCCTTGGGTCAAAGTCTTCCCAGATCTTAATTTTTCCATTCCACTCATTGGTCGATTCTGAATTGGGGATCGAATGTAGCCTTTCCTAAGGCGAGGCCCCTAGCGATAGGGGAAAGGAGAGTGGGAAAGAGGGCTCCTTTCATTTCACTTGAGTGGGAAAGAGGGCTTCTTTCACTCACTTTAGTTTTGGAGAGAGCAGCAAAAGGCATAAGGGGAGAGAGAAGAGACTTATATATATAATTAGATTCAGTATATATCTATTTACGTCATTTCTTTCGAAAGCTAACGAGTATCAAAGCATATGGGATAAGACAGGGATTGACAGACCAAGGATTCTTTTAAAGAGAGGATGGGCATTGAGAAATCTGGCGAGAAGAATCGTTTTCTTTATTAATGGAAATGAACCTCCTCTGACCGTCTGACCCAATGGATGAAACTCCAAGTCCTGAGCCAACTAACCTTCTTCAATCCCTTCCCCGGCTCATCTCCATTCCTTTCATCCGGGAAGCTAAACCACTCATTCCAATGCCCAATAGAGGCGGGTACGACCTAGCAGGCCCAATAACGGATGGAAGGCGCCAGTCGGACCCAAGCGAGTGAAGCATAGGTGACTCTCCGTCGAGTGGATCCATAGCACCAGGACCGGATCGAATTCCTTGTCCCTGCTGACTCGAAGCCATAGCAATGAGATGAAGGAAGCGGCCATTCCACTAGGATTCCATTCTTTGTCTCTGACCCGGTGAACCACTCTCGCTACAGAGGAAAGCCCGGAAGCAGTGAAGCGCTCGGGCTTAACTTAACTTAAATAGGCTAAGCCCGAGCGCTTGGCCTTCGCTTTCCTAGCAGGTATGAGTTCAGCGGTAGAGAAAACCTTGTTCTTAGCTTTCCTCTGAAGCGAAGGGCTTAACTTAAATAGGCTAAGCCTAAAACCTCTCGCGGCTAGGCGAGCGAGGGCGAGGGCAGCCGATAGGCTAAGCCCGACTTATCCCGAGCGGATAGGCGAGCGGTAAGCGTGGATAGCTGAGGCCTATCCAACAGAAGTTGAAAAGCCTATTTCGAAGATCGAGTACGCCCTAAGACAAGGCTTTGAAAGAGAAGACGGTTGCTCGATATAATACCATTTAGAAGGTGACTGCGAAGGGTGAGACGAGCGGAGTCATACAGAGCGAGCCAAGTTCTAGGGAGTGGCCCTGTGTGATAGGTCATTGAACTAGCCTTTGACTTTCACTCAGCCTCGGATCTTGGAACTCAGCCTTAGGCACCCTGCCTTAGTAGCGCTCAGCTTCACCGTCTTTCGGGTCTCTCATCCATGGAATGGTTCGGTCTACTATTGCAGAGCCTCCTATAGGCATACAAAGAAAGAGGAGACCTTCAATCAATGCTTTCGGGCGAAGTCCTTGTCACTGTGTAAAGAGGTACTTTCCTATAGTTGATCAAGGCTGCTTGCCTTTGCTAGTGAATCAGATCTTTGGCTTGACCGTGTGACTATTCGGAGAATGGACTCTGTTAGGGCTCTCTCTATCTTAAGTCAGTCATTTCTACCGGCTCCGGTTCCTTTAGGAAGGAAAGCAAGTCCCATCGATTGAGCTGTTGATGGAATGAATGGAATAAGGGACTGGTCTTAGAAATGCAGATAGAAGGCGATGCATTAGCTGGTTACGGTTCAAGTGCTAGGCTTTGACCAAAGATAAATCCTTGTTCTGGTACCGGTACTCTCAGTAAGCGTATTGATTGAGGTCTAGGCACAGTTGACTTCTAGGAACTTCTAGTTCCAGTCTTTCGGGCCAAGCGACAGGTCAGTAGCGAGGGTAAGGTTACAGTTCAAGCTAAAGCGCTAAGGCTCTTTGATCTATCTTCCTGCGGGCTGCCACTCTTCCTCAACTCTGCCTTTCTTTGGGTAGACCCGGGCTGCCACTGCCCTTGCTATAGATCCCTTCTCGCCTTTACTGAATAGCCTTGCTAAGGAATTGCCCTATCTACTCCACACCTCACTCAAAGCCAATCTTGAGATTGAACTTGAGATTGAACTTTGCTTGAGATCAGCATTCGCTTTCCTCCCCCGGGTCACCAACCTTGTGCTTCCCTCTCTCTCCTTAACAGTCGATCCCCTCTGGGTCCTTAACAGTCGAGTCAGCTCTCGCTTCCCTTCCTCCAATCGGTCAGGAGAAGAGCGGATGGGTAAAAGTGGTTACTAAAGGAAATATGATCCCTTGACTTTTAGGGCATGTTTACATATATGGCAGCTCAACATTCACTAAACTAATTCAAACTAATTAGGGCGGCTTCCAATTAAATAAACGTTTCAATCAGTATCAGGCCAGGTCACTCTCCTGCTTGCCACCAGTTTGGTTGCTAGTTCTTTGGACTTATGAATGAGGACAGCTGCTCGCCAATCAGGCAGTCAGATATGCCATATGTATCTCTCGAGGCAGGCTTCTCAAAAATCATTCATGAAGAAAGAAGTCAAGCCCAAGCCCCCGGCAGATATATATGATTATGCCGACCACGACCCATGCTTTTGGTTTATCTTGGATCTAGATCGAGGTCCGGGCAACGAGCAACCCAACCTACCTATCTGAAATCGCCCCTGTCAGATGCAGCGAATGCGGCTAAAGTAGCCAAAGTTGTATGAATAGCGAATCGAGGATCAGGATCTGGTGAGAAGTATGCCAGAGGAAGGTTGAAGACTGCAGAGCCAAGGACAAGGTCGAAGACAGAAGGGAAGTAGGGTTACCAAAGCCGAGGACAAGAACGCAAGGCGTATCCAAGCCGTAAGGCTATAGAACACAAGGCTAGTTAAAGACAAGGCCAGAGTCGAAGACTGGAGAGAAGCAAGGATCGGTGCGTGATTTACTGTGCAGTGCATAATGAGAGTACTATCCTCCAACTTGGGGCATCGCCTGTATCTGCAGCTGCTGCTTTAGAAAGAATCGCTCTCGGGTCGTGTTCATTCGTTCCAGCTTGTCGTCTACGGATTTAGTAGAATTGGAACTTACGGAATAAAGCGATCCCTGATTGCGTTCGTGGGATTGGTCTGGTTTCGGAGCATTGCTAAGTTTAGCCATCCTCCTCTGTCTTCACTTGCCTCCGTCCGTTCTCTTGGAATTGAGATCGGGAGCAGATCGCCTGTATCTTCCGCCACGTTGCCATCGGCTTTCGCTGTCTTTATTAAGAGATAGGGAGATTCCACAACATTCTTTGATTGAGGAATAGTACTTCGTATTGCTCTTGCTGGTTGTGAGTAGTTGTCCCCCATCATCATATCGGTGGAATGCTGACGCTTATGTCTATAGAAATATGGAATAAGCCACAGCCCCTTTCGGGACGGTTCGAGGTTTAGGGGTCGGTCCCGAGCTGGGGAAGGAGTGGGGCTTCGGGAGTTTCCTGCCTAATTTCTGTTGATATGCGGAAATAGGGAACAAGTCCTAAAGGTCATGCCGCGTCTTGCCCTCCTTCACAGAAGCTGGAATAGATCGAGCTAGTAGGCCAAAGAGGCGGCCGCTTTCTGTACGTAGCTAACTTAAGGAGCGGGGTGAAAACAGAACTAGTATGCGCGCCCTTTCTCGCCTGACCTCCTCAATGGTTGGGTCGGCTACTCTTTCCCCCCACTCCGGGCTGGCAGGCAACTCTCTCTCGATAGCTTGATTCCCTCATCCAAGCCCCCTAAAGAAGAAGTGAAGGGTAAAGAAAGCCCTGAAAGACTTCGTTTCTTCGGATATTTGGATCGAAAACACTCATCTCAGTGAAGTCCATACTACTTCTCCGGCCAATCCTATCTATGTATGGTAGAGAAGTGACCATCCCAGCTAGAAGAATGAACAGAGTCGAGTAGCAGCCCCTACCTCCTTTCTGAGATTGATGCATGATGAGCCACCGCCATCCGCCTGTCGTTGCCATGAGATAGGAAGTAGCTTCATTCATTCCCCTCCCACCGAGAGGAACGGACCCTGCCCACGGAAAGCGTAGCCGGCATGCCCACAGATTGAGCTGCTTCCCGCCAGCTCCTGAGAAGGCTGAAAGGAGAACCCACTTCCCCTCTATAACCGAATTGAGCTATAGGTATCCTGCTACCGACCCATCTGTCCCCGGAAGGTGAGCCACTCGCTCTTGGGCTTTCCCTTCGGTGACAGTCGAGGAGCCTTTCTTCCCTCTTTCTAAGAACGAGAATAGACTCACTCGGACGAGCCCTTCGGGTCAAGTCGAGAAGCCTTTCTTCACTCTTTCGAACAACGAGACTCGCTCTCACTCTCCCTGCGGAAAGAGAAGGAGTCGTTACCCTTCTTATCCCTTCCGAAAGGAAAGAATGCTAACAACTCTTCCTTTCCTTCCATCTTTCCGGCATAGCCTTCCTTCTTTCAGGCATAGCCTTCCTTCTTTCTGGCAAAAACCCGACAGCCTTGTGAGAAATTCAATCTTGATTGGCTCCATCACCGGAACCAGCAGCAGCCTCTCTAGTCCGATTCCGTTCCACAGGGATGGCAAGACAATGATGATGCCCCGTTCTTCTTCTCAGAGACTACTTGAACTGCTACTCATAATCTTCTACAAGGGAAAGCCCGGAGGTAATCTGTCTACCGAAGTCATAGTCGGAAGGCGAAGCCGAATCGCTCGGGCTTAGCCTATCGGCAGCCCTTCGCTTGCGCAAGAAAGAAGGAAGAGCGACGGAGGGAGGGAACCGACCTGAGGGTCTTCTTTCTACTGAAGAAGTAGTCAGGAAAGCGATGGCCAAGCCGAAGCGCTCGGGCTTGCCTACCGGCAATCCCTTCGCTCGCCCTATCCGCTTCAGGTCGGGCTTGCCTAGCTAAGCCCTCTCTTCCGCTCGCCTAGCCGCGTGAGTCGGGCTTTTCCTATCGGCAGCCCTTCGCTAACAAGGGAAAGCGAACAAAGGAAAGCTAACCGCTCGGGCTTCCCTTGGGGGAATCCCTGCGCTCGCCTAGCCGCTACCGCTCGGGCTTAGCCCTTCGCTTCAGAGGAAAGCTAACAACCCCTTCAATCTTTCATGCAAGTCAAACTAGGGCGTTCGCCACTAAATAATCCAAGCGAGCCCAATGAGAAGAGACCCACCCGCCCTCTCTCTCTCATTTATTCAGCGAAAAAAACTACTTAACGGGGGCCCTCCGTTCAGAGGTAGCATGTTCATCGAACCGACCGGAGTTCTCTACCAAGCAAGAAATAGGGATTCGGACGCAACCGGAGGAAGTCTTTCTACCAAGCAATTAGTAAGGAAGGGCGAAGCGCCGACCGGAAGAGCTTTCTCTAACAAGCTATCCGTAAGGAAAGCAAGGGCGAAGACCGGAGGGAGGGAACCGACCGGAGGGTCTTCTTTGACTGCAGGAGCTCCGTCGCTTAGCCGCGAGAGGTTTTAGGCTGAGTCTATTCTAACAAAGATGGGATCAAGTAAGGACGCAACTACAACTGATTCACAAAAGCCAGGATGATTTCCAGCTCCATTCCCTCCTTCACTTCAGCTTCAGGTCGACAAAGGAGGATTTCATTGCTGGATCATTCAGATCATTCGCTACCTGCTCTTTTCTCTGGTTTAACCAAATATAGTAGGTTTCCCAGTCAAAATCTGAGCTCACTAGGTGCTTTCGGGCTTTGATCTCCCTTCTGATCTTTTTATTTTCCCAGTTTGGTAAATAAAAGTGTGCTTTTTCCATCTCTTGCTTAGCTTGGGTCTGCGCTTAATGGCTGGCTCTCCTCAGTACCAAATGCTTAAGGTGGATAGTCTTTGCGAGCAAGGTCTGAGGTAGTCAATGGCCTTTTCTTTCCTTATTTCACTTTCAATAGTAAGCTTCTTCGATGTCATCCTTTGCTTGCTAACTGCCCATATCTATTCAAAAACCAATTCAATTCATGGTAATAGGTAATCCATGTTATTCACTATTAAGATGTAATCGCAACATTCACTCTAAAGATTACACAGGAGATTCAACAGCAACTGCTGTTACGGATAGAGTATCAGGATATTCAATGAAAGCCTTTTCTTCTTCAACCATTAGCAGGAGCGTAGCTTCCTTTAAAGAAACAAAGACAAGAAAGGAGATCCCAACCCCTCGTAAGGAGAGATTGAGAAGTAGAAAAAGAGAATAGGAAAAGAAAAGAGAAACTAAACCCAGGGGTCCGGGTAATGAATCACAAAGGTCTCTTATTAAAAACTTGTATAGTCTTCTTACACGCGGGTATCTTCTTATAAACAAAGTAAAGAAAAGCTTCCTATCCTCTTATAGATATAGAACAACAGGTAAAGCCTTTATTTAAATTTAAAGGAATTTCCTAGTATGATAAACAAAGAAAGTAAAGAGAAAGTAAAGCAAGAAAGCCAGTGCCAGCTAATGAGACATGCCATCCATCCATAGTCCTACTTCTATTGGATCGAGAATTGATTCGACGTTCTTCTAAATGGATGTCTTAAATGCAGAAGTTAAGAAAAGCAAAAAGGTAAAGAACTATAGCAGGAAGGGACAAAACAAAAACAAAAGGGAGCGAAGTCACTTCTAGCTTCTTTCTCTTGCCCAGGCCAGGAGTGAATGCAAAGGCCTTCTTTACCTTGATGTTGAGCTGCCCCTGGAAATACTCCTTCAGCTCCGCCTTCTCCGACTTAGCTGTCTGCCTCTCCGTCTCAAGCTGAATAGCAAGCAGCTGCAGCGGCCTCACGCCGAGCTTCGGCCGCCACCTTCTCAGCATCCAGGGCCCTTTTCTCCGCTTCCCGGATTTTGTTCTCGGCTTCTATGGCTTTGTCCGAAGCAGACTTGACTCTATTTTGCATATCTTGCCAGCCCATCTTGGCAAGATGCGGGTTCTGGTCGGCAGCAGACAGCTCCATCTTCAGACTAGCAATCTCCCGATCACAGGCCCTTCTTTCATTAGTAAGCTCTTTTATTTTTGCTTGGGCGCTCCTCAGAACAAGGTTCATATCATAAGAAGTACATAAAAGCTTCAAAACAATCAAACAATCAGTTGAAGTCAACCCCAAATAACAAAACAGAACCATCCAGCGTGATCCGACCCACCGTGGTCAAAGCTTTACAGTGCTCTCCATACAACTCTTGTACGGGCTCATAATAAGCAACCTTCTGGATATCTAGAGGAAGCCGAGCACCCTCCACCACGGCCATTGCCACATCGGAAGAGCCTTCCGTCACGGAACCTAAAAGTCAAAGAATCACTAGGAGTCAGCGGGATTCCTTGAGCGAGCTCAAACAGAGGCAACCAGGACGTATTTAAAAGTCCCCTATCACGTAAAGCCGGAATTAGAACTAATGAGGCGTGATGTCTTCAATCGGGCCGGGCCCAACCCACCTCGGCCAGCCCCAAACCTTTCCTCCGACCTCCCTCCAGCGACGCGGGGATCACTTTTCTTCTCCGTCTCCTTCCTGACTGATGAAAGAACAACAACATCTACGATGCCTGTGCAACAGACTGGACCTTCTCCACAGCTCCAGCTTCATGCTGCTTTCCCACCTCGGCTTCAACTCCGCCGACCTGCTACTGCTGTTGCCGAGGAGGTCTCTGACTCCTGGAGTGACAGGTCTCCCCGCACTCTCACGCGGAATCACCACGGCTGAAGAATCATTCGACTTCGCGGAACCACTACCCTTTATTTTCAAGCCCTTCCTAAGTCTCTGAAACTTAGCTGGAGGCTCCAACTCAACAACGTCCTTCAGCTCGTACTCCTCCACATTAAGAGGCATGGTTGCAGTAGTGATAGCAACGGGAAGTGCAGCAGTCTCCTTCAGCAATCGGCACAGCAACGGGGGTCTGACCGACCTGTCCTGCAACAGCTGGCTGTGCAACTGTTATGGTACCAAACTTAGAAGGCCGCCCCAGCAGAAACTCCCAATGGCGCTCGGCGTCCTTTAACGAGAACAGAGCATGTAGATTAGCCTTGATCTGTGGCGTCTCAGCAGGAGAACCCTGTAGGCCGTCACCGTACAAGGAAGAAAACAAGAGAATCAGATCAGGCAAACATCACTACACCAACTCACAACAGAGAAAATCTACCTTCAGAACTAAACCGGCGGGGAACTCTAGGACCCTCTCTCTGATCCAACGAAACATCGCCGTAATCGAACTCCCCTGACACGCGGATAGCCTGGTCATCCCAGCCCTTGTCCGAATCCGGAATCCCGTAGACAAGATGTCTCTCATAGTTCCTACGAGTAAGGTAATAAAACCCCTCCTTATCAGGGCATTGTTTCATCCTGTGGGTATAATGGACTTCCTCTAGACCGACCTGAACGGTTATGCCCATCCCTAAGGGCAGCAACTCCACAAAGAATCTTATCCAAAAGTCAGTTCACCTGCCCGGGTGCACGTTTATAGAAGTCAAGCATCTTCCTAACAAAAGGATGGAAAGGCAACCTGAGACCCGACCTAAACTGACCAAAGGCATTACTGATTTGACCTTGTCCTACCGGCTCACCTAGAAAAAGCCCCCACTCTACATGGATACAGGGCGGAATCCCTTACATTGAAATAAAAGAATCTATGCCCTCCCTAGGTTCAGAAGACTCTGCTTCCACGGCCGCCATGGCCTCTTCATCCAGAGCAGGGATCCAAACTTGGGCTCCCTGCTCATGCCCAAAACACCTCCTCCAGACACTGCACCATCTCCTACAACCCCAGAACCTTGGCCAGGATCAGTATCCATGGCCGCAACACCACTATCAGGGTGGGTTTCTTCCCTAGGGTTATCTGAACTACTGAACACCACCATTGTCACAACTAAACCCTAGATGACTTTCACCGAAGTAGAAAAGAAAGAGTTATGAGACTTTTATTTAATAAGAGATCCTAGAACCAAATTAGCAAGTGATGCAAAGTCGGAGGAGCAAGTCCTCTATTTATAGGCAACCACAACCTCCCAGCCCAGCACGTCTCTCTGGAGAGACGTGACTGCTCTCTTTCAAAGGAGCATGCCATAATTGCTCAGGAAAACGTGCGCAGCAAAAAAGCCGCCAAAACCGCTTATCGAGGCCCTTTGAAAAGACAGGCGACGGTTCACTTCTCGGCACCTCGGCTTCTCGACCAAACCCGAGCTCCCGAGAGGGGGCGATGTAGGTGCCATATATCTCGCAAACATCTCGACCGTACACGTGTCCTCGAGATACACTCAAATCACGGCAAGTCCGACCTGCCGACCTCCCAAGCTCCCGAGCTCAGTCACTCCGACCCAGACTGGCAGACACGTGGAAGAATGGGAGAACGGATCTCCCTAATCGTGTTTGATTCGAAGACAAGAGAGACCAGTCCAAACTGGGAATCTAGTTCCCTTCCTAATCAGGACTCTACAAACCCGCTGCCACGGCCCACGTGGCATCACCAGCTCAAACAGCAACGGCTTCAATGGAATAAAGCCAATCGCGCTAGTGATTAGCGCCAATCCATCTAAACAGTAAACAGAGTCCTAACTCTTTCCAAATGTGTACCTGCATCGATCTAGAAAAGCAAACCAGTATAGGTATGATCATCTGATCCAGTCATTTCTTCCCCTCTACTGAGACTCTTTCTCACTTGAGCGTCAGAGTGTCTTTTGCAGGTACACCCCCGGCGCCCAGTTCGAGAAAAAAGGAAAGCTTGAGTTCCAGGGGGTCGGCACAGCCTAAGCTCGGAGGATCGCGAGGACCTGAAAAGGTACCCACATCCTAAGAGTTTTGAGCCAACAGTTACTGACTAGAATCAAAGTATGTATTCAAAGTGAAAGAACAAGAACCTGATAGGTCTAACATGGGCAGCTTTAGAAGAAGAAGGAAAAGAAAGGAAGAACTAGAGAAGATTCAACCTCTGATTTTTTAACCATCCAAGCGTCAAACACGAATACACTGGCACATGAACTCAACACTCTTGGATAAATGTTTGGAGGCTTGGTGAATAATCTGCGTGCCTATGGAAAAGGGTAATTTAGGCAAAGTATGGGTGTAGGAACTTTGCTTGGGACAGCGGAGTGGTTCGCTCTACCTACAGGTGCAGTGTTTGGAGAGGCATTCGGAATGGGTACTTAGAGTTCCTGAAAGGGGTCCGCTTCCAAGTGGGTAAAGGTGAATTGGTCCAGTTTTGGGAGGTTTTTGTATGGCTGATCTCCCCTCCACTCTTGTTATTCCTTTCCTTTCAACGGGGAAACCACCCTCAAAACAGAGTTCCCAACAAGAAAGACCTCTCGATACAGAGCTTTATGATTTGGTTGGCGAGGAGTTATCTTGGAACTTCGGCTGAAGGAGAAATCTCAACGATTAGGAATTAGACTCCTCCACTAGTTGTTTACTCACTCGCATTAATGGGATCCATTTCTCACCTTCGGATGAAACTAAGTGGTTGTGGGAGAGGAAGTTAAAGACTCACTCGACCAACCCAGCAAACGGAGGCTGAAAAGCCGTAGTGCGCTAACAAGCAACGGACGAGCGCCAATCAATACTTAGTATTACTTAGTAATGCGTTGCTTGTTCCATAAAAGCGTTTTCTTGCTGCCCTACATGACTAAGTAAGACCATTACTAGTAATCAAGACTTAGTATTACCTAGTAATGGTATTGCTTGTATGGGCTTATGCTTGTTGTATAGCGTTTTCTTGCTGGACAGAGATTCATGGCAAGGGCATATCGACGTGCAGGACCCATCTGCACTAAAGCGCTTAATGTTCACAGCTAGGTTCGCGTTTGGCTTAAGTAGCCGAGAGTGGTCGCTGCCACTATAACGCTTGCCTACCTGAGGGATAGCGGTATTCGGTTTTCTGTAGTGATCGCTGTCACCATACTCGCCTAGCTAATCCGATATTGGCATCTAGGAGTAGTGTTGCCATAAGAGAGTGCTGCAATCTGCCCTCTCACGGAACACTTCCTAATTCGTTTTACACGATCATCATAAGGTGACGATGAAACCGGCCCAGGTGACAGAGCGTACATCCGTGTGATCGAGACTATATGATAACGAAATCAGACTAGCACCATTCCTTGCTTCCCGAAACTAGACTAGCTTCATACCTTGCTTCGCCATAAGGCTAAGGAACGATATCGATTCATTTGAGTTAATACAGGAGAACACCTTGCTAACGCTAGCCTCAGCTAGCCTGACGCCTGAGCGACTCTGGTTTATAAACCTCCTTCCCGGGTTCCTCCCTTGCTTCGCCATAAGGAAAAGGAACTAAATCGACTTTTCATAGAGTGACTAAGGAGAACACCCCTGCTACCGCTAGCCTTAGCTAGCCAGACGCCTGAGCTTTCGTGGATAATCATTCCCTTGCTCTGTCTCCCCTCTTGCTTCGCCAGTCGGTAAAGTCACGATATCGACTTCATAGAGTGACGACAGGAGAATATCTTGCTAAAGCTAGCCTTAGCTAGCCAGTAGCGAGTTCCTCTGGAAAAGAGAACCCTTACCCACTGATAGACATAACTATGTCCACCTTTAGTCCGCCCACGGTCGGTTAAGGCAAGTGTAAGGAAGTTACCCCGCAAGATACGGAGCAAGTGTAGGCAAGGGAAGTGCGCGCTAGCGCGTCAGGTTGTTGAATCTCGTGCAAGTGCCGGTTGTGGTTGTATTGGCTGCAAGCGGAACGTAGGCGCTGTAGATGTGTGTTGACCATGCACTCTCGCGTCGTGTAATGTCGTATGTATGATAAGGTGGTGTGGTGATTGATCTCAATGCTAATGGTTATCCCTAAGGTTCAACGAATGAATGAAGCTATGATCGTACCCGGATAGAGATGATGGTCTTCCTCTGATGTCTCCAAGCCGGCCAACATAGAATAGATAGGCGAAGCAGCCAATAGCAGTCTGTTCTCGCCTATCGATAGATAGCAGCTTCCAAGCTCAAACCATTTTCAACTTAATTGCTACTTTTTTTCTTGTTATTGATAGAGTGGTATTCTCCGCCCCTGTCAAATAAAGTAGAGGGAGATAACTTGAAGAGAGAAGGAAAAAGAGCAAAGGATTTACAAGTCTAATGGGAGAAGAATTGCTGACACGTTGACTGCCTTCGAGACTATCAAATATAACCCAAGCGGTCTAACCCCCGGGGCGGACCCCAACCGAAAGACGCTAGACGGACTAACGGCAAGCGAGATAAAGAAAGCAGCTGGACTGCCTTGCCGCGGGAGAGTCTTTCTCCAATGAGAATCTCTTTTTGGGCAAGACAAGCAAGAAAGGAACTCGCCCTTTGACACCAAGGGATAAGAGCAGATTGCTGGCGATGACTTGGTGAAGGGAATCTATGAGAGAAGGTTCTCGAATCGGGTTCCGACCGAATAGAGCGCGGAGCCCCAAGCCGTTCAGTCGTTAAGCGTAACGAGTGACAGGGCGCTTGAAAGGAATGGACGGGCGTAGGCTTAATAGTGAACGCAGACCCCCCTGACTGAATCAATGACCGCATGAGCCGAGAGAGACTGTTAGACTTCTTTATTGCGTTGCGAAGAGAGAGAGATCGAAGACTCATTTTTTCTGACCCCTTTAGTCCGTTAAGGGCGGGCACTGGATGGAAAAGACAGAGAAGGGAACAACCAACCGGGAAAGGCATACCTCAAGGAGCACCAATCTCCCCCGGCGAACATCTATCTGCACGAAGCCGACCTATGGATAGAAAGACAGAAAGATGCAGGAAAGGAAAATGAAATACGGTGAGTGTGAGATACGCGGACGGGGAGTACGCAGCCGAACAACCGCTGGGGCTTCCAGCAGTGATAGCTGAACTAACCAGATGGGCCGCCCAAAACCTGGAGCTGACATTGAAATCTGACTTCAACGTCGGATCCCGGCTATCCGAAAAACGCAGACTGCAGCGGAGGATCACGAAATGCAACAAGGGGCGAACCGCGCGAAGGAAGAAGCGAATCAATCAGAATGGAGACAAGGAGGAGAGGCGAAAGAGAGATTTTCGAGCCCGATTCGCATCGCACTGCCGCATAAACAATGGATCCGCTGGACTGGATGAGCAACCTTCTCTGGAAAGGAATAGTGAAAAGCCATGTCACTTGGAACGGAACTGTAAGCTTACTGACTTTCTTTTAGTAAGACCACTTTGGTAAGCAAAATGAGATTCTATTATATTAGATAGGCATGGTTGCTTACAAGACAAGAGCTAGCTTCTAGATGTTCTTCGCCTGAACATATAGAAGATAGAAGAAGCAACCTTCTATCTTGCCTCTGTACCAGTAGTGGAGTGGCTTGCTACTTTCAATCAGAAAAGGAAGATTGAGCAAGGCAAGGGAGAAATCAGTTGTCCCCTCTTCTCTGGTAACCCGCCGCCGGTCATATAGAGCGCTCCGCCCGCCACCGCATATGTAGAAAAGAGGGAGCGGGGAAGGAAGAACAACCGTTTGACTTTGGCACATGAGGTGGCGGGTTTGGCTAGGTAACATAATGGAAATGTATTGGACTGCAAATCCTGGAATGACGGTTCGACCCCGTCCTTGGCCTCGGGGAGTGGCGAGCAGCACGGAACGTCGAATCAATCAAATGGCATCGTATAGGGTTCCTTTGTTAGAAATCAAAAGCAGAAATTAAGGAACTTTCAAATAAATGCACCATGAGAAGGAGCTTCAAAAGAAGGCGCTAGCTTTGTTGTTTTTCAGCAGCTAGCGCCTTCTTTTGAAGCAGCAAGCTAGGGTCGGATCCCAACTCTCCTCAGTGTTGAATGTAGCTTTTTGAGTCATTTCCCACTTAGCAAGGAGTTGGTCGCTCATCCCCTGGCGAATTAAGTATGGAACCGAGACAAGGATAAGAAAGTGGTGGGAGATCCGCCTGCCTCCATGGAATGAATAAATGAATCGAATTCCCTTCCTTCAGTCCCGTGAAGTGGTTATTCCATATGATGCCAGCTAGTAGATTCAATGACCTGCCTTTCCCTACCGATGATGTGCCGAGAAAGCGATCGTGGGTGTTCAATCGTAAAGTCAGTCTAATGCCAGCTCATCTCCCTACAGCCTCCCAGCTGCCCTTAACAGGTACCCTTGGTTGCTATTGTAGTTTTCCGGGTCAGAAAGAGGCATTGAGAAAGTGCTTTTCCTGTTCCTGGGAGAGCATACTCCAACATCGGGAATCTCTGAGTTCTATCCCGCCGGACTTAGGAGAATGAATCGCTCCATCATCAATCAGTCAAGCCGAGAGTCGCGGAAATGGAAGATCTGACGCTCTGCACCTCCTTAGTGTCCGAGTGGGAGATCTCTTATCTCGTCGAACCACACCGCCAGCTGAAGATAAAGGGGAACAAAAGCCCTTTCTTCACACAGCCCGGAATCCATAAGTGATCAAGGAAGGCTGGATTGTACTAGCACTTCCACTCGCGGATTCGATCGGCCTTCACTTCGCTACTGCCCCGGGAGTCCAATACCTTCGCTACAGGTTTCACTCTGGTCCGTTTCACCCTACCGGCGCTTTTCACCTTCGCTACCGGTTTCCCTTTCTATTCTAAGGGGAACGAGCAGAAATAAGGCCCTTCGGGTGCAACCGAACTTGGTGATATAGTGAAGGGAAATTCCGGGAGCAACCCTAGTGGTGGCATTGCAGGTTTCCCTGACTCTCCGATAACAACTGTACTGATGGATTGGTCGGGATCCGGGCCCTAAAAGCAATAGTGAATAGAAGGAGTGGAGGAGCCCGCTTCCGGTTCTTCCTGCTCCTAAAGAAGTCACCGTACGTAGTAAACGGGGGCAAGCGTGGGACATGAACAGAATCCAGAGCCCCTGACTTCGCTAAGTTATAGAGACCCAACTTCGCGTCGGTTTATCTGATCCCTCACTCAGCTCAGGTTGTAATTAACCAACAAAACTTCGCGTCGGTTCAACCGTTTCACCGTTGGTTTAACCAGCAATACTTCTAGCGCGTAGGTTGGTTTAACCGGTTCTTCGCGCGCGCTACGGTTTCATTGAATGAAATTTCATTGAATGGAATAAGATTGAACCTTTGGTTCGGGAAGTATGATAGTCGAACCTGTTCGATGACCGGGTCTTTCTTTGTAGTAACACCACAGACAATACCTTTACCACGCCACGATAGGTCGGGTCCTTCTTTTCCGGCCGGTTGGTCCATTTCTGTTTCCAATCGAACCCGAAATTACGCAAGTTTAGTAGCAAGGACCCGGCCCGGATATGTTCTGGGCGGAGGGCCGGCCTTCCTGTGCCTCATTACCTCCTCCACATAGAGAGAGCTGCAACGATAAATCCGTAGCGATATGCCGAGGAACTTCTCTTTTTACCGGTGGCATTTCTTTCTCGAAGATTCTTCATCAGCTCCCGGAATCGCGGCAAGACCTGTCGGAATGCGGTTAGCTATTCAATCTTTCTCGAATCCCTGGCAGCTTACCTTGACGGGCCTCCAGATTGACGGGCCTCCAGATTAACTGAATAAGACTGAACTTGTTAGCAGTAAGTGTTAACAAGACTTCATTTGTTAGCAGTAAATGTTAAGGCCAGTCGTCAGGTCAGTATAAGGGGGTTGTGTCAGTGAGGGGCTGCAAGTAGAGTCCAGTCCGATAGTTAAGGGAAGAGTGAAGAGCCAGAGAAAGCGTTAGGAGTCTATAGAAACGAAAAAGCCCAGCTCTACCATAGATTAGGCTCGTAGTCAGACGAGCTGAGCTGCAAGAAGTCTACTCGTCGTTGAGTCTTTCCGTCTGCGAGAATAGCCACCCACTTCGATTATCCAGACTCGTTTTCGGTGCCGTCCTAAAACGCTTTGTTTTCAACATTCATGGCCATCGGTCGTCGTTCGAATCGGGAGAGGATGTGGTGGTAACCCCCGCAGCTTCGTCTAGAGCCGGGCGTCCCGCCGTGTAGGAAGACTCACCCTAGCCACTATAGCGACCCCACCACCTATGCCCCCTTTTCTAGCGGAGAAGCACCCTCCATCCACTTCCCCTTTTCCGTGTGCCCAAAAGCCCGCCCGCCCGGTTTATGAGCCCCTTTCTGATTCCCTCACCCAATCTAATGAGAAGCAAGCCCCGCAGGCCTTGCCTTAACCTGTCCCCAGACAGCCAGCCCTCACCCGGCTGGCATTGCTAAATGCTCCGCCACGAAGCAAGCTCTCCCGAATACGACAGATGCTACAGTGGCTAAAGAAGTCGGAGGAAGAAAGTCGTTGGGCCACTTTATGCATGAGGGTACATTAGTATTCTGGGAATTGGCAACATTGACAGAAAGGGGAAGAAAGGGGGGTAGGAAGAAAAGTAGGTGTAGCTATAGTAGTCGGCCTAACCTTCGGTTCCCGTAACCAAGTTTTTCTTTCTCACTCCTTATTTACTTTTTGTTACTTCATCCATACTTTTTTACTCTTTCTGAAGTGTGGGGCGAACGGCGCCCTCTACTTCTACTTCTAACTAAAGGCGAACAGCCGGCATTGCAAGCAAATAGAGAGCCCCCGCCCGTTTGAGTCGTCGCGAGCCGGAAAGCGTACCGGCAGTTTGAGTCGCGAAAGGGCCGCTTGCTTCATATATTTGGATTCATTTTCATATTCATTATGAAAGAAATGTTATCTTTTTTTATCCAATTGTTCATTCCTGGGAAGAGGAAGAAGCAGATAGAGCAAAGGCCTCCTCTTTCCGTCCGCTCTTCCCGAAGTGAGCGAATTGCATGTAGAGAGAAGTAGGGGCTTATAGTTTAATTGGTTGAAACGTACCGCTCATAACGGTGATATTGTAGGTTCGAGCCCTACTAAGCCTACCACCCCTACATAAGTCGAAGTCCCCGCCACCCTGCAGATCTCAATCTAGCGACGGCACCTGGAACAGCAGCCGCTGCCCTTCGGGCACGCCTCCTACGCTTACCACTCACCTACGCTCTTGCAGCTTATATGAAATGTTCCGCTTCTTCCTTTCTGTTCTGTTCTGAAAATCGGGCAATACGGCCGTAATACGCGAAGCAGCTGAGCGTCTTCGATCGCTATATTCTTGCGATAGCGAAGGGTCGAAGAGCGAAGTGACGGCTTTAGGCGAAGAGCGATAGCGAAAGCCTTTAGTCTTCTTGTTTTGTTCCCGAACAACGATCATTCATTACGGCCGGCCCGACCAAACACTGAAAGTCCGGTCCGGGCAAGCTATATTATGGAACTGATCTGACCGATCATGGATGGGATACCTAAAAATCCAAAGGGAAAGGCCTACTCGGAAGCAATCAATGCGATAGCGAGGTTGAGCGGTAGCGAGGGGCGATAGCGAAGGCGTGGTTCATCCTCTAAGAGAGAGTAGATGCGAAGCGAAGGTTCGGATCGAAGATCTTCGCGAGACGGCCCATGAATCTCGAGAATCGAGCGTGGGGGTTTGATTTTCCCCCACCTTTCTCTCTCCTCTTTCACCAGTGAGTGGTGAGTTTCCTTTTTTTCTAGGTAGGTACCTCTTGGATTCGGAGTTTGTTCCAACAGCTGCCACACGTGAGATCCTGATCGTCTTCCTCCCAGTGTTGTTGCCTGCTGGGGGAAGGAAGGAAAGTAGGGTTTCCTTCCAGGACCGGAGAACGTCAAACTCTGGGCGGGCTGCCAGGTTTCGCCTACGCTACGGTTTCACAAGATTGAACCTTTTTTGTTCAACCGAAGTTAAGGAGTTCCAGAGCACGAGGGAATGGGGTTTCATTCCCGGGACCGCCTCGTCTATGTACTCGGCGCCTCCCCCGATTGCTGGAAGATGCGCGCGCGATACGAGAAAGGGCCCCCTGGGAGGAACCAATAAAAAGCCAGGGTAGAGCCTCGGAGCCGGCCCAAGCGAAGATCGGCACTCGAAGGCCTTGATGAGGAGCAGCCCGCAAAAGGGAAAGCCGTGGAGACGGCAGACTCGCCAGTCAGGCACACCGTGAGGCTGACTACAGCAGACCGGGAGGTGACAATTCAAGTTTTCCTGTTTCCATTTCCGGGAGTGAATGTAGGAAGTGCAGACGGTGGATCAGGTGTCAACATTCAACCAAAGGCGTCTTGGGAATCGGCAATAGCTAAGCATTGTGGCCATCACAGTTCAAGCTACGTATGGCTGGCGTACAACCTACGGGCTTCTTAGCAAAAAAAAAAAAAAAGGATGCAAAAGGGTGACAAGTATAGCAAATAAACATGATACATTTAGTCCAATCTTAGACAAAGAGCAAGGAGGATATGAAGCACTGCTGGGTAGACCATGGCTCCAACCAGGGTGGTTCATGACTTGGCTAATAAAAAACAGTCTCAAGCAGGGAAACGCGGGATGGAACATAGAGTCTATCCCTAATTGATTGAGTAGGACACTCTTATAATTAGCAAGCGCTAATCTTTCTTTAATGAAAGAATTGGCGCAATCACTATCTGTTATTTTAATTGAATGAAGGTAGCTTGCTGGAAATAGGTGCTTGAGCTGGAACTATCGCATCAGCTGGATCAGCTTACGCTATTGGAAAGGCTAAGTGCTTCCGAGTTGAAAAGGAAAGCTAGCGAAGGATCTTCCAAGCCCTGAGTGAGCTGAGTGCTTTTTTACAGGGAGAGGCACAGTACCGGAGTAAGAATCGAGAGGATCAGATGAATGGGGGAGAGAACGACTATTGAAAAAAGGGAATCGTACTCTTTGCAGCCTCCTGTTCACTCCACTTTCAGATAGTTCTTTTGAAGTAAACTGAATGACTGTCTCCTATAGTTTTGAAGCTGGATCTCGGAACTAAGGAAAGCCACTCTAAAAAAAGGGTAATAATAATAAAGAGGCTGCTGAACCCATTGTAGCAGAAGAAGCTGCCATTGATTTTGCACCTTCAATACGATATTTGAAGAAAGACCTGAACTCATATGAGTGGAAGTACTTCCAGAGCTTGACTAAGGACAGCTTACCGATATTCAAAAAGGTCGGCCTTATCCCCTGCATAAGCCCATTCCCTAAACGGAATAGACAGAGACGACAGAAGTCGACCGATGGAAGTCGAAACACTGTCACATTATGACAGCCAAAAAACGCGGTATGGATAACATTGGATTCATACATTCCTATATCTTTCAATCGGTCTCAAGTCTGAGGTCATAGCATCCTTGCTTGAAATAGTTCCTCTCCTCTGGCCCTGGCCTAGTAGCTCGGGTCGGGCATGTCCTTGATTCTATTCTTTCTCGTCCACGAAGCCCGGTCCTTGAAAGACTTCTTCCCTTCCCGGACATCGGTCTTCAATCGCTTGTTCAATAACTCTGCCTGTAACGGATCTTTCAAGGCTTGGCTAGCGAAGTGAATCAATTGAAGTAGAGTTAGTAAATGAAAACAAGAGTGTTATGGGCCCCTTGAGTGATTCTTACCTCAAAATAGTAAAAGCCTTAAAATAAAAGAGAAAAAGGGGAGCACGTTTCCACTTTTTTGTAAAGAAAGAGGGCTAGCCTAACATGCTGAAATCCGCTTGTTTTAGGTCATAAAGGGAATAAGACTACTTTTAGTCATAGCTGTAGTAGCTGTACTAAGAGGAGGAGCAGGTGTTGGCGTTGGCGAGCTGCCGTTCTTTCTTGCGGATGGATTCACAAATCCATCTTCTTTCCGGTCCGCTTCATTCCCTTACTAATAAAGAAAATTCCTCGCTAATGGCGGAACTAGCTTGAATCCTTCCCCTTTTACCATTTATCTAACCAGTTATCAAAAGCGGACCTTCCCTATTCTGTCCTTTTACCTATAAAGCTCTACTTGATTTGCTATCGACTGAAGTCACTCGCCAGTGCTATCTCTTCCCGCTAAAGCTTTCCCAGCCAATCAACTAGATCTAATATCCTGCCCTTTAGGTATTAGTTGTAGTAGTGTCGGCATAGGAGAAGACGATTCCTAGCCTTTCGATTGAATCGATAGTTCCACCACCCGGCATAAAGGAATAGATTTGATTCCTATACAGTCACCAAGACAGAAGGTCTGGGATACAAGGGACCTGATGGTAAAGCGTCAGTCTCTGTCAACAAGTGTCTAGAAATCAATCTACCTCCCGAGTTTCGGTATTCAAACGGTTAGGGAAACGGGTGAAGCAAAATGAGTTCATCCAGGTCTGCAACCAGCCTCAAATGCGGGAAAAGAAACAACTAGGAACAAAGAAAACAAAAAGACAACTCAGAAAGAAAACTTTGCTCTCTCCGTGAATCAAGCCAGCCAACTCTTGCTGAACCAAATCAATGTCAAACAGTCTTTATGGCTCAACAGACCAAGAAAAATGAGTCTCGGCCAAAGAAGAATAAGCGGCAAGCTGTTACCTGTGTCTGGAAACTACAATCTCTGATGGTCAGGGTCAATCAAGTTGATGTCGTGCCTACATAGAATGGACAGTCTCTCACAGTGTCCGTCCCACCAGACACCATCCCGTCACTACAAACGGTGACATATGCAGTTAATGCAATTTATACGGAAGAGGAATCCATTGATGAAGAAATAGAAATAGAATATCCTCCAGCAAGCGGAGGCGTCAAGCCTGTCCATAAGACTTATCTTAACACCTAGCTAAGTAGTCAAGAATAGGTACAATAAGTCCTTTAAGACTTTATTGTAATCCTTCCTTTAATATTTTAGCATCGTATCAGTTGTATTAATGTTAGCTAGCACGAAAACTGCCCAAATCCCCCCGCCTTAGCTTCCCGCTTTTCAAGGCTCAGTTGAACGCTTAGGGGCGAGGGCTGTTCCTCCCTGCCTTCTGACAACCTCCCCTGAAACTACCCGAGCTAGCTGCTTACCTAATGCTTTGCCTACTGATTTCTACTCCGCTGTCTGCTTCGCTCGGCCCCCGCCTAGCTTGGAATACTCTGACTACTCCCTTTGTTCTCTCCCCCCTTTGAAGGGGGTCGGGGGAAGGAGGGGTTGTAACTCC
>CM037589.1:152133441-152135941 GCA_021018995.1 Chloranthus sessilifolius
CATCGAGTATTTGAGTTCAGAAGTACAGAGGTACATAAGGGTATGAGCCAAGACCTCCGAGAGTGGAGGCACATTACTAGAGAAACAGAGGCCAGCCTAGAGAGGCACAGTGGTCAGTGACAGCCACGCGAGACGAGATTGGGTTCAGAGGTAGCAAGTTAGAGGACTTGTACAGAGGCGCAGAGTGGGCATGGGGGTGCTGCTAAGAGTAGCAGTTGGCTTGCGAGCCACACCTTGCGAGGTGCACTTCAGTTTTCCGAGTATGGTTCAGAGGAACGCTCAAGAGTGAGCATGTTGGCAAGAGTGCCGCAGTTATAGTCCAGAGTAGACCGAGAGGTTGATTTCCCTTCCTGGGGTAGTTCCGATCAATGGGGAGATTGATGGCTACCGACACTTGAGTCGCCAAGAGCGCTGTTTGTTCAGAGTTTAGTTATTCAGAGTTACCAGAGGGCATTTGAGCAATGGGGTGCTACAAGAGTTTAGTTGATCCGAGGGTCACGTCCTGAAGGGCGCACTTCCAACCGAGTTTGTCCAAGAGTGGGCTAGAAACGGCACTTGATGAGGGAGACAGACAACGCTGGACAGGGTGTGAGCCAGAAGAGCAGAGTCAGAACTTCAAGTCAGTGCTCTTCATTATGGTCCTGGAAGGACCTTGTTGCCGAGGGTGGCACGCCGAGTTAATCCGTTGAGGGGCAGGCGAAAACTCCGCTGCTCCCCCTCTAGATCAGCCTATTCTTTCTTTTTCATCGGTGGGGGATAATCCGTATCAAAGGTAGCTCATTCCTCTGGATTCGCCACACTCTATCCATCTCTGAATCGTGGGGCCCGAAAGAGTGTTGATATGGCCGGGTTTGATCCGGCATAGCACAGTGGCGTTTACGTGTTCCCAACAGACTTTTAAAATCACCGATCCTCGGATCGTCTCGTCTCGCAAGCACAATGAGCCGAAAAGCACTTCCATTATGGACATCGGGAACGCGGCGGCACCGTGGCCATATCGAACTACCCGCTTAATGAGTCCCTTTCTTTCCATGATCTCGTGTCGCCAAACTCTCGGATTCGCTTTGCCTTTACTTAAAAATGCTTTAATATATAAATTATGGGCATCTCGTCGCGATATCCCACTTCCACATACTTGAGTGGAGTGCTCACGCCCTTTATCAAATTGATATGCTGACGCGTATAAACACTCAAAGAAGCGTATAAACGCGGAAAGTACGATTCCAAATACACCAACTGCGCTCAACAACAGGGGTTTCTATAGTTTATACCAGTTCCAGTGTATCGTAGCAGTCTGAATGGTACGGCGCCGAAGCGGTTCAATCTTCTTTCTCGGGATGGTGTGGTGAGGATGTGTGTGAGTAACCGCCTGATGACGAAAAAGGTGGTGTTGACCCTTCTATTTGGGGGGAGAGTGCCCCGGACGCTCTTAGCCTGAGTCCTGCTGGACGGGAAAACTATGATCGAATGCTGGCAGCGTGCTATTTCGTGATCGCTAGCGGTTCCTTGGAGAGGAGACTCCCTAGCCCACTGTCTGAAGGTAAATTCGATCGATCATCATATGTTTTGTTATTTGTTAACTTTTCCCGATTTTTACCCATGATCGATCACTGCTGCAGTTCCCGAACAAGCCCCTTCTTGTCTTGCTTCGAAAGAAACGTCGAAAGGGAAGAAAAGGAAGCTGGTGCTAGAACAGGCAGAAGAAGAAGTCCTGAACATTGTCTCTAAGGCTCCTTCTACGGCTAATGCTGCTGTTCAGGCTGGATCGACAGTTGTAGATTTTCCAGTGGTATCTTCTGTTTTCTGCGTCTGAAAAAACAGCTTCTTCGAATGCCTCTGCCCTACCTTCATTCCCTGGTGGTGGATTTGAAAAAGCCTTCCTTCTCGGATCAAGGGCTTTCTCTTCTGCTTCTTCTTACCCTAGGATGGATACTGAAAGGGAAGATAACAGAAGGCGGCGAGCGAGTGGGGTAAGTAAAGGGGTAACCAACGAGCAAAGAACTCCGCCTCCTCCTTGGTGGAAGCCAGGCACTGAAGTGATACCTGGGCTAATTCTGCGATTGCCGCTTTCAGGAGGACAGGAATTCACTCTTGGGTAGCTCCTGGTTTGGTGATGTGCAGCCAAGAATAAAGGCAAAGCATTCCGGGATTGATAGTTTGGTCCGCAGTTCAACCATTCCGTAGAGTAAAAGCCATTGGGAGTCGCCCTTGTTTTTATAGGCTACTCACGGAACTTTCCTCCAATTTAGGCTCGAAGAAGCGTGACCATCCAGTTGAATCTGACCTTCCCTCCCGTGTGGTTATGGGGGCCTTTTTGTTACTATGTTACTATGGAGGAGCTGCCAGCCTCGGTAAGGTTAACTAGCTACTTGACTCACTGCACTCGAAAAAGATAGCAAACCTACTATAGCGACAATCGGTCGGCTCCTACGGGTGTAGCCTCCCTCGCCTAGTATAGTTGCGCTTTCTTTTCTTCTTCTTGGTCTAGTCTATCTACCCG